>JACEVL010000479.1:712102-874602 GCA_020284085.1 Aporrectodea caliginosa | reverse complement strand
TTCAAACGCCCGAAATAAATGCATTACTGTTGCACAAAAAACTCAAAATGTAGAAAAATACGACCATGTCCAACGGAAACCATCCCCCAAACTAATAACCCCCACGAAATTGTTTCATACGCCCCTGAGGACGACGAATTGATTCATTCATTCCCTCACGAAATTGTTCCCTGGCAACGTCCCTCCCTCCCGACTCGACGATTGTGATGATATGATGAAGATGATAATGACGACGACGATGATGATTATAAAAATAATTATATTAGTGTGGAACAGACCTGTAATTTGATATCCTTGCGAATCCCAGCTATATCATCTACGTAACTTCAAGGCAATATAATGGAACTAATCGAGTTGTAAGCGCCTTTTTAAAACGCGTTTGTGAGGAAATTTACTCAATCAGTGCATTATAGATCTATCGGTGCACAATACGGCCCAGCATGCATTGGCCAATTGTACAATATATAGAGGTCCCGTCTCAAGTCCAAGATTTTTATCTTTGTCCTCGACTTGACCTCTGAACTCCGATGACTGTAGCCTACCTGTGACTCTGTGACAAGCGCCGACAATCACGGTGTTCAGGTGGCCTAATCACTGATACTTCGATAAATAATGATAAGTGACGACTTCTCGGTTAGTCACCTCGTTCATTGACAATAGATTCATCACAATGACGTGGCGTGACCTGGCCGGAATTTAGCCTTTCATCACGAGCTCCTAAGTTCTACCATAAATTCACTTGATCGGTACAAATCAATACAATGCAATATAATATAAATGCGTTTGATATTACTCTCCGTCCAAGGTTCAGATGCACACAAACACGACCATGCAACTGTTAGGGGTGTCAAAGAGCCAGCCCGCCCGCCGACGATTTTTTTCTGGATCGGAGCCTTGCCTACAGACTACACAATTTGAGAATAAAAGTTGAAATTTGTCATTTTTAAGTCTTAATGAGTTTTAAGTGATGTTCGTGACTCATAATGATGAAATGCCATGTTTGACTGAACTAATCCAAAACTTGTTTTGTCTTGAATCGTCCTCTATCAAAGAATTGGCCTCACAACGGGCAATTTTGTTCGATCCCTTTCTGGTCTCCCTTATTATTTTACTGGTCGAATAATTAATTATCCGATTTACGACTTTATGTTATCGATCCATGCCATTTGAGTTCTTCCTTGAGCTCTTGATCCAGAAACTGTGCCTTGGATAAAATCTACTTCCCAGACCATCTTCACTCTTCTACCTGCTATGTCATTATGTGGACCATGAATAGTAGGCCTGTAGTGTTATACTAAAATATATGTGTTTATTAGATGTCTCTGCACCAAAGTGCGATTAGCAACTGCTTAATAAAGAACATGCTTACTTATTTACTTACCTTTATCTCGCATGACACCGCATACGACATGGCATGACAGGGTACGGCGTGACATGACGCGATGTAAAATGACGTGACAGAGACGTCTCTAGCGTGTGAACTCTGGCTGGTCACGGCTTTGTTGCGCCTCTGAGTAGGTTCCTTGAAGGGGCGCTATTTAAATTCTCAGAATTAATAAATGAATGAATCTGTAGCCATTGCGAGTGTCTGGACCTAAGCTGTTCGAACCTAAGTAAGATTTATTGAAGACAACCACCCCATCCCTACACACACCTTCCTTCCCTGAAATTTCTTACGCATTTTCGCATATTTCCTAGCCTAACTTTGACGCTATAGTATACTGTCAGAGTGCCACGTCATTTTATATCGCAAATGTCATGCCGTATCCTGTCATGTCATGTGCGGTGTCATAATGAGATACTAAGAAGTTAGGAAACATTCCAAAAACGCCTTCTACAAAACAATCAATCATTCCATTTTCGTTTATTCTCTCAAGACAGGATGCCATAGACGCATCATATTTACAATATATAGAGTATTTATAGCTCTGTGACAATCTATCCAAAGAAAGTCGTATTCCTTCGGAAAGGAAGAGGCCGCCGCTGGTCAGGACTCACAGACTCAAATATGCCAATAGACGAAGATGCTGCGCTCGTGAATGGGCTGGTGCTCTGCGCAGCTTTAGAATAGCGCTTTAGAAGCTTGGAGTTTACGATTACGATCACGATTGCATCCGTTATGGATCTAGGTCAACGTTATGGATCTAGGTCAACACCCTAGTCAGAATCCAGACATAGCCTAACCAATAACCATGCGGATGCAGAGCAAGTTCAAGAACGTACGCTTCTCCCAACAAGAACAAATGTGCGACTGGCCGACTTTCTTAACCGTTTTGAATCACAGCTCACAATTAACTTTAATTCTAATCTGTCATTCTAATCGTATGACTTCTATTGCGCCGCAGCAATAATCCACGAGGCAGCGATTACGTCATAGCCTCACGTAAAGCAGCAATCACAATACGCAGCTCGGTCGAAATCCAACAGATTGTCATCGATTCCTCTTTGGAATTCGTCTTCGATTATCCTAACAAAATCCGGGCTTAGACGACTTCAAGAGTAATGTTCAGATTGCGTCTTGTGATCTACTTAGTGTTGATCACTCGCTGATAGGGAAGCTGGAGTTTCGACGCAGCTTTCGGCAAGAAATTTAAGCTATAGAAAAAGACCAGTTCGTCAAATGATTCGAAAATGGGATCCGTCTTCGATAGCGCATATCCACTGCCCTGGAAAAAAGAAACACAGACGAACACGAATGATTTACAATGCTAAAGCGGAAATTCAGGATAAATTAAATTAAATTAAATTAAATTAATTAATTAATTAATCCTTAATTCGTAATCGCCATAGCAAACTCCAAGTTTCTAAAGCGCCACTTGGAAGTTCAGTGTAGGGCAACATGTGTATTCACGAGCGTGGCGTCGAATCAGATATATCAAATGGAGATCTAAGTCTGGTTGCCAGAGAGACCAGAGAGAGAGAGAGAGAGAGAGAGAGAGAGAGAGAGAGAGAGAGAGAGAGAAGGAGAGAGGGAGCAGAGGAGCTGCTATGGCGGGTTTCGTTTCGGTCGAGAAATATTGGAAGAAAGAGAGTCAAAGGAGTCAAGGTCAGAATTTTGAAGAGGTGAGTCTTAACTAAGTATGAACAACGTGCGGGTGTATCTTTCCGAAACGATTTCTAAAATTAATTGAACCCACGGTCCAGGATCAAGATCATGATTCTAAGTGAAGTAGAAGCTGAGATATTGAAAACTCTCTATTTCGGTCAGCCATTTTGTAAAATGGCTGCAACAGTCGCTAGAAGGCCGTGAAATTTGTTTCTCGGGCTTTTAGTCTCGTCTACCCATGTACTATCTGGAACCAAAGGGGCGCATTGGTTACATATGTTAAATTTTTCAGCTCTCATACCCCACTAGTATAAGTGTAAATGCCGTCTCTCCCTCTCAGTGTAAGTCAGTGTACGCATTTTATATGGGAGCTCGTTAGGGGACCCCAACCGGAGCAGTATATACTTGAAGCATCTGTCTGCCCTGGCTGAGATTTTAATCTACGACATCTCGATGACAGTCCAGCATGACAACTACTGCATCATTATGACGACAAATGAATGGCTTGAAGATTCAAAAAATCTGTTAAAAACTGTCTGAACTGACCTGTTTATGTTTTATTTTGTACTTTAGTATTCTGCCATCTTCGTAAACTAGCAGCGTCTGAAAGTCCATAGCAACAGTTCAAAGTAACTTCATTCTGAAACACAGGTTTCAGCTGAGCGCCGTGCATTTTAACATGCATAGGCCTAAATCATAACCCGTGCACAATGCAAACACGATATTCGATTCGTATTGTCAGCCAATAGCTGCACTCTTAGGTGTCATAGTACGTGTTCTGATACATACGCACATACATGTGTAAAAAATATAGATATATACTTACATGCATAAAACATACATACTTGAAAGGCGCTATAATAGGTGTCTTTAAATAAATACATACATACATACATACATACATAAATGCACGCATACATACATAAGTACATACATACATACATACCTTTTCAGCCATTAAAAATAATTTAGTTAATTAAAATGTTTAATAACAAAATTATTTAAAATTACTTAGATATATATACTTTAATTTAATTTAAGCGCTTTCAGTGTTTATTGCTATTGATATAATTATATGAAATAGAAATATTAGCATAAAATAAGCCCCTATAATTGTTCTGAATTTTTTGAGTTCTGGAACCTTTTTTTTGCAAATACACGTATACATATATAAATACATACATACATACATACTACACACAGATACATGAATACATGCATAAATACGTATACGGTAGGCTACATAGGTACATACATACATACATATGTTAGTTAATGTTTTCATCAGCATGCATTCTTCAAACGAAACAAATTGCAGTAAATTGAACTTAGAATGAAATGTGTACTGAAGCATTCAAATTAAAACAGACGCTATTTTGGTTGATTGTGTACCTCTTGAACTGGCACTCTCTTACACTCAATGCACTACACGCAAGATTCGAAGGAAAAGAAACAAAGGCAGACAAAGACTACGCTGTATCGATAATATAAATAAGGACATCAACTGGTTTAACGCTAAGACGAGCAATGGACTTGACAAAATTTTAATGACCGAGGACAATGGAGGTCATTTATTTGTACCCATCGCCGCCAAATGGCTGGCGTCAGGAACTGATGGTGATGATGACGTACCTCTTGATTTTCCTTCGATTGCGATTTTCGTATCATGAATGTTCCTTCTGTCTGTGTACTGTGCAAGACCCTGCATAACGGAAAACCAACCATTAGGCCTGCTTCAAATGAATTGTGCACATCTTAGTGAACCAGGCTACATAAGTATATCAGCCGAATTTCTTCAGCGTTCAACAAAGCAAAATCGTGTAAACCAGCTTATTTACAAATTTCCTGCCTGCAATATTCAACAAACATACTCAACTGACGCATCTGAGCTATTGATAAGTTCATAGCTTCTTAGGAATAAATAAGGAGAGGTAAGATAAGAGATTTGTTACTAGTCGAATTGACCACTGTTCCTCCCTACTTGCTGGCCTTCCCCTTGGTGTTTTGGGGCGACTAGATCGAGTTCTACGCTCGGCTGCTCGGCTTATTGGACGGCTTCCTAAGTACTCTCCTGTCTCTGCATACATGCGTGATGTGTTGCATTGGCTGCCTGTGTCTCAGCGTATCTCATATCGCATTGCTGCTCTTGTTTCTCGTTGTGTTCTTGGCTGCGCTCCATCTTACTTGCGTGATCTTTTGCCGCCCAGTGTCTGATGTTCCAGCGCGTCGGGTGCTTCGCTCTGCGACGAGGGGTGAGTTCCTTGTTCCACGGACTCGCTTGGCTATTAGGCAGCGCCGTGCTTTCTCGGTTGTTGGCCCTTCCATTTGGAATGACCTACCACTTAAGCTCCGTTTTTTACTTGTAAGCCATCTGACAGGGTTCTACAAGTCCCTCAAGTCTTTTCTTTAGTCGTGGCTGGGCCGGGAGCGCTCCTGAGTAGTTTCTTGAAGGGGCGCTATATAAATGCTCTGAATGAATGAATGAATGAATGAATTCTAGCAGTCTCAATTTCACATGCTCGGAAGCAAGCATATTTAGAATGACAATATATGGCGTTAGCATTATGCTTCTGCTTCTTTCCTTATTATTTTGCTTAATTTATTCATTCACACACTCAGTCAAACACAAAATCAATTAACCAAGTAGGCCTATATAGTCGGGTTCGTACCCAAGTCAAGATCCCAAGGTCAAGCCTAGCTTATATAATTAGTCTATCTAATTTAATTAGCATATATCCAATTTAATTAACCTGTATAATTTCATTTTATTTAATTAACTTGTATAATTTAATTTGCCGGGTTTATAGGTAGCACATTATTGTGTGCTCCTGTAGTGACTATAAACTAATAGTAGTAACTATAAACTATTATTAGTAACTATAAACTATTAGTAATTCTATAAACTAATGGAAGTAATTACAAACTAATAGTAGTAACTCTGAACTAATAGCACTAACTATTAACTATTAGTATATAACAACCTTTCTCCTTCGGAAGCATCACCCGCCCAGTAAGCGTCCTCGATATCTTTAAGGTCACACTTCTGTAAAACAATAAAGAGTAGACTATTGTCAGTTTTAACTTACCCTTAAAGGGGTTTGTGGTGGAGGTATCGATGGGTTGATCTAGACAGAAAGCTTCTAATCGTTGTGCTTTGTGTCTCAAAACTCTTAACAACCTATATTTTTTTAATTGGAAAAAATATTTTCAGTCGTTTTGGGACCGTAAGCCCGCGCCTAATGCACCTATGTGTAAACGCGCCTCTGACCTTACCTCGATCAATACCTCATCCGATCTTACCTTACCTTATCTTACCTACGAGTTTTATTTGACCTGACATTACCTTACCTTGCTACGTCTCGATTATCCCACTTTTTCTTCAGTTATGTGTTTTACCTGAAGTGATTATCGACTAATACAATTCAACTGAAATTAGATAATGCTCCCATTACAAAGCCCAGAGGTGCACTCTGTGCTAGCCTCACGGTGTCAAATGTCATTGAGGACAGATCAGTTAGAAAACGTTGCTCAGGTAACATGTCTTGTTCGGTGTCACGACAACTCGTCGAACGACATTTCGTCTACGACACTTCGTCGAGCGACAATTCGTCGAACGACATTTCGTCTACTAAGTTATTTCATATCGTCACTTTAAAATGGAAGCTGGATTGATGAAAACTGTTTCCCGAAATGGAAGTGGGATTGATGAAAACATTCCTGTGTTGAAATAGAAGCTGAATTGATCGAAATAATTTTTCACGTAAAAATAAGCTGGAAATCAACCTGGATGCATGGATGAAAATAGGTTTCCATTCAACAGAAGCTGGACTGATGAAAATAATCTTGTCAGTAATTAGAAGCTGGATTCCTGAGAATATATAGCACGTTTTAGCGAAACTATAAGAAAGCGGCCTCTGTTGATTAGCCGTAATGGATACAGATACACTTAGAAAACGTGTCGTTATACGTAACTCGAAGAGCAAGCAGTGGCGTGTCTTGTTCATTACTTGGTCCAGAGACTCTGAACATCCAAGCCATCTTCAGCTGTCGACGGGAATCCGTTGGTTGATTCCACGCGTGTGCGTGGGCCCACCAGTGGTGACTCTTTCAGCTTATCGTGCATTGTTTTGCTAACTGATGTAATGATGTTATAACAGTTATATTCGTTCGTAATGACATTTAATTAACATCATGTAGGCTAGCGCAGAGAGCGCCCTATGAGTAGATATCTTTAAGAGGCCCTATATAAATGTTCTATAACATTACATTACATTAAAACGGAAGTCACTGGATCAGATTGGATTATACTGGAGTGGAGTGGAGTGAACCGGACTGGAATAGGCTTGATTAGATTAGATCATATCTGATCAGATTAGCTTTTCTGGAATATTGGCCTACATTCATCTCTTGACAATTGCCTAGTTGGCACACCGCAACCAACTACTGAATAATGTTATCAAGTGGATCCACATCAAAGAAGCAGACCAGTTAACAGGGAACAACCACTCAATATGCCAGAATAAAGTGTTGAAGTGCTCTATATATTATGGCAGAGGCTTTTCAATGGAGAGGTACATGTATAGTTCTTGCCTGTTTTCCTCTGGCTTTTCTTGGTGCAAGTTTCTTTGCCGCTTCGATGCATTCTTTGGGCGCAAATCCCTTCTTGCCATCTACTTTGACCTCCATCCAACCGTTGTTATCTGGTCTCGGCATCACCTGCACAATACGGATTATTGTAGAAACAATACAGATTATTGTAAAACAATAACGATTACTGTATAAACAATACAGACTATTATAAAAACAATACAGATAATTGTAGAAACAATAAGGATTATTGTGGTAGAAACATTCAGGGACATCTACCGGGAATGACAGACCGAGAGATAGACAAGCAAGCCACCGGAAAGGCAATTGTGTGAATACTGTCAAGTACAGGGAAACAGGAAGAGATAGACACACGAAGACAAACTACCCAAATGTGGGACCTCTTGTTATAGGCAGTTTGTATTTATCTGTAAATTTATATAGTGCCACTCACAGTGTGTTACCAGTACGAGAGACCCCGAGAAAATGTCTGTGTTTAAGCAGCGAAAGGATGCAGGGAGGCCCCAGCTTGAAGCAATGAGCGAGTCATGGAAGGAAGTTGGTTCCTTTGACGGTCGTAAAGTGTATGAATGAGACAGACAGTGACAGATAGAAAGTACTTCACATGCAGGGAAAATACTGGAGATGACACAAAGCCTTAAACTAGAAAGCATAGGCTGTCAATGTACCTGAAACTGTAATTAGAAACTGTAATTAGCCGTGATAAATATATCACGGATTCAAAATAAACATCAGCAGCGCTGTCTAAGCTAACATAGATACGTCGTAAAATGTCAGTAAGGGCAGAAAGTTTAGCAGTTAACAAGCGATGTTCAGATAACTAGAAGAGTAGGCTATATATATATGTATCCATCAGTCTAAATACGACTTTAATTTATAGACACTTGAACGACGAGAGTGTACTAAAAGCGACTGGGAAACCAGTGCAGCTCATCGTTTTGAAGTGTTGATTTAAGTTCACCTGAATTTCTTGGCCTTTTATTAGACTAACGGCTCCGAGAGCCACCGCCTCGTAATCCAGACAGACGCGAAAGACTTTCTTCTCCACCGCTGGCTTCTCCTAAACAAAGAAATTAAACATACGCGTTAGTCCTTTATGGCTGAACAGTCTTTCATTGCATAATCGCTTAAGATCTCCGCTGTACTCGACTCTGTTTAGTATTCACCTTGAAGCTATCTTCAAACGCACTTGTTTAGATTTTGATGGCCACGCGCGCTGCACTAAGTATCTGTCAAAGCTCTGCCTACACGTCGATAAGTGGTGCTAAGGTTCACTGAGAATGTGTTTATCAATATGAAAACAAAGCTCAGCTGACATAGACCAAGATATAGACTACACTTCCGAATGGTTGTAGGGTTGCAAAGGAGCTGCAAGATCTAGGATGATTTTTGGCCAAAAAAAATCACTTACATACGTATTACAAGATTGAAGAATGATCGCAATCGTGATCATTAATATAATTTACTTACTTACTTGACAATCTTGCCAAACTCTAAGTTACCTTGAGAAGACAATATAGGCCTACAAATGAGACCATGGCAAATAAATACAAATATAAGAAAACAAGTAAATAAATAAGCAAAATAAGTAAGGAAGCAAATAGGTAGGAAAATAAGTAAATTGTTCTTTCGTTATGTCGTTCATTATTTCTGTGATTCTCTCTCGCTCGCTCTACCGTTATTTTTTTCAACACTGACTTGCCTTCTCCGGTAAAGCAGTTTTCTTTGTTGGTCCAAACGAAGCCTCTCTGGGTGGAGGCGGTTGGGGCTTGTTCTGCTCCGAATATTCGTCTTCTTCGTCTGAGGAACTTTCCAGGGAAGAGTCCTTCTTTGTCGCGGGCTGCGGAGATTCGCTAGTTTTTCTTGGCGTTGGACGTGGAGATGGAAGAGGCGATGGGAGCTGAGTTGGAAGAGGAGATGGAAGTGGAGATTGGAGAGGAGAGGAAAGAGGCGAGGCTGTTGAGCGTCGTGGCTTTGGAACTGGTTGAGTATTCGGTCTCGTAGCCTCACTCGAAGTTTCGTTTACTGTTGTA
This sequence comes from Aporrectodea caliginosa, assembly GCA_020284085.1. Taxonomy (NCBI): domain Eukaryota; kingdom Metazoa; phylum Annelida; class Clitellata; order Crassiclitellata; family Lumbricidae; genus Aporrectodea; species Aporrectodea caliginosa. The sequence goes on along the minus strand of JACEVL010000479.1, from coordinate 864,915 downwards.
AGATTTCCTTGTGCGTTTGCAGAAGTCGTTTGGTTTACAGAAGGAACTGCTTCCGATTCCTTTACGAGTCGGATTCCTTTGGCGGCGTTTCGTCGAGCAAGGCAGCATCCGGGAACCATTCCGCGGACTCCTTCGAACCTGGAACAGTTTTAAGGATATAGCGGAAAGCCAAATTGGAGATTAATCACTTACTGAACCATTTATTGTATTGGCCTCCTTAATAGTTTGCGCGTTTCTACGAGGATTCGCCTAACACGCTAGAATGCGAAATCACTGAACAGCAAAAAGGTGTGCACATGACTGAATGAGTGAACGAATGAAGAAACGAATGAATAAATGAAAGAGGAAAGAACGGAATGAAGGAAGTGAAGGATAAAGGGAAGGAGGGATAAAATGAAAGAAGGACGTTTGAACCAGAAGTCGCTTTTCTGCAATTCTTTTGGGACCAAGAAGTATAAGTTAATTAGTGTCCAGATCTATATGGTAATCACATGAACAACATTCCAAGCTTAGCGTAGCCTCTGTTAACAAAAAACCTCTTTCTTATAAGCTTGCATGCTTTCCTTTCGAATAGACCAGCGTACAGTGCGGATCTGGACTGCAGCAATGTCTGGTTACATTAGAAACGGAAACTTACTCAGCTAGCCACCATCCGTCGCTCTTCTTCTCTAAAACTGCAACGCTTGTTCCTCGTCTGATGCTGAGCTCATCAGAGGCCGCCGCCTGATAACACTTCGTCACGACGTACGGCTTTCCTACACATGTAATGTAAGTATGTAATGTAAATAATATGTAAAGTAATAAAAATTATAATATATAATGTAAATCTCCTGCAGTACAGATCATCCCAGGTTAAATAATTTAACACAGGACGCGATCTGATCCGGTCGGAACATACCAGATTAGATTGTGGCGTTTTATCCAGTAGGCACGTAGGAGTAGGCACTGTGCCTACGGCCTACGAACCTTTCAAGGGCCTACGAAAGTCTGAAAACGAGATATTGGAAAAATGAGTTTAATGATTGAATTTAACGCAAAAATGAAAATTCAAATTCTTATTTAATAATTTTTTACTGTACTTAAACAGTTTAACTTTAGGATATAAACTTAAAGTTAATTAACTTAAAGCAACAGCCTACATAATGTGAACTTTACTGCTGTTTGCAGTAGCAAAATGACAAATAACAGCTAGCTTCAAAATATGTCATTTCCCGCATTAACTCGTTTTTCACTTGAAAGTAGTGCAAGCGAGGACAGTTGTCCTTCTTTCTCCTCCATATTTCGTTTCTCAAATCCAGACTCGTGTTTTCTCTTGTATACAATCACATATGATTATTTATAATTAGAACTGTAAAAGACATTAAAGCCGTACGCGAATTCTGTGACTATTTACATAAACAAATGATAGAGCAGTTGCCATTTTGTAAATATAAAGAGACAAAATATGGAAGACAAAAAATATTAGTTAAAAATAAATCGGCTTTTCTGTTCAAAGCCGCGGCTTTTCTGTTCGAAGCCGCGGCTTTTCTGTTCGAAGCCGCGGCTTTTCTGTTCGAAGCCGCGGCTTTTCTGTTCGAAGCCGCGGCTTTTCTGTTCAAAGCCGCGGCTTTTCTGTTCGAAGCCGCGGCTTTTCTGTTCAAAGCCGCGGCTTTTCTGTTCAAAGCCGCGGCTTTTCTGTTCAAAGCCGCGGCTTTTCTGTTCAAAGCCGCGGCTTTTCTGTTCAAAGCCGCGGCTTTTCTGTTCAAAGCCGCGGCTTTTCTGTTCAAAGCCGCGGCTTTTCTGTTCAAAGCCGCGGCTTTTCTGTTCAAAGCCGCGGCTTTTCTGTTCAAAGCCGCGGCTTTTCTGTTCAAAGCCGCGGCTTTTCTGTTCAAAGCCGCGGCTTTTCTGTTCAAAGCCGCGGCTTTTCTGTTCAAAGCCGCGGCTTTTCTGTTCAAAGCCGCGGCTTTTCTGTTCAAAGCCGCGGCTTTTCTGTTCAAAGCCGCGGCTTTTCTGTTCAAAGCCGCGGCTTTTCGGTTCAAAGCCGCGGCTTTTCGGTTCAAAGCCGCGGCTTTTTAGGTTCAAGGCCGCGGCTTTTCGGTTCAAATTAGGCTTTTCGGTTCAAAGCCGCGGCTTTTCTTAGGCTGTCATTATGTCCCAAATCAAAACTGGAAGTGTTCGTGAATCATGTTTAATCATGACATCAGTAAATAATGTGAATGCATAATTAATAATTATGCTTTCAGCTTTAATGCAGAACTGACATGCAGTTGGGGCCTACGAATGCAACAGGGCCTAGGGCCTACGACGACCTTAAAACGACCCTGGATTAGATTAGATTATATTGATTTAGTAATTGGATTGGATTAGATTAGATTAGATTAGATTAGATTAGATTAGATTAGATTAGATTAGATTAGATTAGATTAGATTAGATTAGATTAGATTAGATTAGATTAGACTAGACTAGACTAGATTAGATTCAATTCGATTCGATTAGATTAGATTAGATTAGATTAGATTAGATTACATTAGGATTTCGGTACAATGGGCCATTCAATAGCGCCCGGGGTGAGCAACTCAACGATTAACGCTTCGTGTATGATGAACGGACTGCGAGTGACGAGTCTGACGACCCTACATGAAAGACATGTTGTTCGCAAACACACGTCTCGTGCCTTAAATTCAACAATCCTCACCTTGAGCGTAGTAAGTGCAAATAGAAAACCTAAATATACAAGAAGCAAAGGAAGAATCCCTTAAGCTAGGCAGTCATGAGTGTCAAGTGTTTGAGACTTCATTTTTCTTAGACTCGGCATATACGGGCGGATGGCCAGTCCTCTCTTTCGCCGTCTGAGCTTCCCATCGACAGTGTACTCGTTATCTAACCGAGTCGACTAAGGGGTGCAGATGGAGCAGCACTCTCTAAACAAATTTCTATCCTGGCTGGGTATACTAACTTATATAATTTATACACAAATAAATTTACATACCTTCAGGTAATCCGAGAGTGGTGTACACCTTCGTATCGTCTTCGTAATGTCCAGTCGGGTCTTCAAGACAAGATCCAGGTACCCAGCCCTGACCATGCTCCGCCTCGACATACCACCAACCTATGCGCACACTTGCATAGATTCAATATATGCCTTAGAAAGTTATATAATTATGCTAACGCATATTTACATTACAGGTAAGATTCAATGGGCACATCAGATTCACATTCACTCATTTTTCTCCGCGTTAGGTGTTGAATAAATAAATAAATAAATAAAAATAAATAAATATACAAGATAATAAATAAGATCCGCCACATGCCAATAGATTTTAGAGTTAATATAGCTCCTACAGAAAAAGCGACTCAAGTGCGCAGTATATTTGCTTTCAAAAGGCGCTATATAAATATCAGACTACATACTTACACACATAATTATATGCATGCATACATGCATACATAGATGAGATACATACATATATACATACATACATACACATACATACATGCACACATTCATACATACATACATACATACCTACATACATGGATGTATACATACATACATGCAAATATACATATATACATACACAATTAATTGGATGGGCAAAATTATATTAAATAGATTACCTATGTCTAGTTTTTCTATGACTTCGACCATTTCTCCTGTGCTCAGAGGAATCTGAGTCTTGGAGTGTTTTTCATCTGGAACAAATGTCTCTCTAGCGCGATAGGTCAACGAAGTCATCGCAGGAGAAAGCCTCTGATTCCCCGGCATCTTCGACTTCGGCGTAAAGTTCCTGCCACATGAAAGAAACTACTCCGTGTATGGGTCTATAATAAGAGTGTTCATACACACACACACACACACATGAACATACATACATACATACATTCTTACAATACAGACATTCGTTCGTTCATTCATATATTATGGACTGGTCTGGGGCGGGAGCGCCTCTGAGTAGGAATCTTGAAGGAGCGCTATATAAATTCTGATTGACTGACTGATTGAATAATATGTAGCTTTCAGTCACCATTATCATCGTCACCAATCAATCAGTTCCTTCATTCAATCGTTCGTTCATTTATTTCATTTTCTTCCATTAATTTATTCATTCATTCATTTTAGGCTGAGCACATGACAGTTTTCGGCCACCTATTACCCTATTATCATCAATCAGTATTATGATCATTTAATCGTCAGAATCATCATTATCAATTAAGTTTAGACAGAATTGTTTCAGCAGCAATATCGTCATCGTCACCCTTAAAACTGAAGATGAACTAATATTAAAACAAAGAAAAGACTCACTGATTCGTTGTTGGCGACGTCAGATCAGATTCCGAGTAAATTCCATCATCTTCCGGCCTCCGGGCAAAGAAATAATTGACTTGATGGCACTGAGAGATGTGGTCGGGCATCTGCACCAGCCTCTGTATCCAGGCAATCACAGTTTACAGTAGACTTATCCCCTGCCAGAATGTAGAGGGGTATTAGATGGGACCCAGATGGGCTCTGCATGTGGGTCTCACATCGTAGATGGGCTGCACTTCAGTGCACTATACCATCATCAAGGGGCGAGGAGATGGTTTAATGGTAAAACGCTGGCACAAAGATCAGAAGGACGCGGGTTCGATACCCGCTATACCTATGAGGTTGACTCAACCTTCAGCTCCCTAGGGGCGACTGTAAAATGAGCAGTAGGACAGATGGGCGCCTTGCAGGCTGCCATACAGTTAAATTAGATTCCTGTTAAACTTGTCATTATCTGTTACTACTATATCATGTAATCTTACTGCGTACTTGTTAGTTTCAATTAATAAACTATTATTATAATTAGTCTGTTTTGTTAAAATCATTTTCATCATCATCATCATCATCATCATCATCATCATCGTCGTCATCATCATCATCATCATCATCATAATTATTATCATCAATATATATGCCAAACTGGCTCTTCCTGAAGTTCCTCGTCTCTTTGTCCTTTGCCCCAAATGTAGGCCCTATGTAAAATATCTTCATCGTAGTCTTCGTTATACAGGACATTATCATCGCATTTTCAAAGCCAGCGAAGTCATGAAAATTGAGCTAACTCACCGAACAGAATTCTTCCAGGTGAGAGAGTCTTTCGATGGCGGTGCACCTTAAGTGGTTTTTACCGCTCGCAGCCCTTCCTGTAAGAAACCAGATACAAGATTGTGCCATTTGGCTTCTGGTAGTATATTATTAGGCCATTGCGCATGTTTCAAGACGGTATGCATGATGCAGTCTGCGTTCTGAACTGTCTTCACAAAACATCATCACTTAGCATGACTAATGCTGAAAATGGTGTTTAGTGAAGATATGGTTTTCTTCCTATAAGGGGCCGTCCATAAATGACGTCACGCACCTAGGGGGGGGGTCGGAAATTTGTGACGATGTGTGACGGGGGGAGGGTGGGGTCAGCCAAGTGTGACGTCACATCACGTCTGTGTAATTAAATTTAACAATTAACAACAATTTAATCTTAAAATAACAGCTCTAATTTTGAGTATTAAAATTTTCATAATTTTTGATTATTTTTATGTATACGGGCACCATTATTAATAATTTTCTAATTATTTAAATATTTGTCACCATAAGATTTTTAAATACTTATTACAATGACAATAAATGGGCATTGAAACATGTTTTATTATCATGTGGAAGTTTCGTTTTAGGGGGGGGTCAGAGCTTTGTGACGTCATTTTTCAGGGGGTCTGTGACTTTTTGTGACGAAGTGTGACGAGGGGAGGGGGAAAATCGGCCAAAATAGCGTGACGTCATTTATGGACGGCCCCTAAACTTACCTTACTTCATCGTAACTTACCATAAATTATCTCGATTCTAAACCGCTAATGGATAGGCTAATAATTGGCGTGTGAAGTTATTTTATCGTCTATATTTTCTTAAATCGTCTATTCTATTCTATTCTATTCTATTCTATTCTATTTATGGGACTTATAAAGCGCCTCTCACAGTACAACCTAATCGGACGCCCTCCCAGTGCGAAGAACCCCTCGAAAAAGAAAAGTCTTATGAGAACGGGCAGAAACAGTATTGCCCCCAGGTAAGATCTCAGTCTGTTAGGTCTTTGCATTCATCCTATGTCGCCATTGTTTTCTATCGGTTAGTGTTTGACGCTGTCTTGGGACCTTTCTTCAAAGATTCGTGCGATGCACTTAGGGCGTTAGCACAAGTCAACGCGTCTCGTGATCAGTGACATTCACGGACAATATGTCTGTTTTGTTTAGTTGTCTGTCTGTTTGTTTACCTGGAATAAATGGCAGGGTGCGTTCCGCTTTGTTAACGCTGCCGCTCTCCTTTGGAAATAAGCTGGACAATGCCATCTGTCAAAAGAGAAAAACTAATTTAGTAATATTGTCATTTGCAAAGCTTTACTAAAACCTTGGCTTATATGACATCTTTATCTTGCCTCTCTTAACAATTTAACCAACTTATTTTTACCTTATCTTACAGCGTATATATGGTTTAGGTTTGAATCGCATTTCCAGATGAAATTGCAGTCTAATTACCTTGCTAAATTTCTTGTTTGTTGTCGTTTTTTGCTTTAAGAAGGAAACATACCTGCAGTTTCAGGAATTCCTTGTAACGCCGACAGGCGTGATACGTTGATTTGTCGCTCATTTCAACACGAAGTATATAAACCTAAGAAGAGAACAGAGAATAGATAACTATGCTAAACAAATCGTAATCGTACTCTCCAAACTTCCAAAGCGCCACTCGAAAGCCACGCGCAGGGCACCAGCTGCGTAGTGCTGCGTCGAGTCAGAGGTGTTGTCCAAAAGAGTAGTCCGAGGGATGTCTGAGTCCGGTTTCCAGAGTATCAGAGGAGGCACAGATAAATGTGGTAGAGTAGGCCCTATTTGTCCATTTTTAAATAGTTAAGAACTATATTGATGAACGCTTGACCGTTCTCGTCTCAATGGTTCAGATCCACCAACTTTCTCTGCACGTTTTGTAAAGCAATGTCTGGAAAAGCAGGCACAAATGTTCCATATGGTCCAGAGATTATCGTCACTACTTCGAAAATTAACGACATCCTATGGCACCATGATCATAGGCCGTTGACGTCAATACACAGATGAAAAATAAGCAGATAGTACCAGAGCTCAGTCACTGTCACTGTTCACCTACCTATCTCCGGGAGCTGTTCACTTTGACTTCGGCCTGTTCTGGTGGCCGATCTCTGCGCTCGGCCTCTAGAGGTGACTTTATGGTTCCTCATGCTCGCTCTGCAACTAGACAGCGTCGGGCTTTCTTGATCGTGGGTCCTTCTTTTTGGAATAGTCTCCCCGGATGAGCTGCGTTCTCTTCCGCGAAACTTCTCTGGCTCTTCTTATGAATTACTTAAGATTTTCTTTTTTGACCGGACATGGGTCGGGAGCGCTTCTGAGTAGTAATCTTGAAGGTTCATTTTTAGATTATATTAACGAACGCTTGACATAGATAGACTTATATAGCCAGACGTGCTTGTGATGATTTGCAACAATCAGACAAAACTGTCTGTAGATTTAAAGCTATGCCTTGTAATGAGAAACGGCAAGTCCTGAGATGCACTGGCCCCGTGAACCTGACCCTGGATTCGACCACTGCCTGCCAAAGGGCCTAAGAGTAGGAGACAAAGTTATTACTGTTTGAAAAGTTTAGGCTGTATGCATGAGAGTGAGAGATCTAAATGTGAACTACGTATAGAGATAAAGAATCGAACCCGAAAGCTAAATCACACGCAGCTGAACACTTTTCACCGAGAACTTCCTGGTGTCCACGTGTGTGTGTGTGTGTGTGTGCGTGTGCGTGTGCGTGTGTGTGTGTGTCATTGTGTCATTGTGTCAAACAACTTCCACCCCAATAGGCTTACATAATAGGAAGAATAAAACAGCAATAACGGACCAACCGCCGATGCACGTAAAAACCGTCTTGGTCTTAATATAGGTAGGCGTATTCATGTGTGCATTGTGTAGCCTATTAACCTGAGAGGCGTGACAGCGTGAATAAGTTCTTCGTCATACGATTAATCCAGGTGGTTAAGTACTGTCAAAGGCTGTGTCGGCTAGTAGTCTAAGTCAGGAGTTGGGGAGGTTTGAGTGAAACCGAGAGAATTTAAGAGATAGTGTCTCAATAGCTTCTTCCTTATTTGCACTTGCTGGACTTAACCACTGCTATAGGTGAACGTGAAGCGGTGATTAAGTGACCTGTACGAAACGACGAAAAGAAAATTACTAAATCTGATTTGTCTGTCTAGCTCTGCCATATGTCTGACTGACTGTCTACATGTATCTGTTTGTCTATCTATCTGTCTGTATGGCTGTCTGTCTGTTTCTTCCATCTGTTTATCTGTCTGTCTGTCTGTCTGTCTGTCAGAATGTCTGTATGTATGTCAGAATGTCTGTATGTATGTCAGTCTGTATGGCTGTCTGTCTGTTTCTTCCATCTGTTTATCTGTCTGTCTGTCTGTCTGTCTGTATGTCCGTCTGTCTGTCTGTCTGTCTCTCTGTCTGTCTCTCTGTATTTCCGTCCCTCTTGCCCTTTGAGTCTATGAAGAAGAAGAGAGAAGAGTGGAGCAAGTCCTCTGAATGGATAATTTTACAGAAAACATGATCGCATCTAATTAGTCTTATCTTGAGGCACGACGACCATCGGTCGATGTCTGGGATAAGGTCTCTATGGAAGTCATTAGATTAGATTAGATTAGATTAGATTAGATTAGATTAGATTAGATTAGATTAGATTAGATTAGATTAGATTAGATGTAGACTAGACTAGACTAGACTAGACTAAACTAGACTAGACTAGGACTAGACTAGACTGGACTAGATTAGACTAGACTAGACTAGACTAGAGCCAGACTAGTTTTAGATTAGATTAGATTAGATTAGATTAGCAAAACGGGGTAGGGGTCTGGGAGAGGGCTTGGTAAGCACGTTCCCAGAATTTGTTTTACAAAACTATATCTTCAATAGTGCATATTTAGCATACAAACAGTCAAATTAGGCTTATAGAATCTCAATTTTTTTATCTTCATTATCAATCATGAACATCACATAACTTTTATTCTCGAATTGTTTAGTCTTAAGCAAGGCTTAGCGGGTCAGAAAAACATCGTCGGCGGGCAAGAAATGGCCCGTGGGCAGGCTCTTTTACACCCATGATTTAGGGTCTCTCTGGTTGTCCCAGTCTCGCATCTGTAGAGGAGTAACCCCAACACATGCAACTTGTAGAGCTGCAGCTCAATAGTGAAACCCCAAATTCTGTTATCCTGAGAGACTATTAAGGATCTGGCGATATACACTGTTGGGCTGCCAAGGTATGTGAATGCATTAACTGGGTTAATTATATGTATATCACCTGCGGTCGTTGGTAGTACCTGCTTGGCTAGAGATTATATGTATCTTGGTCTTGTTCAAGTATATTTCCAACCCAAAGGGCCTCTGGGTCTCCCTGCCCATAACTTGCATCGCCAAGCGTAGACCTAACACTTCCGTGTTCTCCCTAGCAAGATGGAGGACGTGTTATTCTTCTCCTGGTCCATCTACTTATTTATTCAGCTATTTGTCTACATGTATGTAACATGCATATGTGTGTATATAATATGTTGATACTTACGTAGTGTTTTGTTGGACTCATGCGCTTTTCCACTCCTTCTATGATGACAGCCTTCGTCCTAACCCTTGTAGCCATTGCTAGACACATACATACAACGTCAACGCCTTCTTCAACGGTAGATCTAGTTCAACGCCATATTTCGAAAGCCATCATTATAACGCAACCTTTTGAAAGCCACAGCCTTAAAGCAATGCTTACGAACTGTCAGTGGCTTATCCACAGTCCAGACTAAACATTGTTATGAAGTATCCGATATTGAGGCAGTTATCGTCTGAAATTCCTCGGCAACTCTCATAGTTATATTTTGATCCAGGGTATGCAGCTTTTCAAAAGATATCTCCAAAAATTAAGGTTCCCATGCAAATAGCGTGTACCTAACGAAACTCTATTGCAAATGGTTCACACGCAAACCTCCTGTTTATGTATAACACACTTCGCCAACATAGGCTTATGTGAAAACCTATCGCTACATGGTCGGATGATTTACACCGCACACAGACCGATACGCATGCATTACAGGGCCTAGTATTAGCCCTACATTTTAGTGTGTTATGTTTACAAGCTCTTGGTCGAAGTAAAGCCGTGTATAAGCATATGCATATAGGCCTATACGTAAAGATCTATGCAAATACAGCTAGTTCTAAATTGCCTATTTATGCGGACATGAGTAGGTATAGGCTATAACCAAAGTTATGCAGGCCTAAAATTTCAAGCGTAGGCCTATACCTGACCCAGGTCCTCTTGAAACCTATGCCCTACAGAATGTCGTAAAACGCATTCTTGCTCATTTAGCGTTTTGGGAAATGTCCCCATAAACCAGTTTCGGTTTGTATGACTCGAACTGTGTGATTTTAAGTGTCCAGTATACGACACCACCTTTCCGCTTGTTCAAATACTAATTTACAGACAAGGCATGGGACATCAGACACCACTGCGGACAGATCAAGTGTAGTCTTTATGTTAGTGGTAGGCCTACGATGGTTTGTGTCGTCTTTATGTTAGTTGTACGACGTTCTGTGTCGTCTTTGTGTTAGTTGTACGATGTTTCGTGGTGTCTTCTGTTAGTGGTACGTTTTGTGTAGTCTTTGTGTTAGTGGTATAGGCGTATACGATGTTTTGTCGTCCTCTGCCGTACAAAATAAATTAGCAAGTTAGGTAATTGTAATCTCCAAACTTCTAAAGCGCCACTCGAAACAAAGCGCAGAGCACCATCTTATTAAAGAGAGCTGAAAGAGTAGAGAGGTAGAGTACCCAAAACTACACGACCTCGAGCGTGATACGATCGTATGTATAATAAACCTATGTATGTTGTCACCTATATGTTGTCATGCAATCTCGATTTGGTTGATTAAACTAATTTATGCTGCATGTCGCTTGCACGTTTAGTAAGACATAAATTTATATAGCGCGTATCTTTTCCGTCTGAATTGGATAGCTTCTTATTTTGGAGTTTACAATAATTGAACATCCACACAAAGATTTCGACAGATCGTGACAGGTGGTAGGCCTATACAGTCTAAGAAGCCTACATGCCCTATATATATGTCTGGTCTAAATCTTTAATGCACACCACGACACCGTCTCATCAGTGTTCATGCTTCAGTGACAAAATTTAAATAGCGCCTAGCGGCCTATGATATAAATATATGTGCATTGCAACGCGTGATATATATATATATATAATATATATATATTTAATAAATATAGGTCTACAGACAGATGTAGGCTTACGGTCTAGGGCCTACATAAAATACTGAACTACATTGTTTGGTTCAGTGATTTCTGAGGAGCGGTACACATAACCCTGTAAAAGCATTACTCATAGAAGTCCTATAGAAATCCTTGTGAAATCCTACTCGGTTCACACGACAAAGTAGGCCCAGTGACGTAACGAAGGGGGACAGCCCTTACAGTGGTACACAGTATTATGACAAGAACGATTAAAAGTCAGCAAGAAAATTAAAGGGGGTCGCAGTCGTCAACCCTTGCCCCTGGGCACTGAAACCTTTCGTTACTCCACTGTGTAGACCACAGTGTCGAGCAGGGATTTTAAGTTAGGCATACATAATAATTAGGCCTATATAATTATATATATTTATGTATTACATGTAGATATTCTACAGGAATAGTGTACTGTATAACTTCAACAGAGCTCACTTCTCGTCTTACAATACAATGCAATACAATACAATACAATACAACTCAATACAATGGAAATTAGATTTGACAATGCCCCATTTACAGCAGTTCAGATGTTCACGCTGAAGGAGGGCAACGTGAAACTTTATCGATCATGGACAGTCTCCGACGTGCAATGTCGTGCATGCCGTCTATAATTTCAATGCAGTCGGCCTGGAATGATCAGTTAACCGAACGAAACTGATGTCTTATAATAGGTTATGTGCCTTATACTGTAGTCATATGGGGCCGTCCATAAATGACGTCACGCAATTTTGGCCGATTTTACCCCCCTCTTCCCCTCGTCACACTTCGTCACCAAAAGTTACACCCCCTGAAAAATTGTCTGTCTGTCTGTCTCTGTATCTCCGTCCCTCTTGCCCTTCGAGTCTATGAAGAAGAGGAGAGAAGAGTGGAGCAAGTCCTCTGAATGGATAATTTTACAGAAACCCCCCCCCACTAAAACCAAATTTCCATGGCGAAGCAAAATGCTCCTTCATGAAACAAAGAGGGAGAGCATGAATATTTTAAAATCTAACGGTGACAAAATATTTAAATAATTGGAAAATTATTAATTAATTATTAATTAATTTATTATTAATTTATTTAAATTATTAAATAATGGTGCCCGTATACATTAAAATAATCAAAAATAATAAAAATTTAATGCTCAAAATTAGTGCTGTTATTATTTAAATTAAACTGTTGTTATTTGTTAAATTTAATTACAAAGACCTGATGTGACGTCACATTTCTCAAACCCCACCCCATGTCACACATCGTCACAAACTTCCGACCCCCTCACCCCTAGGTGCGTGACGTCATTTATGGACGGCCCCTTAATAATGTGCGTAGAAAGTCTGTAACTTAAAGGCCTACTCTGTCAGTGTACTTCACAATCAATTAGTAGGCCCATTGTTTCCGTAATAAGCTATGAAAGTGAATTAGGCCTAATTGTTTTAAAGACGGGCTACACCGATGAACGAAAACTTAGAATTTACTGTGTAATTCTACACAGCGGCACCGCTAGGATTTTAATTGTGTAGGAATACGCACAATCAGCATGCGACCATGCGTAGACCGCGGCCCGGGGACAAACATATGGGGAGCTGGGTGGTACGAAGAACGAGCGTCCGAACTTTTTGAATTTCCACACTGTAATGGTAGTAGTTTTAGCAGTCATCTGAACAAAATTGCTCTATAAATTCAGTGCTGGTACGACCAGCTGTCACTGGTAGCTTTGATGTAGTTAGAGTCGTTTTATTTTGACTGCAGACAATACTATAGTAGCAAACCAGACATTGATCGAAATTAATATAAAAGCTAGAAAATACGTTCAATTTCAAGAACGCCATAAGGTATGAAAAAAAATTTGAAATGGAGGAAAGTGGGGAAGAGAGCGAAATGGAGGGTAAGGACGAGAAGAGTGAAATGGAGGAAAGGGAGGTGTAGAGCGAAAAAAAGAAAAGGAGGAAGAGAGCAGAAATGGAGGATAGGGAGGGAGAGAGCGAAATGGAGGGTAAGGAGGAAGGGAGCAAAATGGAAGAAAGGGAGGAAGAGAGCGAAATGGAGGAAAGAAAGAAAGAGAACAAAATGGAGGAAAGGGAGGAAGAGAGCGAAATGGAGGGTAAGGAGGAAGAGAGTGAAATGGAGGAAAGGGAGGTAGAGAACGAAGTGGAGGAAAGGGAGGTAGAGAGCGAAATGGAGGAAAGGGAGGAAGAGAGCGAAATGGATAGTAAGGAGGAAGAGAACGAAATGAAAGAAAGAGAGGAAGAGATCGAAATAAAGGAAAGGGAGGAAGAGAGCGAAATGGAGGGTGAGGAAGAAGAGAGCGAAATGGAGGAAAAGGAGGAAGAGAGCGCCAAATGGAGGAAAGGGAGGAAGAGAGGAAGAAATGGAGGAAAGGGAGGAAGAGAGCGAAATGGAGGAAATGGAGGAAGAGAGCTAAATGGAGAAAAGTGAGGAAGAGAGCGAAATGGAGGAAAGGGAGGAAGAGAGCGAAATGGAGGAAAGGAGGAAGAAGAGCGAAATGGAGGAAAGTGAGGAAGAAGAGCGAAAATGGAGGAAAGGGAGGAAAGAGAGCGAAATGGAGGAAAGTGAGAAAGAGAGAAATGGAGGAAAGGGAGGAAGACAGAGAAATGGTGGAAAGTGAGGAAGAGAGGCAGAAATGAAGGAAAGGGAGGAAGAGAGCAGAAATGGAGGAAAGGGAGGAAGAGAGCAGAAATGGAGGAAAGTGAGGAAGAGAGAGCAAATGGAGGGTGTGGAGGAGGAGAGCAGAAATGGAGGAAAGTGAGGGAAGAGAGCGAAATGGAGGAAAGGGAGGAAGAGAGCAGAAATGGAGGAAAGGGAGGAAGAGAAGCAAAAAATAGGAGGAAGAGGAGAGGCAGAAATGGAGGAAAGGGAGGAAGAGAGCAAGAAATGGAAGAAAGGGAGGTAGAGAGCGAAATGGAGGCAAGGGAGGAAGAGAGCGAAATGGAGGATAACGAGGGAGAGAGAGCGAAATGGAGGGTAAGGAGGAAGAGAGCGAAATGGAGGAAAGGGAGGAAGAGAGCGAAATGGAGGAAAGGGAGAGAGAGAGCGAAATGGAGGTAAGGAGGAAGAGAGCGAAATGGAGGAAAGGGAGGAAGAGATCGAAATGGAGGAAAGGGAGGAAGAAAGCGAAATGGAGGAAAGGGAGGAAGAGAAGAGCAGAAATGGAGGAAAGTCAGGAAGAGAGAGCAGAAATGGAGGAAAGTCAGGAAGAGAGCAGAAATGGAGGAAAGGGAGGAAAGAGAGCGAAATGGAGGAAAGAGAGGAAGAGAGCGAAATGGAGGAAAGGGAGGAAGAGAGCGAAATGGAAGAAAGTGAGGAAGAGAGAGCGAAATGGGGGTGTGGAGGAAGAGAGCGAAATGGAGGAAAGTGAGGAAGAGAGCGAAATGCAGGAAAGAAAGGAAGAGAGCAGAAATGGAGGAAAGGGAGGTAGAGAGCGAAATGGAGGCAAGGGAGGAAGAGAGCGAAATGGAGGATAACGAGGGAGAGAGCAGAAATGGAGGAAAGTCAGGAAGAGAGCAGAAATGGAGGAAAGGGAGGAAGAGAGCAGAAATGAAGGAAAGGAGGAAGAGAGCAGAAATGGAGGAAAGGGAGGAAGAGAGCGAAATGGAAGAAAGTGAGGAAGAGAGCGAAATGGAGGTGTGGAGGAAGAGAGCGAAATGGAAGAAAGAGAGGAAGAGAGCGAAATGGAGGGTAGGGAGGAAGAGAGCGAAATGGAGGATAACGAGAGGAGAGAGCGAAATGGAGGAAAGTGAGGAAGAGAGCGAAATGGAGGGCAGGGAGGAAGAGAGCGAAATGAAGGAAAGAGAGGAAGAGAGCTAAATGGAGGTAAAGGATGATGAGAGCGAAATGAAGGGTAGGGAGTAAGAGAGCGAGATGGAGGAAAGGGAGGAAGAGAGCGAATGGAGAAAGGGTGGAGGAGCGAATGGAGGAAAAGGAGGAGAAGCGAATGGAGGAAAGGGAGGAGGTACGAATGGAGGAAAGGGGAGGAGGTGCGAATGGAGGAAAGGGAGGATGTGCGAATGGAGGAAAGGGAGGAGGTGCGAATGGAGGAAAGGGAGGATGTGCGAATGAAGGAAAAGGAGGAGGTGCGAATGGAGTAAAGGGAGGAGGTGCGAATGGAGGAAAGGGAGGAGGTTCAGATGGAGGAAAGGGAGGAGGTGCGAATGGAGGAAAGGGAGGAGGTGCGAATGGAGGAAAAGGGAGGAGTGCGAATGGAGAAAGGGAGGAGGTGCAGAATGGAGGAAAAAGGAGGAGGTGCGAATGGAGGAAGGGGAGGAGGTGCGAATGGAGGAAAGGGAGGAGGTGCGAATGGAGGAAAGGGAGGAGGTGAGAATGGAGGAAAGGGAGGAGGTGCAGATGGAGGAAAGGGAGGAGGTGCGAATGGAGGAAAGGGAGGAGGTGCGAATGGAGGAAAGGGAGGAGGTGAGAATGAAAGAAAGGGAGGAGGAGAGAATGGAGGAAAAGGAGGAGGTGCGAAATGGAGGAAAGGGAGGAGGTGCGAATGGAGGAAAGGGAGGAGGTGAGAATGGAGGAAAAGGAGGAGGTGAAAATGGAGGAAAGGGAGGAGGTGCGAATGGAGGAAGGGAGGAGGAGCGAATGGTGGAAAAGGGAGGAGGTGAGAATGGAGGAAAGGGAGGAGGTGCGAATGGAGGAAAGGGAGGAGGTGCGAATGGAGGAAAGGGAGGAGGTGAGAATGGAGGAAAGGGAGGAGGTGCAGAATGGAGGAAAGGAAGGAGGTGCGAATGGAGGAAAGGGAGGAGGTGCGAATGGAGGAAAAGGAGGAGGTGCGAATGGATTAAGGGAGGAGGTGCGAATGGAGGAAAAGGGAGGAGGTGCGAATGGAGGAAAGGGAGGAGGTGAGAATGGAGGAAAGGGAGGAGGTGCGAATGGAGGAAAGGGAGGAGGTGCGAATGGAGGAAAGGGAGGAGGTGAGAATGGAGGAGAAAAGGAGGAGGTGCGAATGGAGGAAAGGGAGGAGGTTCTGCCGTATAGTGTCCTTTCCTTCTAATCTTGCATGTAGTGCAGCGTGTGGTTTTCGGTCAACTTGCATTCGCTCTCTAATAATAATTATTATCGAAACCATCGAAGTCTTCTTTGTACGACTTTGTCTAGCGCGCGCAGAGTTGTTTCGATCCATATATGCTGTCTAATGCCAGCGTTTCTTATTTTCTTAAGTCTTGAAATCCCTGCGATCTTCCGCAGTAAACTAATTTCTGCTTTAATAATAATCTTTTCTTGTCTTGCATTCGCACTGGCCAACATTCCGACCCGTAGACTAGAGCAGGGGCGTCCATCCTATGGGGGGAAATGAAGCAGAAATCTTCATAGCCTATTCAGGGGGAAGAACTTTTTTAGTATATTAAACGTCTCCTCAGTTTTTCCATCTTAGAAATTAATGATTTTAGTGCAATTTCATGCGGCTCAGCTGATACGCATTCAGAAACTTAAAATTATCAGATTCAAAGATGAACATTGATGGTAGTCTCTAGTTGTAGAAGCACAACGATTCCAACGGTCCACGATTTTGATGCAAACTTTCCGGTTCATCCAGCAAGACGATCATCCAGGCAACATGACGAGAAAACTGAGAGGACATTTGGCCTAAATGTGGTGCTCAGCAGCACAGACCACTATAGCTTTGGTGTTTACACTACAACACTGGATACGGTTGCTTGCCAAATATAGGGCTGTTTCTATGATGACAGAGTAGGTAGGCTATTTTTGAAGAAATGGATCATTTGACGCCAAGGAAGTTGATAACAGAGGATAACGTACCCACAGACAGCATAGCAAACCTGTGTAACTTCTGCAACCTAACTTGAACTGATTCAACTAGAATAATTACTAGATGATGCAGGCACAGGCAGTGATGATGGTGACAAGCAAAAGACACATCTGTCGACTGGACAGTGGATTGAAAGCAGTTATGTTAAGATGTGATATGGTAACTTTCAGGCTATCCCACACTCACCAGCTTGTGCAAAATCCTGGTCTCCCTTGCGGTGACCAGCTGCTCAGCTGGGCGAGTAACGAGTGGCATCCGCATTGTGAAAAATTGACTGAGATCAACCATGGTTGATGACTGGTTTGTACCTCCGATAGTATTAGCCTGTGATTCTGTGAAAGAGACACTATCATGAAAACTGGACGAAATTGTTGATCGCTAGGCTGCGCACTCCGCTGCTCTGAAGGAGCATCTATTGTAATTTTAGTACTTATGTTGGTGCTGTCTGGCCTCTCTCACGGTATGCCTCTGTCTTTGTACAAACTTTCATATTTTATAATACATAATGTCACTTGATTAGTGAACTAAAGGTCAAACAATCTAGCAGTGAAATTGTGTTTCAAATTTCGGTAATCGAGATTTTCTCTTGTGGGGGGAATCTGATGACACGAGGGGAATGCTTCATAAGCGTAAGGGGGATGGACGCCCCTGGACTAGAGGCAAATTGGTTGTATCTTCGTCTCGCATAATTAGCCTAATTATCTTTGTCTGTTTTTTAGGTCTTGGTAGGCCATAACTAGTAATAGGATTGCAAGGGGTGTTCAGGCACGAATGAGGAAGCTTTTCGCCTGGCAGGATATAATTAAACTTATGAAATTATTTAACTTCCCAAAGAACTGATTTAAATTGTTAATTACTTTTAACCAAAAAGACGGTATCCAAAATGCACCATTATACACACCCAAATAAAAAGTTCCTTAATTAGGCCTACAGCCTCTTCCCAGACCTCTCCCCTCAGAGAGGTTGGAATCTGCGTAATTTTTGGGAAGCTCTGGTTACGCCACTGCTAGATGGTGTTAGACTATAGACTTTTAGTTTACCTAATATTAAAACTAGTACCTAAGTTATTATAATTTTGTAACTTAATAATAATATTTCACTTTTTCATTTGCAATTTTTCGTTTCTTAGCCTTTCAGCGCTGTACTCACGTGCGTAAGTGCGTAGGCTACGTCTAGCGGCGCTCCTGATTCTACATAGCGTGTACAGTGTGTTATTTGGATTCTTACATTATACGCCCATCTTAGAAATTCGTGAGGGTGCATCTGGTTAGCTGATTAACGACACTAAAAGTTCGAACGAAAACCGAGAATTTACTGTGTAATTCTAAATAACATGTAAATGATGTAAGTGTTATCTGGACTCTTACATACGGCCATCTTAGAAGTTCTTGAGGGTGTTTCTGGTTAGCTTATTAACGATGAGAGTTCGAACAGATTGGCAAGTTATAAGTAACGAGAATCCTTAAGCACATCATCCGTGCAGGTGGAGCAGTCGTTCAGAGGTTTTCCAGGTGAAGGCGACGGTTGAGGAAGTGCTGCCGCCACTGGCTGCGCTTGTTCACCCACGACCAGTCCATCAGGCTCGACACTGACTCGCACCTTCCTCGGACGCAGAAAATGTCCCCGGTGCAGCAGAAGTACCCCGAACTCTCCGTGATCGGTGTCCTCTTGGCCACTCCCTGCCGTTCGTCACTCTCATGCACCGTCTTCGCTGAGTCCCTCCAATCTGACCCGATGGTAGCGGCGGCGGCTGCACCAGCAAAACGACGTTCTTCTAAGATGTTGGCGGGGTAACGGTCGGCAGCGGTCACATCCGGTGAGGATAGCCTCGAAGCCAAGGCGGAAGTAGACGACCGGATGCAGACGAAGCAGACGAGGCAGACGGTCAGAAAGAGCGAAGACAAACAGCAGGAACTGGTCGACATGTTTTCTTCCTTCAACAGAAATTATTTCAATTAGAGTGAATTTGCGAAACGTCTGTCCTTCGCAAAGCCGTTGACTCGAAAGCGATACAAAGACTAGAAGCAATGCTTATTTATACATTTCCTACAGGCTCACATAACGTTGATATTACGAAACAGATACAGACAGTCACAGACAGACAGATACACACATACACACACACACACACACACACACACACACACACACACACACACACACACACACGGAAAGAAAAAGACACGCACAAGTTAGGATAATTATGGTGTCGTTTTCTTGCATTTTGCAACTCTTTCTTCCAACTCCGTTTATTCGTTTATTCGTCTCCCTATCGTGCGTGTTTCTTAAACGCGTAGGCTATACGGTCATTTCATCTTCAAACAAGATTTGTCTCTGTTGTAGGCTACGCGGAAACGCACAAGTCGCCTGATATCATCGTCAAATTAGTTTCCTATTAGTTTAGTTTCATATTATTAGTTTCATATGATGTAGGCCTGCTTCTCTTCAGTCTGCTAGGCCTAGGCCTAGGAGTTGTCTATTTCAGGCTCCGTATATCACGATTCTTTTTCCCACGAAGGCGCATTAGGGAGTTGCGCCACTGCAGCTGTTACAAGTTTCAGCTAATGCTCTACTTGATAAATATTATTAGCCAGATTTTCCACGCTGTTGAAGCGTCGAAAAGCAACAGCATTCAAAGCGATTGGATTAACTCCTCACGAGATCAGAGTTGCATGTATGCTGTAACTTGCTGTTCCACGGTTCCACCCCGCTTCTCATTTTTGTCCTGTGTATATATAAATCCTGTCTGCAAGCCCATATAGAACCCATATTTCTATATATTTCTATGCAACACATGAGGAGCTCATATAGTGCTCATGTAAGCGCGGGCAGGGAAGGCGTGTGGCTAGAAAACCAAGACTGGATGGGAGGTTCTGCAACAGAGGAGGATTGGTTGATGCAATCCTGCTATAGATTCGATATTACTTAGACGTGTAAGCATGGTAGTTTACATTGAATTGCGATGAAGATATAAACTTTAGCATGAAAGAGATGCAGATGTGGAGAACAGCGCTGTCCTCCTTTTAATGCACCACATTTACTGCAATTGTTAACATGTTCATTAATGCTTTAATGCTTTAACGAAGAACTGCATTAGTTTCTAGCCACTTAATGTGTTAAAACCATATGTCGTATGCGCGGCTTTTTCATCAAGATTTATATATTATTAATTTATCTATACAGGCTTGTATGTATATATATGACCATCGGCTATCAGTGGCGTAACCAGAGCGCCCCAAAATTACACAGATTCCAACCTCTCTCAGCTCTCTGAGGGGAGGGGTCTGGTAAGGGGACTGTAAGGAACTTTTTATTTGGGGGTTTGTAATGGTACATTTTTGAGACCATCTTTTTAGTTAAAAGTAATAACATTTTACATCAGTTCTTTGGGAAATTACATAATTTCATAATTAAATTATATTATTCTGGTTTCTAAAATTGACTCAGCTCAAAAGTCCGAGCAACCAACGAAGACTAATAACAGACTACTCAAAAATGAACTGCAATAAACTAAAGCATTGACATTTTGAAATTTGTACAAAGTATAGGCTTATACCTACATGTAGGCCTACAGTAGTTGTCAGTTTTCTATGCACCGTCGGACTGCTACAGTTATAAAAAAAATTAAACTAGCAGACTAACTGTTACAAATTCTTGGACTTTTGCTAGTGTCAGTGCTTTGTCGCTGTGTGCGATAGGCCAAATATATACTTGCAAATGCTTTCAGGATGATTTAATTAATGTGAAAACTTTGCTGGCCGTTGCGTACATATTGCCAACTACTGGTATTGTGCACGTGTCACACATTGCTAGACTGAGACTATGACTTTGCACTGTAGGCTACATATCTTGCGAGGCGAAAAACTTCCTCATTCGTGCCTGAACACCCCTTGCAATCCTATTACTATTTACCAAGACCAAAAAACCAGACAAAGATAAT
Source organism: Aporrectodea caliginosa (assembly GCA_020284085.1). NCBI lineage: Eukaryota > Metazoa > Annelida > Clitellata > Crassiclitellata > Lumbricidae > Aporrectodea > Aporrectodea caliginosa. Next base: position 843,860 of record JACEVL010000479.1, on the reverse strand, counting down.
TAATTTTACGAGACGAAGATACAACCGATTTGCCTCTGGTCTACGGGTCGGAATGTTGGCCAGTGCGAAAGCAAGACAAGAAAAGAATTATTACAGCAGAAATTAGTTTACTGCGCGGAAGATCGCAGGGATTTCAAGACTTCAGAAAATAAGAAACGCTGGCATTAGACAGCATTATGGATCGAAACAACTCTGCTAGACAAAGTCGTTCAACGAAGACTCCAATGGTTTCGACATAATTATAGAAAGAATGCCAGTTGACCGAGTAGCCTACCACACACTGCACTACACGCAAGATTCGAAGGAAAATGACACTAAGGCAGAGCCAGACAACGCTGGATAAACATTATAAATGAGGATTATACCATCACTTTGACTGACACTAAGGGAAACAATGGACTTGACAAATGACCGAGCTAGACAAAGTCGTTCAACGAAGACTCCTATAGTTTCGACGGGTCTAGGACTTTACCCCCGGCCCATTACCCCCTGCCATTACCCCCTGCCATTACCCCCGACCATTACCCCCGTAGGACATTACCCCCCGCCATTACCCCCCGTCCCGTTATAATTATTAATATATAATATTATAATTAATAATTATAATTGTTAATTATAATTATTAATTATAACTATAATATAATGCATTATAATAATATTAATTAATTAATATAGTAATATAATTATTAAAATAATATATAATATGTAATAATAATTAATATCACTAATAAATATATTAATTATTTATTATAATTATATGTATAATATATAATATTAATATATTATATTAATTGTTATAATTATATTATTATTATATAATATATAATTATTAAATTATATTTATATAATATAATATATACACATGTACATAGGTATTTATATAATTATATTAATAATAATATATATTAATATTATATAATTTTATAATAATTAATTATATTGTTATTGATTAATTACAATAATTATTATATAATAATATATATAATAATTATATTACTGGTTCTAAGTGTCAATAGGCGCTAAGTGCCAATTAATTAACACTAGTTCCGCGCGAAATCTGAGATTTGCAGCTCAATCAAATGTACACATACGGGGGTAATGGCGGGGGTAATGTCCTCCACGGGGGTAATGGTCGGGGGTAATGGCAGGGGGGTAATGGCAGGGGGGTAATGGGCCGGGGGGTAAAGTCCGGATACCAGTTTCGACATAATTATAGAGAGAATGCCAGTTGAACGAATAGCCTACCACACACTGCACTAGTGCAGCACTACATGCAAGATTCGAAGGTAAAAGACTAGGGTTGCGGATTGTAACGATTAATTAATCGATCAATTGTCGAAAATTTTAATCGATGAATTTTGGCTTGTTCGATTAATTTTCGAATAATTTTCTCACTTATTTGATTATGTCAACCGATCTATTTTCGGAATAAACAATATGGCAAACAGTAATAATGTGAAACATCTGAGTGGAAACATAAGCGATCATATTGCGTTTAAGGTATAAATTATGCTGATGTAAAAGTCGACGATGGCAAAATTAATGAAGATTTTGTAGATAGAAGGTAGTTACTACTGACCACATTATTTTCTCAGTTTGACAAATTGAACTTTAGCATATCGAATGATTGAAGCATTTTTGCAGTGCATACAGTCTAACTCTGAACAGTGTTTCACGGTATATAATTTAATCGATTAATTTCGATTAAATTTTGAAGAATAATCTATTAAAATTATTTTAATCAGTACCGGCACTAAAAAAACACTAAGGCAGAGACAGACAACGCTGGATAAACAATAGGGCCTATAAATGAGGATATAACATCACTTTGACACTAAGAAAAAACAATGGACTTGACAAAAGACGGAGGAAAATGGAGATCATTTATTCGTACCCATCGCCGCTAAATGGCTAGCGTCAGAAACTGATGATTATGATGATGATGGTGGTCGTGGTGGTGGTGGTGAAGATGATGATCCGATGCAGATACATGGCGATAGGCTTCTGACAATTTCAATATGATGTAATATGATGTAAACATAATTATAAAACAATAATAATAGCAAAAAGTACAACCAAATCTGAGAAAGGTCACTTACAAGGTATTACACACATTTGACGACTTCACAGGGATTGACTCTCCCTTCCTCCCTACCCTCCATTTTGCTCTCTTCCTCCTACCCTCCATTTTGCTCTTTCCTCTCTTCCTCCCTTTCCTCCATTTCGCTCTCTTCCTCCCTTTCCTCCATTTCGCTCTCTTCCTCCCTTTCCTCCATTTCGCTCTCTTCCTCCCTTTCCTCCATTTCGCTCTCTTCCTCCCTTTCCTCCATTTCGCTCTCTTCCTCCCTTTCCTCCATTTTGCTCTCTTCCTCCCTTTCCTCCATTTTGCTCTCTTCCTCCCTTTCCTCCATTTCGCTCTCTTCCTCCCTTTCCTCCTTTTCGCTCTCTTCCTCCCTTGCCTCCATTTCGCTCTCTTCCTCCCTTTCCTCCATTTCGCTCTCCTCCTCCCTTTCCTCCATTTCGCTCTCTTCCTCCCTTTCCTCCATTTCGCTCTCTTCCTCCCTTTCCTCCATTTCGCTCTCTTCCTCCCTTTCCTCCATTTCGCTCTCTTCCTCCCTTTCCTCCATTTCGCTCTCTTCCTCCCTTTCCTCCATTTTGCTCTCTTCCTCCCTTTCCTCCATTTCGCTCTCTTCCTCCCTTTCCTCCATTTCGCTCTCTTCCTCCCTTTACTCCCTTTCGCTCTCTTCCTCCCTTTCGCTCTCTTCCTCCCTTTCCTCCATTTCGCTCTCTTCATCCCTTTCCTCCATTTTGCTCTCCTCATCCCTTTCCTCCATTTCGCTCTCTTCCTCCCTTTCCTCCATTTCGCTCTCTTCCTCCCTACCCTCCATTTCGCTCTCTTCCTCCCTACCCTCCATTTCGCTCTCCTTCCTCCCTTTCCTCCATTTCGCTCTCTTCCTCCCTTTCCTCCATTTCGCTCTCTTCCTCCCTTTCCTCCATTTCGCTCTCTTCCTCCCTTTCCTCCATTTCGCTCTCTTCCTCCCTTTCCTCCATTTCGCTCTCTTCATCCCTTTCCTCCATTTCGCTCTCTTCCTCCCTTTCCTCCATTTCGCTCTCTTCCTCCCTTCCCTCCATTTCGCTCTCTTCCTCCTTGCCCTCCATTTCGCTCTCTTCCGCCCTTTCCTCCCATTTCGCTCTCTTCCTCCCTACCCTCCATTTCGCTCTCTTCCTCCCTACCCTCCATTTCGCTCTCTTCCTCCCTACCCTCCATTTCGCTCTCTTCCTCCCTTTCCTCCATTTCGCTCTCTTCCTCCCTTTCCTCCATTTCCTCTCTTCCTCCCTTTCCTCCATTTCTCTTCCTCCCTTTCCTCCATTTCGCTCTCTTCCTCCCTTTCCTCCATTTCGCTCTCTTCCTCCCTACCCTCCATTTCGCTCTCTTCCTCTCTTTCCTCCATTTCGCTCTCTTCCTCCCTTTCCTCCATTTCGCTCTCTTCCTCCTTTCCTCCATTTCGCTCTCTTCCTCCCTTTCCTCCATTTCGCTCTCTTCCTCCCTACCCTCCATTTCGCTCTCTTCCTCCCTTTCCTCCATTTCGCTCTCTCCTCCTCCATTTCCCTCCATTTCGCTCTCTTCCTCCCTTTCCTCCATTTCGCTCTCTTCCTCCCTTTCCTCCATTTCGCTCTCTTCCTCCCTTTCCTCCATTTCGCTCTCTTCCTCCCTTTCCTCCATTTCGCTCTCTTCCTCCCTTTCCTCCATTTCGCTCTCTTCCTCCCTTTCCTCCATTTCGCTCTCTTCCTCCTTTTCGCTCTCTTCCTCCCTTTCCTCCATTTCGCTCTCTTCCTCCCTTTCCTCCATTTCGCTCTCTTCCTCCCTACCCTCCATTTCGCTCTCTTCCTCCCTTTCCTCCATTTCGCTCTCTTCCTCCTTTTCGCTCTCTTCCTCCCTTTCCTCCATTTCGCTCTCTTCATCCCTTTCCTCCATTTCGCTCTCTTCCTCCCTTTCCTCCATTTTGCTCTCTTCCTCCCTTTCCTCCATTTCGCTCTCTTCCTCCCTTTCCTCCATTTCGCTCTCTTCCTCCCTTTCTCCATTTCGCTCTCTTCATCCCTTTCCTCCATTTCGCTCTCTTCCTCCCTTTCCTCCATTTCGCTCTCTTCCTCCCTTTCCTCCATTTCGCTCTCTTCCTCCCTTTCCCTCCATTTCGCTCTCTTCCTTCCTCCTTCCATTTCGCTCTCTTCCATTTCCTCCATTTCGCTCTCTTCCTCCCTTTCCTCCATTTCGCTCTCTTCCTCCCTTTCCTCCATTTCGCTCTCTTCCTCCCTTTCCTCCATTTCGCTCTCTTCCTCCCTACCCTCCATTTCGCTCTCTTCCTCCCTTTCCTCCATTTCGCTCTCTTCCTCCCTTTTCGCTCTCTTCCTCCCTTTCCTCCATTTCGCTCTCTTCCTCCCTTTCCTCCATTTCGCTCTCTTCCTCCCTACCCTCCATTTCGCTCTCTTCCTCCCTTTCCTCCATTTCTTTCTCTCTCTTCCTCCTTTTCGCTCTCTTCCTCCCTTTCCTCCATTTCGCTCTCTTCATCCCTTTTTCCTCCATTTCGCTCTCTTCCTCCCTTTCCTCCATTTTGCTCTCTTCCTCCCTTTCCTCCATTTCGCTCTCTTCCTCCCTTTCCTCCATTTCGCTCTCTTCCTCCCTACCCTCCATTTCGCTCTCTTCCTCCCTTTCCTCCTTTCGCTCTTTCCTCCCTTTCGCTCTCTTCCTCCCTTTCCTCCATTTCGCTCTCTTCATCCCTTTCCTCCATTTCGCTCTCTTCCTCCCTTTCCTCCATCTCGCTCTCTTCCTCCCTACCGTCCATTTTGCTCTCTTCCTCCCTGCCCTCCATTTCGCTCTCTTCCTCCCTACCCTCCATTTCGCTCTCTTCCGCCCTTCCCTCCATTTCGCTCTCTTCCTCCCTTTCCTCCATTTCGCTCTCTTCCTCCCTTTCCTCCATTTCGCTCTCTTCCTCCCTACCCTCCATTTCGCTCTCTTCCTCCCTTTCGCTCTCTTCCTCCCTTTCCGCCATTTCGCTCTGTTCTTCCCTACTCTCCATTTCGCTCTCTTCCTCCGTTTCCTCCATTTCTCTCTCTTCCTCCCTACCCGCCATTTCGCGCTCTTCCTCCTTTTTCCCTCCATTTCGCTCTCTTCCTCCGTTTCCTCCATTTCGCTCTCTTCCTCCCTGCCCTCCATTTCGCTCTCTTCCTCCCTACCCTCCATTTCGCTCTCTTCCCCCTACCCTTCATTTCGCTCTCTTCCTCCCATTTCTCCATTTCGCTCTCTTCCTCCCTACCCTCCATTTCGCTCTCTCCCTCCCTTTCGCTCTCTTCCTCCCTTTCCGCCATTTCGCTCTATTCCTCCCTTTCCTCCATTTCGCTCTTTTCTTCCCTACTCTCCATTTCGCTCTCTTCCCCCTACCCTTCATTTCGCTCTCTTCCTCCCATTCCTCCATTTCGCACTCTTCCTCCCTTTCCGCCATTTCGCTCTCTTCCTCCCTTTCCGCCATTTCGCTCTCTTCCTCCGTTTCCTCCATTTCTCTCTCTTCCTCCCTACCCGCCATTTCGCGCTCTTCCTCCTTTTCCTCCATTTCGATCTCTTCCTACCTACCCTTCATTTCGCTCTCTTCCTCCCTTTCGCTCTCTTCCTCCCCTACTTCCATTTCGCTATCTTCGTCTCTACCCTCCATTTCGCTCTCTTCAAACTAAAACATCAACATTGTGTATAACGTCATTAATAAACTGCTAGTTCTATTTTATTTAGCATAATAAAAACAATAACAATAATACACGTAATAATTGGTAGTGACGTAAAACATAGTCAGTCGATGGATTCTTTCTTGGGGTTTAGTTTTTACAAGTAGAGCGAGCACGTCAGAATACGTTTCTAAGGCCATTTTAGGCGAACGTCCGCACTGGTCATAACTCCCCTCACCCTTGTCCGCATTTGAATGACTTCCTCCCCCCTCATTGCGAACGTCCTTTATGGATGCTCCCTTATTGGTCGATACATTTTGCCAGAAAGAATCTCTGGAACATATTCTTTGGAATCTATTGGATCGCCAATAGATAGGTTCATCGTTGATAACTAAAATAATATAGGCCTACGACTGAATAACCGATGCTTAGAAATTTGTCGTTGTTTGGGAATGTACATGCAATGTAATGTCAATCTTCGAAAATTTCTCAGCACCCCAAAAGCTACGTCAGGGCGACCAGCTTATCCCGGCGCTATATACAATCAAGTCTTCAATAGCCATGCAGCTATGCTCGCCTTTACGGATGACCTGCAAGAAATTTCCAGGCTGTATGTAGAACTTCTGTTGTTGCCCTTCAACTTAAGCCTAACTTTGTTGCTTGGACCTCACTGTCGACACATAAATATCCAGAGCTTCTCATTTGAAAATCGATCACGATGGATTGAATAGGCGATTGATGCGCGGTCGACCTCGGAACCTTTTGTGTACAGCGTATTTTGTGTATCGTATTATAGCTGGATATTACATGATTGCCCAATAACTGCTAGAGTATAACGCAACACTTATTAACCATCGATAAGCATCCTCTGCTTGTCGATGCAATGTTGTATTGATCCTAGACTGAACTTTCACAAGTAATATAAATTACAGAAATGAAATAATGTTCTGGTTCCAGGTTCTTTTTGGAGTCGAACTCATCGAGCGAGATAGATGTACCGATCGACAAGACCTTTGATAAGCAATCTACCAAGGAGATCGATCGATCACCTCAAATGAGAAGCTCTTTAAATATCCCAGATGGAACAATTACCATAGCTGGAAGAGTTACTAAATAAGTCAGTCAGTCAGCCAGCTACTCAATTAGTGACTTTAATAGTCATTCAGTTTACTCGGTCTGTCAGTCAGTATATAACCGTATGCACCAAATTTAGATGTGGACGTCTACTCAGGTCATAAGCTCCATGTCTGCGTGTATTTAGAAAGCCAAATACATGCACTTTCAGTCAATTAATTCTCACATTCACAATTTCACACATGATTTACTCTCCATACTGGATCTAACAACTCAGTAGCCTACAAGTACCACCAACAGCTGAAAGGTTCAAATGATCTAAAGTGATGTACACAACTGTTTAATTTTCCTCCAAGAGGAACTGGCTTGCAAATTTCATGTCAGATTGATTGTAAACACTCTTGCCACACCAGACACCCACTAAAGTTTCTTCTCTAATTATGCAAGATAGCGAATATGCACCGACCAAGTGGATATTACCACATAAGAGCAAGCTTTGTTTGCACGTATGTGTGTCTGTCACCAAACAGTAGATCTGGGGTCAGAGCACGCTGGGAAGTAAACAGCAACTGGGATTACAGAATTCACCCACTGCCGACTCATTGGTTGAAGCACAGGAGTTGACGCACGGCTCATCTCTCACGTGTTCCACTAGGGATATGGAAGCTTTAATTTAATGTATAAAGTGTCCTTTAGATCAACATGGCAAGAAAGAAAAGAAAATCTGTTGCACTGTTACTTCTTAAATGATCTTCACAAAATCTGTTATACTGTTACTTCTTAAATGATCTCGATAAGAACATTACACAGTACAATGAACAACTGGTAGATATTTTCGTTGACCAGCGTTATTTTCGAGAAATAGGACAGAAGTTTATTCATCCACATTCTCCTCGGCCTTCTTCTTCAGGAAGATTGCCTTTCTCTGGCGCACACGGTCCTTGCGCTGTTCCCTGGACAACTTTATACGATTGTGCCTGAAAAAACAATGAATATTTTACAAGTTGTATCATCTGTGCCTTTTGTATTTAAGCAAGCACACACAAATTTACAGATCTACATGTAAGTATACACTTTCATGTAAATCAGTCATGTGGGTGAGATTTCGATTGTCATTTCGTCTTATAATTTGTCTCACAGCGAAATTTATTCAAAACAATTCTTCATGTTTGGCTTGCTATTGTGATTGAGTTGGCATTTCAAAGCTGTTTATTTCAAAGATGTGTAACACTTTAAAGGTGAGCTATATATATCTTCGTTTAATAGAACAGACTGACAAACTGCAGCGAGTTACATAATAGAAAGGCAAACAAATCTAATATGAGGTACAGTTGCCGATGGGTTTCCCAGTCACTTATAATACACGCTTGTCGTTAAAGTGTCAAATCGTGAGTTGGCAGTGAAGCTCACGTTTTTTCATGCTAGTGCTTAAAGCCTTTTGAAGTCTTAACATATTGAACACAAATTAACCAAGTAAAAGATAACGGTCGTATTTGGTTTTCTATAAATTGTTAATTTGACTTCAGGCATACACACGTCTCAGATGCGGCCAAATTCACTGTAAGCACTTTTGACACGAGCATTTTGCTGCTCATTCCATTTTCTTACATGGTTAATTTACTTGTTCAACATATCAAGACTTCCGTATTTATTAAGTGCCATTATCCAACAACAAAGCACACTTGAGCTGAAGGCAATGAGCAGCTGTACACGAGAACTTGCCCTGGCTATTTGCAAAGCAACCATCTCACTGAGGCACGAACCCATCGGTGCTAAAAGGGTAGTTCACAAAGCAACCGGTTGCTGCGTCAAACAAAACATGCCAAACAGACCACATACCTCTTTGGCTTTCCTTCTGCCGCCTTCTTCTCCTTTGGCTCATATGCTGGATTCTCACGAATTGCAGCATGCGCCTTCTTGTACATCTCCTCAATCTGAAAACAAAATACAAATCTTGTTGCACACAAATCTCTAAGCTTAACACTTAATCATGAGAGTCATTAAAAGCGACGAGGAAACTACTGTAGTTCGTTGAAGCGTTAAATAAAAGCGATGATACATAAACTTCTTCAATTTTCATGTTTATAAGACTTCAGAAAGTCATAATCCACACAATGTTCAGAGTGGTGCATGACATTAAGTCATCATAAGTCAACAAACCATATGCAAAAATGGCTGACAAAACAAAACCGACTAAAAAACATGTATTTATGAACAAGTATTGCATTTTTATCATGTGACTTACAAAGCGATTACGAAATTCAAGACTAGCTGAAAGCAGAATTGGATTTTTTTAAATTATTTAATAATTAACGCTTTATACTGCAAGTCTATCTCTCAGAACTGTAAAATTACAAGAAGTGTAAACAAAACTGTGACAGAACAGCCAACGCATCTACAGAACATCTAATTTATGCACCACGGATATCCAGCAAAAGCTAAGGCAAAATTCCAGAAGCTTAACCAACAGAAGTACATAATCATTCTAGTAATAAGTAAGTAAGTATATCCTTTTTTATTGAACTAATTGCTAAATGCATTTTGGTGTACATTATGAAGGTTATAATCGCGAGTAAATCATTCTAATAATAAATGTGAAACAGAACTCACGTTATCTGGCTGAATGTTGCTGGAGATGTACTTGGAGAACTGCCTCTTGTAGCTGTCCTCATCATCCTGTTGCAGCAGCTTCATGTAATCAGCAACATGCTGGCCAAAGATGTGCTTGCGGTGAACCTCGGCATCGAAGTTACCGCCTTCTCTGTCGTAGCCGGGGAAACGCTTGGTGCTGTTCAAGCAAACATTAAATTTATTTCAAATTTTTAGACGTGATTTCACCAGAAATAGTTTACTCAAAAAACTTCTAATGGTCTGGAGTGACAAGTACATTATTTAAAAATTTTCTTGCACTAGCAATACACTTTAACGATGATTGTGCACTAAAAGTGACTGGGAAACCAATGCAATTCGTCACTAAAGTGCTGGGTTGTCATGGCACTCATTACCTTGAGATACTTATATGCCTGCGTTTACTGTGTTTTAGTAGTTTTGCTAACAAACAGGGTGTGATTAATAATGGTAAACTTGGAAAATTTCTATGGATGTTTATAAGACTTCAGGAAGTCATAATCCACACAATGTTCAGAGTGGTGCATGACATCAAGTCATCACAAGTCAACAAACCATAGGCAAAAATGCGACAAAACAAAACCAACTTAAAAATACGTATTTATGAATCAGTATTGCATTTTTTATCAAGTATATTATTTAAAAATTTTCTTGCACTGGCAATACACTTTAACGATGAGCGTGCACTAAAAGTGACTGGGAAACCAAAGCAGCTCGTAGTTAAAGTGTTAGGTTGTCATGGCACTCATCACATTGAGATGCTTATATGCCTGCATTTACTGTGTTTTAGAAGTTTTACTAATAAACCGGGTGTGATTAATAATGGTAAACTTGGCAAATTTCTATGGATGTTTATAAGACTTCAGAAAGTCATAATCCACACAATGTTCAGAGTGGTGCATGACATTAAGTCATCACAAGTCAACAAACCATAGGCAAAAATGGTTGACATAACATACCCTAGTAAAACAATATGTATTTATGAATCAGTATTGCATTTTTTATCACGTGACTTACAAGTAATTATGAAATTCAAGACTAGCTGAAAGCAGAATTGGAGTTATTTTTAATTATTTAATTTTAAATGTTTCATTTCAGAAAGTAATACAAAACAGAAAGCAATTTTCTCTGCTAAAATCATTTATGATTCTATATCCTGAAAGAAACGTTGGTTAAATAATATTCAGAGATGTCATCAATGGCCAGAAGTCTATCAATTGTCCTTTAATAAACTTTTGTACAAGTATATCTATCTAATGATTTTTTAACAGATTACCTGACCAAAGATACCCAGTACAATACATTCAAATGAAAGATCTAAATATATTATAAACTATTGGATACTGAATAGCAATAATCAATTACCATTAAACTTTACTTTTGCAAAGTATTCGTAATTATGCTTATTCAAATTTTATTTTTATTAAATGTTCACACACTAAACAAAGACTTCACCTCAGGAAGTCATATCCACAAAATATTCAGAGTGGTGCATGACAAAATTTCATCACTGGTCATTTTATTACCAAGAAACGGTTCGAGAACATAAATGTATTTGATCTTTGGTCAGTTAAAACTTTAACAACAAAACTGCGCTAAAAGTGACTGGGAATCCAATGCAGCTCATCGTTAAACTTTCAACTGACCAAGGTAAGATCTAAATATATTAAAAACTGTTGGAGAGTACTGAACAACAAGCAACAATCAATTACTAAACTTTACTTTTCCAGCTCTTTGTAATAGAACTTCTTCAAATTTTATTTCTATCAAATGTACACACAGAATGAATAAACACAGCAGCTGTTCGTTTCATAACATGTTTGCATTACACACGAACCTCAGGAAGTCATATCCACAAAATATTCAGAGTGGTGCATGACAAAATGTCATCACTGGTCATTTTAGTACCAAGAAACAGTTTGCAACTGCCACAATCACTAAAACAAGTCATCTGTGTGCTTCTGTTGCTATACAGTGAATTGTCAGGCATCAGATATTTGAAAGGCTCCAACCCATAACCCACAAAAGCTTATTTAAAATGTTAATTCAAATGATCTGATGCAGCAATACATTCTACTCAAATCTAACCTCTAGTAGCATCGAGTCGCTTACATTATTACTTCCTCCTGTTATTCGATTGGCCGAATCAGTGGACTCTTTAAAATCCATGCTAAAATCACGTTTGTTCGCCAGGGCTTATCCCGACTTGTTAGCTGTTTTGTTAGGCGCCCCTGTAACGGCATGGCCGTGTTACGGCTTGGCCGTGTTACAGCGCCATATAAATTGTCATAATTATTACTCGCAAATTTCCTGCACTTAACATTTTGATCAAGCACCTCTACAAATAATTTTATAATCTAATTACCAAACCAATGTTCAAACAACAAAAGCACCTGTCAAGGTAACTACCATGCTTCTGATGTAGGGCATTACCTGTGGGGAACTTCCAAACCAGCATCGGCAGCTCCCTTCAGGGCACCAAAGACTCTCGCACCAGTTGTCGTCCGGGCAAGACCAACATCCAGATAGCAGCGGAATGCACCTGGCTGCCCATCAACAGACTCAACGTGGTACTCTTCTCCAGTCACGCTCTCAGTCCCACCATAGATCCCATCCAAGTTGAATTTCTTTAGGATCTGCACAACCATAATGCGAACACAACTACTTGAAATTCTAGATCATGGAAAAGGCTAACTGACTTAAAAAAGAATTTTTTTGCTGGTTAGCACTATATCGGGCCCTCCCTGCCCTTCCCTCCTCTCTACATGTTACCATTCTTTCTTGGTCTCTTCCTACAGCCTTCTCCATCCGCAAAACCTTCTTCTCTAGGGTTCTCGAACTGGAAGAGCTACTGAATGGCCACTGCTGTGAGCGGCGCTATATAAATTAACATTAAATTACAGATGACACCCTGTTTCGCGCTATACAGGTCAATGAGCAGCATGTCCTCCATGAGCTTTGCCCACCACAACAAGCAACAACGCACAATTTATGCCCACAGCCTAACAAATTTTCCCTCCCTGACAGGGACACAGCAAATTTTATATCGTGCATGATGTATAAAAACATGTATTAGTTTTGACCCATATCATGAACAGTTTCCCCAACTGTCTTAATGTAACGAGCAGCGTTCTGCCTGCTCAAGTTATTGAAGAAGAATAAATGAAGACACATACATTCATTCTTACAAACCGCAACTGATAATTATTAATCATGAAACATGTAGTGCAACACTTAACAACATAACAACAGACAGTTTACGTTGTTCGTTTCAATGCTCATTAATTTTTCCCAGTACATGTACCTGAAACATCAACAAAGCAGATGTTCCAAACCAATCATTGACTGGGAGTAAATAATACGGTAAACTTTTCTAAAATGCTAATACGTCACAATCAAACAACCTAACGTCATTTAGAAGTACTACTAATGGACTGAAACCAAGACAAACCACAAACTGCAAAATAACCTCTAAGTGTTGTTCATTTATAACGGTCATTGGAAAATATGAATTCAAAGTAGCGCAATTTTAAGTATGCATGACCAGTGTAAACAAAGGTTGCAAATTAATCGTTATGCCCCAAAACACATTACTATGCATAATTATGCATGACTATTATATATTTTAATTCGTCTTACCCTGCGTCCTAACAAAAGTCCGGTTGCATAAGCCGCGGAGTAGTTTGTCAGCCCGACCTTGATGCCATACTTGGGCAACTCATGTGCATAAGCAGCACACACAACAATGTCGCCCTCGATTCTGGCATACGCTATCTACACACAGAAACGGTAACCTTACAGTTTTACATCTTCAAAGCTTCTAAAAGTACATTAACCTTACAGTTTTACCTCTCTCACAGCTTCTAAAAGTACATTAACTTTACAGCTTTACCTCTCTCAAAGCTTCTAAAAGTACATTAACTTTACAGCTTTACCTCTCTCAAAGCTTCTAAAAGTACATTAACTTTACAGCTTTACCTCTCTCAAAGCTTCTAAAAGTACATTAACTTTACAGTTTACATAGAACTTCAAAGCTTCTACAGTTTAACATCTCTCAAAGCTTCTAAAAGTACATTTTGTTCGCTCAACTATAAACAATAAACAAGTTAATGACATTTTGTGTAGCCTCAGTTTTGTCATATATCAACAATGTGTTCAGAGTGGTGCATGACATACCATCATCAGCGGCCACAACGAAAAACGACGATCTATTATTCTATTAGTGATGCTAATTTTCTCTAACATACCTGGGTAATGATGTCCTTGTTGGTAATGCGCACAATCATTCGGTACTTCGGTGTGTTATACTTGTTCTTGTCTTGGACAACGAGTCTCTTGCGAGCAAAGTAATCAGTCTTACCCTCTGCAAATCAAATCAAACTGACATCATTAACTCACCTACACATTAAAAAAATCATAAACTCTTCAAATACAATAATATCAAGTAACTCTTGCACTCGCATAAACATTTGGCATTGTAAAGCATCCTAGAAGTAGCCTGCTGCTAATTACGCTATATACACAGTTGTAATCACAATTATAATTTTTTCCAACAGTAATTTTAACCATTTTTCAGTTTTAGCAGTTCTCTATCCTCTCCCAGTCTGGGTCAATCATCTTGTTTATGCGTGATCGGACAAAGACGAGCCAAAGTCAAATTTTACCAATTCTTTAAATCTACTGCAAGTTAAATGACAAAGTAAAAGTTACAATATAATCAACAGTGCATTAATTCAGCAATGAATCCAGAATAATGGACATTTACAGTGCATATTCATTATTCATATTTCAGCCATGCCACTTAGGCTAAGCATTGTGCTGGTTTAAAATTTCTATTTTTTGATAGGTTTCATCAAATACTAGTGCAAAGATAGTGTTAGATTTCAATGTGAATAACAGAATAAAGTCAAAATCGCAAAATATACACACCTCGTCGTCTCCTGTATTTCACCTGGTACCTTTTGAAGTACTGCTTATTCTTGACAACTTTAACAAACCCCTGAAAAAAGAAAATAATACGATTTACAACTACTTGAATTTTAACATAAGCATATGATTTTACTAAGATTTTATACTTAAGAAATATTTAAAATTCAACGCTATTAAGAACATATCTGCCTCCTGAATTCCGCACTTTTCGGTTCCTCCACCTCCATCATCAATCATCCACCATCATCTGCCTCATGCTCCTCTATCCATTACCCCAAGGCTTTCCACTCGAAACTATAGGCTCTCCTTTTCCTGAACTCTAACCCCGACTCACCTTTTCCTCTACCTTCCAATTCTCGACCTAAACCACGCCCGCCTCAACACCTGCTCTGCCCCCTCTGATCCTCTGTAAACCGGACTCGGACCCCCCCAGGACAACTCTTTTGGACAACACCTTTGACTAGACGCAGCGCTCGTGAATAAGCTGGTGCCCTGCGCTTGGCTTTCGAGTGGCGCTGTATAAGTTTGGAGATTAAAATATTATATATACAGCAAATGCTGTGTAAACTTGTGACTGAATGAAATCAGATTAGCGTAAACTTGTACGTTATTAGTGGAGTATCAAGGAACGAATAAGTGTGGCCATTTTAAATGTTTACGGAGCTGTGCTGATGGGAATGGATGGTTGTAAGAAGACCCACGAGTATGGAGTGGGATGAAGACAATATGTGTCCTGTGGCACTATATCTTACGACCACGCTTCACGCCATACCACCTCATCAATTTTACCCTACATCGTCCACGCAAAACGCTAATTATTTTTACTGATACCAATTTTCCATAGAGACATAAACTACTTTTCAGATAAGCGTAGAAAAAGTTCGCAAAATATACCATTGTTACTTATTTTCTTGTTTTTTGGGATTTTTCGATAGCCTCGGCTGTAGGGTTAAACAACCACTCCGCGTGAAAAGAACGTTTAAGAGATTTCTTCTTCCGGTGAGTCTAGATCAGCAGTGCGACAAGTCTCCATTTTCTGAAATCCCAAGCTCTTGCCAGACAAATCCCAAGATTGGCCAAAAGTGTACCAAAACATCCCAAGTTACAGACAAGGAAAAAGTTGTGATGAAATATGAAATGCGTTTTCACTTTTAACAATCACAATTATTAAAAAAAATGCCTAGCTAAGAACTGGCAAAGAAAAAACCGGAGCATTACATTGAATTAACAATGTTTACAAGTTACAATAATAATAGACGTCTTTCAGACTAAACGAATTTGCTGCCACTGTTGCAAAGTAGGCCTACGGTAACAACTAGTCTGTAGACCTTAGAAATAAATCCCAAGATTGCTAGGCAAAATCCCCAGATCCTGATAGCGCATTGGACAACACACTGGTATAGAGAGCCAGATCTGAGGTACCGAGTTCGAGCTCCGTAGGGCGGACAAGCGTTGTACCTAAGGGCTAAGGCTACTATTAGCGCCGTGTATTGCAATGTGTTCTGTTCTGTTAGTAGTTAAGATTTATGTCTTCTGTCATTTGTGTTCTTGTGAAATGTTTCAATTGCATAATTGTACACTGTAACCGGTTGCGGTTTGTCAACCGGATTGTTTCAATAAACGAAAATATTATATATATAAGTCAGACCCCCAAAATCCCAAGATCTTGTGAAAAATCCCAAGCAGTGGTCGCGCTGTAGATCAGTCATGTGCGCCGTTCATCCGCATCTGATGATAGCGACTATGGATTGTTAATGAGTCAATGGTCACTAAATAAAAGTCCACTCGCCAGTTAAATCTTACTTATAACTCTTGTAAAGATTTCTTTTAAAATACGGTTTATAAATATTTCATCATCATGCATCCTATTACACAATTTCACAATATGATTTAGGCAAATTAAATTTGGGGAGGGGTAGTAAAATGAATAACACTCGTCATCGTAATCTCCAAACTTCTAAAGCGCCACTCGAAAGCCAAGCTCAGGGCACCAGCTTATTCACGAGCGCTGCGTCTAGTCAGAAGGCTTGTCCAAAAGAGTAGTCCGAGGGAGGTCCGAGTCCGGTTTCCAGAGGATCAGAGGGGTCAGAGGGATCAGAGTAGATGCAGAGGTGGGTGTCGTTTAGGTCGAGAGTTGCGGACTCTTGCGGTATTGCCTGAAATTTTCACGGACCCGTTTCGATTCCCGTAAGGACCCCTTGGTTTAGCTCATGCCTTCATTTCCTAGGTGGCAGCAAAAGTACACTGAGCTTGCGCCTTGCATGGCTGCAACTTTGTTGATTTAATGTGTCTTCTGTAGGCCTACATGTAATTTGTGTTCTTGTGAATTGTTTAATCGTCATAACATGTAGGCCTACATGTACAACGCAATGCGTTTGTCAGGCGCTTCATTAAAGAATAAATATTATTATTTTTTTTATTAAATTTATTGTTGCAGGACTCTATTCGTCTAGCCAATCTCACTGTTCAGTAAGCTAGTTTAATAGCTTAGTTTTCTGGGCGTTCAGAAATTGAGTTTCCAATTAGCCTACGCCCTACGGCATCACTATAGGCGGTAATAGGCCTAGCCTATATATATATATATAGACAAGGTTGAAAGTAGGCCTATAATACCTGGTCGTAATTTCACGAAATCGTGTAAAGATAGCTTTGACGCTGTTTCACAAGGTGCTATTATAGGCTAATGCTGTCATGAATCATTCACATCGGGTCTATACATGATGCCTGACCACCCCTTGCAATCCTGTTAGGCCTATATAGGCCTTATAGGCCTACTATTTACCAAGACCAAAAAACCAGACAAAGATAATTAATTAAACGAGACGAATATACAACCGATTTGCCTCTAGTCTACGGGTCGGAATGTTGGCCAATGCGAAAGCGAGACAAGAAAAGAATTATTACAGCAAAAATTAGTTTACTGCGCAAGATCGCAACTTTCAAGACATCAGAAAATAAGAAACGCTGGCATTAGACAGCATTATGGATCGAAACAACTCTGCTAGACACGGTCGTTCAACGATCGAAGACTCCGATGGTTTCGACCGAATTATAGAGAAAGCCAGTTGACCGAATAGCCTACCACAGTACCCACACACTGCACTAGCCTACATGCAAGATTCGCAGGCAAAAGAAACTAAGCAGAGCCAGACAACGCTGAATAAACAATATAAATCAGACACTAATTGAAACAATGGACTTGACAAATGACCGAGGAAAATGGAGATCATTTATTCGTACGCATCGCCACCAAATGGCTGGCGTCAGAAACTGATGATTATGATGATGATGATGACGAGGATGATCCAATGCAGATACATGTAGCGATATATGCTTCTGACAATTTCAATATCATGTAGGCCTACATGATTGTAGTAACAAAACAAAAAATTAGCAAAATTACAACCAAATCTGAGATAGGTCACTGACATGTACAAGGTAGGCTATTTCACACATTGGCCTAATAATAATTTCACATGGATTGACTCTCCCTTCCTCCCTTTCCTCCGTTCGCTCCTCTTCCTCCCTACCCTCCATTTCGCTCTCTTCCTCCCTTTCCTCCCTTTCGCTCTCTTCCTCCCTACCCTCCATTTCGCTCCCTTCCTCCCTTTCCTCCCTTTCGCTCTCTTCCTCCCTTTCCTCCATTTCGCTCTCTTCCTCCCTACCCTCCATTTCGCTCTCTTCCTCCCTTTCCTCCATTTCGCTCTCTTCCTCCCTTTCCTCCATTTCGCTCTCTTCCTCCCTTTCCTCCATTTCGCTCTCTTCCTCCCTTTCCTCCATTTCGCTCTCTTCCTCCCTTTCCTCCATTTCGCTCTCTTCCTCCCTTTCCTCCATTTCGCTCTCTTCCTCCCTTTCCTCCATTTCGCTCTCTTCCTCCCTTTCCTCCATTTTGCTCTCTTCCTCCCTTTCCTCCATTTTTCGCTCTCTTCCTCCCTACCTCCATTTCGCTCCTCTTCCTCCCTTTCCTCCCTTTCCTCTCTTCCTCCTTTCCTCCATTTCGCTCTCTTCCTCCCTTTCCTCCATTTCGCTCTCTTCCTCCCTTTCCTCCATTTCGCTCTCTTCCTCCCTTTCCTCCATTTCGCTCTCTTCCTCCCTTTCCTCCATTTCGCTCTCTTCCTCCCTTTCTCTCCATTTCGCTCTCTTCCTCCCTTTCCTCCATTTCGCTCTCTTCCTCCCTTTCCTCCATTTCGCTCTCTTCCTCCCATTCCTCCATTTCGCTCTCTTCCTCCCTTTCCTCCATTTCGCTCCCTTCCTCCCTTTCCTCCATTTCGCTCTCTTCCTCCTTTTTCCTCCATTTCGCTCTCTTCCTCCCTTTCCTCCATTTCGCACTCTTCCTCCCTTTCCTCTATTTCGCTCCCTTCCTCCCTTTCCTCCATTTCGCTCTCTTCCTCCCTTTCCTCCATTTCGCTCTTCCTCCCTTTCCTCCATTTCGCTCTCTTCCTCCCTTTCCTCCATTTCGCTCTCTTCCTTCCTTTCCTCCATTTCGCTCTCTTCCTCCCTTTCCTCCATTTCTGCTCCCTTCCTTCCTTTCCTCCATTTCGCTCTTCCTCCCTTTCCTCCATTTCGCACTCTTCCTCACTTTCCTCCATTTCGCTCTCTTCCTCCCTTTCCTCCATTTCGCTCTCTTCCTCCCTTACCTCCATTTCTGCTCCCTTCCTTCCTTTCCTCCATTTCGCGCCCTTTCTCCCTTTCCTCCATTTCGATCCCTTCCTCCCATTCCTCAATTTCGCTCTTCCTCCTTTTCATCCATTTCGCTCCTCTTCCTCCCTTTCCTCCATTTCGCTCTCTTCCCTCCCTACCCTCCATTTCGCTCTCTTCCTCCCTACCCTCCATTTCGCTCTCTTCCTCCCTTTCCTCCATTTCGCTCTCTTCCTCCCTTTACCTCCATTTCGCTCTCTTCCTCCCTTTCCTCCATTTCGCTCTCTTCCTCCCTTTCCTCCATTTCGCTCTCTTCCTCCCTTTCCTCCATTTCGCTCTCTTCCTCCCTTTCCTCCATTTCGCTCCCTTCCTCCCTTTCCTCCATTTCGCTCTCTTCCTCCTTTTCCTGCATTTCGCTCTTCCTCCTTTTCCTCCATTTCGCTCTCTTCCTCCCTTTCCTCCATTTCGCTCTCTTCCTCCCTTTCCTCCATTTCGCACTCTTCCTCCCTTTACCTCTATTTCGCTCCCTTCCTCCCTTTCCTCCATTTCGCTCTCTTCCTTCCTCTCCTCCATTTCGCTCTCTTCCTCCATTTCGCTCTCTTCCTCCCTTTCCTCCATTTCGCTCCCTTCCTCCCTTTCCTCCATTTCGCTCTTCCTCCGTTTCCTCCATTTCGCTATCTTCCTCCTTTTCCTCCATTTCGCTCTCTTCCTCCCTTTCCTCCATTTCCTGCTCTCCTCCTCCCTACCCTCCATTTCGCCCTCTTCCTCCGTTTCTTCCATTTCTGCCCCTTCCTCCCTCTCCTCCATTTCGCTCTCTTCCTCCATTTCCTCCATTTCGCTCTCTTCCTCTCTTTCCTTCATTTCGCTCTCTTTCTCCCTTTCCTCCATATCGCTCCCTTCCTCCCTTTCCTCCATTTCGCTCTTCCTCCGTTTCCTCCGTTTCGCTATCTTCCTCCCTTTCCTTCATTTCGCTCTCTTCCTCCTTTTCCTCCATTTCGCTCTCTTTCCTCCCTACCCTCCATTTCGCCCTCTTCCTCCTCCGTTTCCTCCATTTCGCTCTCTTCCTCCCTTTCCTCCATTTCGCTCTCTTCCTCCCTACCCTCCATTTCGCTCTCTTCCTTCCTACCCCTCCATTTCGCTCTCTTCCCTCCCTACCCTCCATTTCGCTCTCTTCCTCCGTTTCCTCCATTTCGCTCTCTTCCTCCCTTTCCTCCATTTCGCTCTCCTCCTCCCTACCCTCCATTTCGCCCTCTTCCTCCGTTTCTTCCATTTCGCTTCCTTCCTCCCTCTCCTCCATTTCGCTCTCTTCCTCCATTTCCTCCATTTCGCTCTCTTCCTCCCTTCCTTCATTTCATCTCTTTCTCCCTTTCCTCCATATCGCTCCCTTCCTCCCTTTCCTCCATTTCTGCTCTTCCTCCGTTTCCTCCGTTTCGCTATCTTCCTCCCTTTCCTTCATTTCGCTCTCTTCCTCCCTTTCCTCCATTTCGCTCTCTTCCTCCCTACCCTCCATTTCGCCTCTCTTCCTCCGTTTTCCTCCATTTCGCTCTCTTCCTCCCTTTCCTCCTTTTCGCTCTCTTCCTCCCTACCCTCCATTTCGCTCTCTTCTCTTCTTTCCTACCCTCCATTTCGCTCTCTTCCTCCCTACCCTCCATTTCGCTCTCTTCCTTTCCTACCCTCCATTTCGCTCTCTTCCTCCCTACCCTCCATTTCGCTCTCTTCCTCCCTTTCCTCCATTTCTGCTCTCTTCCTCCCTTTCCTCCATTTCGCTCTCTTCCTCCCTTTCCTTCATTTCGCTCTCTTCCTCCCTTTCCTCCATTTCGCTCTCTTCCTCCTTTTTCCTCCATTTCGCTCTCTTCCTCCCTTTCCTCCATTTCGCTCTCTTCCTCCCTACCCTCCATTTCACTCTCTTCCTCCCTACCCTCCATTTCGCTCTCTTCCTCCCATTCCTCCATTTCGCTCTCTTCCTCCCTTTCCTCCATTTCGATCTCTTCCTCCCTTTCCTCCATTTCGCTCTCTTCCTCCCTACCCTCCATTTCACTCTCTTCCTCCCTAGCCTCCATTTCGCTCTCTTCCTCCTCCCATTCCTCCATTTCGCTCTCTTCCTCCCTTTCCTCCATTTCGATCTCTTCCTCCCTTTCCTCTATTTCGCTCTCTTCCTCCTCTACCCTCCATTTCGCTCTCTCTCCTCTCTAGCCTCCATTTCGCTCTCTTCTCTTCCCTTTCCTCCATTTCGCTCTCTCTTCCTCCCTTTCCTCCATTTCGCTCTCTTCCTCCCTTTCCTCCATTTCGCTCTCTTCCTCCCTTTCCTCCATTTCGCTCTCTTCCTCCCTACCCTCCATTTCGCTCTCTTCCTCCCTACCCTCCATTTCGTTCTCTTCCTCCCTACCCTCCATTTCGCTCTCTTCCTCCCTTTCCTCCATTTCGCTCTCTTCCTCCCTTTCCTCCATTTCGCTCTCTTCCTCCCTTTCCTCCACTTCGCTCTCTTCCTCCCTTTCCTCCATTTCGCTCTCTTCCTCCTTTTCCACCATTTCGCTCTCTTCCTCCCTACCCTCCATTTCGCTCTCTTCCTCCCATTCCTCCATTTCGCTCTCTTCCTCCCTTTCCTCCATTTCGCTCTCTTCCTCCGTAGGCTTCATTTCGCTCTCTTCCTCCCTAGCCTTTATTTCGCTATCTTCCTCCCTATCCTTCATTTCGTTCTCTTCCTCCCTACCCTCCATTTCGCTCTCTTCCTCCCTTTCCTTCAATTCGCTCTCTTGCTCCCTACCCTCCATATGCTCCTATTCCTTCCGTTCACTCTCTTCCTCCCTACCCTACATTTCGCTCTCCTCCTCTATACCATCCATTTTACTCTCTGCCTCCCTTCTCTCCATTTGCTCTCTTATTTCCTACCCACCATTTGCTCTCTCCCTACCCTCTATTTCTCTCTGTTCCTCCCTTTCCTCAATACGCTCTCTTGCTCCCTACGAGTTAGGATGAAAGCTGTAAATTGTTCTTTTACCACATTCTGAGAACCGGGGTTGTTACCGCCATCAACTTTGATAAGCAGACCGATATCTGTTCTGTCACTTCTGCTGCTGATATCTGCGCTCACAGCAAATAATAAAGCTTAAGCCGTCACCGTCACATTCTGCGAAAATACTGTATCGAGTTTACTGACCACACAGGCACACAGGTGGATCAGCTCATTTCGAATCAACGGACTTATGTAGGGCCTACAGGGCATTGCGTGGAACAGATGACATAAGCCTAAGATGATTTAAAATAGTGTCAGTCTGTGATCGAAATTTCACAATTGCCACGAAATTTCCAGAGTCAGGAGTTAGCGTCTGCAAAGGAAAATGTTTGCCGACCTCACGATAACAAAGTCTGCACAATAGAAATTCAACGAATAATAGTAATTTAGAATGTCAATAAGTAATTCAACGAATAATAGTAGACCTAGCCGCCTAATCCAGAATGTCAATAAGTAATCTAAATGGTTTGTAGCTATTGAGAGCTGTTGACATCTTTACGCAGTTGCTTAATTGCGTAATGCTAGTTACGCGCCTGGGTACCACGCTCGTGAAAGCTCGCTTCTGACAATCACGTTCGTTGGGCCCACGAGCACCTATTAGGCCCATATAATAGGGCCTTAGATGGCCACCAAAGTGCATAGCATTGCTATGAGCCATATCAACATTGATGTCGGCCGTTTTGGGGTCATGTGCGAATCCACATAGTAAAATGAGCATGGAATAATTGAGGAGCCTCCGGGCTGAAGAATGTAATCGTTATCTGGAAAATGTCTTACTAAAGAGCTACGGAATAGCTAAGCGCAAGGCACAAGCACACCAAAAGCACGGCGTCAAGTCACAGAAAGACAGACAGACAGACAGACAGACAGACAGACAGACAGACAGACAGACAGACAGACAGACAGACAGACAGACAGACAGACAGACAGACAGACAGACAGACAGACAGACAGACAGACAGACAGACAGACAGACAGACAGACAGACAGACAGACAGACAGACAGACAGACAGACAGACAGACAGACAGGATAAGGTAGATGTGCGAGCACTATGTCCAGGGCCGCAATTAGGCTAGTGTGGGCCTGGGTGCTGTCATTACCTTCCAAAGGCCCCCTCTGCTCATTAACCAAAATATTTCTTCATTTCCAAAAATGTTCAGCCCCTTAAAGCTTCAGGCCCGGGTGCCGCAGCACCCTTAGTAACCCCCTTAATGCGGGCTTGACTGTGTCAAGTCAAAGAGGGGAGAGAGATGAGGAAGAGTTGCAATAATAGTTGCAATTTTTCACAGCAGGTATTTTCCCTTCATGTTTTCTTGAACTCTGGAAAATCAATTAAAATAGAAAATATAATTCAGTCATAAACGAAGCATGAACATTCAATTCCTTAATGCAAAAATAAACATGACAGAGATATCTTACAAAGACAGTCACTAGTTCTTCACTATTAACAGTCATTGTCTAAAATTCCGGACACTATAAACAACGTCTTTGAAAACAGATAATCATATACATGTATATCAAACTAATACTAGGCTTACACAAATGACAAACTATAGTTAAATGTTAAATAAAAAGTGATGTTCTGAATTGATACAGTCATTTGGAAAGGCATATTGTAGAAACCTTGATTTCATGTTGGTCCTGGACCCCATTTCGAAGAATCGTGGATCTTCCAAGACGGCCATAAATGTGCGCTTACTTAAGCAAGATTAAAATAAATTTTAAACAAAAATCAAATTAAACATGCCACAAGTTCAGCATCCACAATCTGGAATTATTCATGCTAGATGCAATTAACATCAGATTATTACCTAAAGGGCATTAAAATTAACATTCTCCAAAAGCTGAAAACCTCAAATTTTATCATTTTGAACCAAAACATCTAAAAAGTTTCCTGCAGTTTACATCCATATCCATGTACATACACTGTTACACTAGCATTGGGTTCAGATCTTGTTTACATTTCCTCCCAGAGCAGAACAGAGTAAATTTCAGAATTGGTGTCAATGTCTATAGGTTCACTATTTGGCTGACTGCAGTGCCTATGAATATACTTACTCTTCAGATCTTCATGACACTCTGCAGACTTCCTTTATTATACATATTAGGTGTCACTATCTAATGACAAAGCATCAGTCAATGGCACTGAGCAGTTGTGTAGAAAGGACTTACTCCAGGTCACAATACAGTAACAGTGTCAGGGATACTAACACCCGTAGAGTCTTTGTTACAATGTGAGCACATAAACCAATTGGCTACTGCCTCCTTATTAGTACAATCTAGTCAGGAAACTTTACCTGAATAGTGCCATGGGTGCTATATTCATTAAAAGCACTTCAACACATTTACTCAATAAAAGAGAACTCTTTACTACAAAATTCGGTAATTAAAATCAGAAAGATTTGTTTTGAGTGACAAATTTAATGAGAAATTCTTGAATACTCAAATAAATAGTTAATTCTGTATGAAACTGTCGGATTCAATCCACTGACTTGAGATTTTAAACAGGGCAGCACAACGTCTGACACCACAAGTGAAAAGAAAATAATTCTTGTTCTGACTAAATGATATCCTTGCTGTTCAAAATCAAAAGCTGAAACACAAACCTTTAGAAACGTTGCAAGCGCAAAGGTGAAGCAGTGCAACTATTAGAGACTCGCAAACAAAATTCATGTCCTTTAATACAAATAATATCACAACAGAACAGAACTGATCTAGGACCTACACATAGCGGTTAAAAAAAATACATCAGGTCTGGGGTCGTCCATTAATTATGTCAACTAAATAGGGAGGGGTTTGGGAAAGTTTGACAGTTGTTGACAAGGGGGGGAGGGGGTTCGGTACAATTTGACGTCAACAAATTTTTTCCAATGAATCAACACAGACCCTTCAAAATGGTAGTGAAAACATTAAGTAATGCTAAAATTTATAAAGTGCTTAATGTTTAATACTACTAAAATGCTGGTAATAAACTAAACTCATATATTTTGAAATTCGAGATTGCATTTTTAGTGTAAAAAATTTGAAAAAATGATTCTACATGTATTGAGCCATTTTATTTCTTTTTGTGGAGGGGGTGGGGTTCTGGGATTGTTGACATAATTTTTTAGGGGGTCTGTCAATGTTTGACAGTTGTTGACAAGGGGGGTGGAGGGGGTCAAAAACTGCCTTAAATTTGTTGACATAATTAATGGACGACCCCTCTCCTCTTATGCCCATGTGAATCTAATTCCGTGTGTTGTCATACAAGAAATGAGCAATTCCGTAAAGCAGTGTTTCCCAAACTGTGGGTCACGACCCAAAACGAAGCTGTGGCAAGCAGGTCGCCAAATTTTGTTGAGAAACATTATTTCTTTGGAACAACATTTGGCTATAACTAGTTTCCTCTCAATGCTTGAAATATGCGAATTTCTAAACATTGTATGTAAATTCACATATTTCAATGCCAATTTACAAAGCAAATTTTAGTAAATAATGCTTCATTTTACACGATGGGTACCGAGACTGCCAAGATATTCACAAGTGGGTCCCAACCCAGAGAAGTTTGGGAACCGCTGCTGTAAAGCTTGCATGTACAGTGTACGTATGTAACCGAACACTCCTAGCACTTTCTGAGTAGTGTACCACAGAGGTGTTACCAGCTACACAGTAGAAGAAGAAGAGAAGAGCAGTCCCTTAAGCTAGCCCTGGGGCAGCCATGGGTATGAAGTGTTAGCTACTTCATTTACTTAGCCTCGGCATATGCGGGTGGGTGGCCAGTCCTCTCCCTCGCTGTCTCATCTTCCCATCTAAAGTCGGTGCACTCCTCAAAGCTGAGTTCATTAGGGGGTGCAAGTGGGGCAGAAATTCGAACCAAATTTCTGCCCTGGTGGGATTTAAACCTCTGACCTCTCGAATGACAGTTCAGCACGCACACCACTACACTAGCGAGCACACCCATTAAGTGATGCTGAATTCCAGAATGAACAACATGCTCATCAACTTCTCAAAAGATACACAAATGTAGACACTGTCTTTTATAAAGTAGCTGGACGAAACATCAAACATAAGACCACATATTAAACCAGTAACAGGTCACCCCCATGAAAATTTCACTGGCACATGTATAATACACACATAAAAACGATAACACAGCCAAGCTACTATAAAAAGGCACACACTGATAAGGCGCGATTCATATACAAAGATTTCGAATGGTCCATAAGAGGCACAAAATAACAATAAAGCTTACATTAAACTTGTTTATTTTTGGTCATTGAACGTGAAATTACACGAAAAACAAGTAGAAATACTGATCGAAAGTGCAAAGTAATCCTAAAACAAATTAGCAAAACATCTAAAGCAGCAGCTGAGAAGAGACCTCGGGAACAAGCAGAAGCTATTGTAAGAAGATCAAAATCAAACTTATGTGTGGTTTGTATGGAAAGGCATTAGAAAAATAAAAAATATCCCGTCTCAGATTGGATACCTTTAAATGGAAGAATAAGACATGCGTATGGCTCCCTCTCTCTCGGCTAGAATCAAGTACAAGATCCTGCTCCTAGTTACTAAGTCCCAGCAGGGCTTGGCTCCTAGGTACCTTTGTGACTTAATGTGTAAGCCACTATCTGCACGTTCTTCTCGCCCTCTTCGTTCTGCTGACCGGCTTGATCTTTTTGTACCTCGGTCGCGAACCTCATTAACCCAGCATCGGGCTTTCGCTGTAGTGGGTCCAATATGGAATGACCTTCCCCTGCAATTCGTAGGATTCTGGAGGGGATACCTTCTCTTCGCTGCTTAAAGACCTTTCTCTTTTCTCGGGCCTGTCACGCTGAGAGCGCTTCTGAATAGCTCTGCTGTGAGAAGCGCTTTACAAATGTTCAGATTAGATTAGATTAGATTAGAAGACAATCATGAAAAACGGGCAAGAAAGCATCAGTGACAAACAGAAATATTATGCGATATTGTGTGCAGAAACTGACAAAGAAAATAGAAGACTGGAGACACCTGAACCACACGTATTTAGAACTACCAAGTAAGTACCTAATATACTCAGTTATATACCTCAATACCTAATATACTCAGTTTCTACTACTGAGTATATGCAAGTGCTAATATAGCATCTACTTAATTGAATACAGGTTACCATCTCGACTGCAACATAAAGCAAGTTTGCGGTAACATTACAAAGGTCTAAAAATTAAATACAAATACATTGTGTATAGACTAACTGGTATGCCAGAAGACACCACATCATTGTCAACTTATACACACAACCCGGTCTGCTGAAGACCCAATATTTGTCAAACATTTAACATGTACTTGGCACAATGCTGGAAAATCCTTCCAATGAAACGAAATGAATTGTTTACTTTACATTACATCTTTTAAAGGTCACAGAGAAACAGAAAGATGGTTTTAAATGAAGTAGTTAGATAATCGCACGTTATAATTATAAAGATGTTATAATAATTACATGCCCCTTAGTGACACAGTCCTCAGTGACATGACTTCTTTAATTACAGTGTATGAAACTGTCGGATTCAATCCACTGACTTGAGATTTTAAACAGGACAGCACAACGTCTGACACCACAAGTGAAAAGAAAATAATTCTTGTCCTGACTAAATGATATCCTTGCTGTTCAAAATCAAAAGCTGAAACACAAACTGTTAGAAACGTTGCAAGCGCAATGGTGAAGCAGTGCAAATACTAGAGACTCACAAACAAAATTCATGTCCTTTAACACAAAAATAATATCACAAGTCACAACAGAACAGAACTGATCTAGGACCTACACATAGCGGTTAAAAAATACAGCACCATTCCTCCATTTCGCTCTCTTCCTCCCTTTCCTCCATTTCGATCTCTTCCTCCCTTTCCTCCATTTCTGCTCTCTTCCTCCCTACCCTCCATTTCACTCTCTTCCTCCTATCCTCCATTTCCGCTCTCTTCCTCCATTCCTCCATTTCACTCTCTTCCTCCCTTTCCACTCCATTCGATCTCTTCCTCCCTTTCCTCTATTTCGCTCTCTTCCTCCCTACCTCCATTTCGCTCTCTTCTCTTAGCCTCCATTTCGCTCTCTTCTTCCCTTTCCACTCCATTTCGCTCTCTTCCTCCCTTTCACTCCATTTCACTCTCTTCCTCCCCACCCTCCATTTCATCTCTTCCTCCCTTTCCCTCCATTTCGCTCTCTTCCTCCCTACCCTCCATTTCGCTCTCTTCCTCCCTTTCCTCCATTTCGCTCTCTTCCTCCCTTTCCTCTATTTCGCTCTCTTCCTCCCTTTCCTCTCATTTCGCTCTCTTCCTCCCTTTCCTCCATTTCGCTCTCTTCCTCCCTTCCCTCCACTTCGCTCTCTTCCTCCCTTTCCTCCATTTGCGCTCTTCCTCTCTTTCCTCCATTTCGCTCTCTTCCTCCCTACCACTCCATTTCGCTCTCTTCTTCCCTTTCCTTCCTTTCGCTCTCTTCCTCCCTACCACTCCAATACGCGCTCTCTTCCTCCCTAACCTCCATTTCGCTCTCTTCCTCCCTTTCGTCCATTTCGCTCTCTTTCTCCCTTTCCTCCATTTCGCTCTCTTCCTCCCTCGCCTCCATTTCGCTTTCTTCCTCACTAACCTCCATTTCGCTCTCTTCTTCTTTTTCCTCCATTTGCGCCTCTTCCTTCCGTTCACTCTCTTCCTCCCTACCCTACATTTCGCTCTCCTCCTCTATACCATCCATTTTACTCTCTGCCTCCCTTCTCTCCATTTGCTCTCTTATTTCCTACCCACCATTTGCTCTCTCCCTACCCTCTATTTCTCTCTGTTCCTCCCTTTCCTCAATACGCTCTCTTGCTCCCTACGAGTTAGGATGAAAGCTGTAAATTGTTCTTTTACCACATTCTGAGAACCGGGGTTGTTACCGCCATCAACTTTGATAAGCAGACCGATATCTGTTCTGTCACTTCTGCTGCTGATATCTGCGCTCACAGCAAATAATAAAGCTTAAGCCGTCACCGTCACATTCTGCGAAAATACTGTATCGAGTTTACTGACCACACAGGCACACAGGTGGATCAGCTCATTTCGAATCAACGGACTTATGTAGGGCCTACAGGGCATTGCGTGGAACAGATGACATAAGCCTAAGATGATTTAAAATAGTGTCAGTCTGTGATCGAAATTTCACAATTGCCACGAAATTTCCAGAGTCAGGAGTTAGCGTCTGCAAAGGAAAATGTTTGCCGACCTCACGATAACAAAGTCTGCACAATAGAAATTCAACGAATAATAGTAATTTAGAATGTCAATAAGTAATTCAACGAATAATAGTAGACCTAGCCGCCTAATCCAGAATGTCAATAAGTAATCTAAATGGTTTGTAGCTATTGAGAGCTGTTGACATCTTTACGCAGTTGCTTAATTGCGTAATGCTAGTTACGCGCCTGGGTACCACGCTCGTGAAAGCTCGCTTCTGACAATCACGTTCGTTGGGCCCACGAGCACCTATTAGGCCCATATAATAGGGCCTTAGATGGCCACCAAAGTGCATAGCATTGCTATGAGCCATATCAACATTGATGTCGGCCGTTTTGGGGTCATGTGCGAATCCACATAGTAAAATGAGCATGGAATAATTGAGGAGCCTCCGGGCTGAAGAATGTAATCGTTATCTGGAAAATGTCTTACTAAAGAGCTACGGAATAGCTAAGCGCAAGGCACAAGCACACCAAAAGCACGGCGTCAAGTCACAGAAAGACAGACAGACAGACAGACAGACAGACAGACAGAACAGACAGACGAACAGACAGACGAACAGACAGACAGACGAACAGACAGACAGACAGACAGACAGACAGACAGACAGACAGACAGACAGACAGACAGACAGACAGACAGACGGACAGACAGACAGACGAACAGACAGACAGACAGACAGACAGACAGACAGACAGAGGGTATGGGTAGATGTGCGAGCACTATGTCCAGGGCCGCAATTAGGCTAGTGTGGGCCTGGGTGCTGTCATTACCTTCCAAAGGCCCCCTCTGCTCATTAACCAAAATATTTCTTCATTTCCAAAAATGTTCAGCCCCTTAAAGCTTCAGGCCCGGGTGCCGCAGCACCCTTAGTAACCCCCTTAATGCGGGCTTGACTGTGTCAAGTCAAAGAGGGGAGAGAGATGAGGAAGAGTTGCAATAATAGTTGCAATTTTTCACAGCAGGTATTTTCCCTTCATGTTTTCTTGAACTCTGGAAAATCAATTAAAATAGAAAATATAATTCAGTCATAAACGAAGCATGAACATTCAATTCCTTAATGCAAAAATAAACATGACAGAGATATCTTACAAAGACAGTCACTAGTTCTTCACTATTAACAGTCATTGTCTAAAATTCCGGACACTATAAACAACGTCTTTGAAAACAGATAATCATATACATGTATATCAAACTAATACTAGGCTTACACAAATGACAAACTATAGTTAAATGTTAAATAAAAAGTGATGTTCTGAATTGATACAGTCATTTGGAAAGGCATATTGTAGAAACCTTGATTTCATGTTGGTCCTGGACCCCATTTCGAAGAATCGTGGATCTTCCAAGACGGCCATAAATGTGCGCTTACTTAAGCAAGATTAAAATAAATTTTAAACAAAAATCAAATTAAACATGCCACAAGTTCAGCATCCACAATCTGGAATTATTCATGCTAGATGCAATTAACATCAGATTATTACCTAAAGGGCATTAAAATTAACATTCTCCAAAAGCTGAAAACCTCAAATTTTATCATTTTGAACCAAAACATCTAAAAAGTTTCCTGCAGTTTACATCCATATCCATGTACATACACTGTTACACTAGCATTGGGTTCAGATCTTTTTTACATTTCCTCCCAGAGCAGAACAAATTTCAGAATTGGTGTCAATGTCTATAGCTTCACTACTTTGTTGACTGCAGTGCCTATGAATATACTTACTCTTCAGATCTTCATGACACTCTGCAGACTTCCTTTATTATACATATTAGGTGTCACTATCTAAATGACAAAGCATCAGTCAATGGCACTGAGCAGTTGTGTAGAAAGGACTTACTCCAGGTCACAATACAGTAACAGTGTCAGGGATACTAACACCCGTAGAGTCTTTGTTACAATGTGAGCACATAAACCAATTGGCTACTGCATCCTTATTAGTAGAATCTAGTCAGGAAACTTTATCTGCATAGTGCCATGGGTGCTATATTCATTAAAAGCATTTCAACACATTTACTCAATAAAAGAGAACTCTTTACTACAAAATTCGGTAATTAAAATCAGAAAGATTTGTTTTGAGTGACACATTTAACGGGAAATTCTTGAATATTCAAATAAATAGTTAATTCTGTATGAAACTGTCGGATTCAATCCACTGACTTGAGATTTTAAACAGGACAGCACAACGTCTGACACCACAAGTGAAAAGAAAATAATTCTTGTCCTGACTAAATGATATCCTTGCTGTTCAAAATCAAAAGCTGAAACACAAACTGTTAGAAACGTTGCAAGCGCAATGGTGAAGCAGTGCAAATACTAGAGACTCACAAACAAAATTCATGTCCTTTAACACAAAAATAATATCACAAGTCACAACAGAACAGAACTGATCTAGGACCTACACATAGCGGTTAAAAAAAATACAGCAGGTCTGGGGTCGTCCATTAATTATGTCAACAAAATAGGGGAGGGGGTGGAAAAGTCTGACAGTTGTTGACAAGGGGGGAGGGGGTTCGGTACAATTTGATGTCAACAAATTTTTTTCCAATGAATCAACACAGACCCTTCAAAATGGTAGCGAAAACATTAAGTAATGCTAAAATTTATAAAGTGCTTAATGTTTAATACTACTAAAATGCTGGTAATAAACTAAACTCATATATTTTGAAATTCGAGATTGCATTTTTAGTGTAAAAAATTTGAAAACATGATTCTACATGTATTGAGCCATTTTATTTCTTTTTGTGGAGGGGGTGGGGTTCTGGGATTGTTGGCATAATTTTTTAGGGGGTCTGTCAATGTTTGACAGTTGTTGACAAGGGGGGTGGAGGGGGTCAAAAACTGCCTTAAATTTGTTGACATAATTAATGGACGACCCCTCTCCTCTTATGCCCATGTGAATCTAATTCCGTGTGTTGTCGTACAAGAAATGAGCAATTCTGTAAAGCAGCATTTCTCAAACTTTGGGTTGCGACCCAAAATGAAGCTCTGGCAAGCGGGTCGCCAAATTGTTTTGAGACACATTTATTTCTTCTGAACAACATTTGGCAATAACCATAACCATAACCATAAATGAATGAATGAATGGGGTTTCCTTTTAATGCTTTAAATATGCCAATTTCGACACGTTGTATGTAAATTTGCACATTTCAATGCCAATTTACAAAGCAAATTTTAGTACATAATGCTTCATTTTACACGATGGGTACCGAGACTGCCAAGATATTCACAAGTGAGGTCCCAACCCAGAGAAGTTTGGGAACCGCTGCTGTAAAGCTTGCACGTACAGTGTATGTATGTAACTGAACACTCTCATAGCACTTTCTGGGTACTGTACCATAGAGGTGCTACCAGTTACACTGTAGAAGAAGAACAGAGGAGCAGTCCCTTAAGCTAGCCCTGGGGCAGCCATGGGTATGAAGTGTTAGCTACTTCATTTTCTTAGCCTCGGCATATGAGGGTGGGTGACCAGTCCTCTCCCTCGCCGTGTCATCTTCCCATCTACAGTCGGTGTACCGGTACTCCTCAAAGCTGACTTCGTTAGGGGGTGCAAGTGGAGCAGAAATTCGAACCAAATTTCTGTCCTGGTGGGATTTAAACCTCTGACCTCTCGAATGACAGTTCAGCACGCACAACACTACACTAGCGAGCACACCCATTAAGTGATGCTAACTTCCAGAATGAACAACATGTTCATCAACTTCTCAAAAGATACACAAATGCAGAGACTGTCTTTTATAAAGTGGCTGGACGAAACATCAAACATTAGACCACATATTAAACCAGTAACAGGTCACCCCCATGAAAATTTCACTGGCACATGTCTAATACACACATAAAAACGATAACACAGCCAAACTACTATAAAAAGGCACACACTGATAAGGCGCAATTCATATACAAAGATTTCGAATGGTCCATAAGAGGCACAAAATAACAATAAAGCTTACATTAAACTTGTTTATTTTTGGTCATTGAACGTGCAATTACACGAAAAACAAGTAGAAATACTGATGGAAAGTGCAAACAAATCCTAAAACACATTAGAACAACATCTAAAGCAGCAGCTGAGAAGAGAACTTTGGAACAAACAGAAGCAAGCTATTGTAAGAAGATCAAAATCAAACTTATGTGTGGTTTGTATGGAAAGGTATTAGAAAAATAAGAAATAGTCTTAGATTGGATACCTTTAAACAGAAGAACAGGACAATCATGAAAAACAGGCAAGAAAGCATCAGTGACAAACAGAAATATTATGCGATACTGTGTGCACAAACTGACAAACAAAATAGAAGAATGGAGACTCCTGAACTACACGTATTTAGAACTACCAAGTAAGTACCTAATATACTCAGTAATATACCGCAATGCCTAATATACTCAGTATCCAATTACTGAGTATATGCAAGTGCTAATATAGCATCTACTTAATTGAATACAGGTTACCATCTCGACTGCAACATAAAGCAAGTTTGCGGTAGCATTACAAAGGGCTGAAATTAAATACAAATACATTGTGTATAGACTAACTGGTATGCCAGAAAACACCACATCATTGTAAACTTATACGCACAACCCGGTCTGCTGAAGACCAATTTTTGTCAAACATTTAACATGTACTTGGCACAGTGCTGGAAAATCCTTCCAATGAAACGAATTGTTTACTTTACATTACATCTTTTAAAGTCACATAGAAACAGAAAGATGGTTTTAAATGAAGTAGTTAGATAATCGCACGTTATAATTATAAAGACGTTATAATAATTACATGCCCCTTAGTGACAGCAGTCCTCAGTGACATGACTTCTTTAATTACAGTGTATGAAACTGTCGGATTCAATCCACTGACTTGAGATTTTAAACAGGACAGCACAACGTCTGACACCACAAGTGAAAAGAAAATAATTCTTGTCCTGACTAAATGATATCCTTGCTGTTCAAAATCAAAAGCTGAAACACAAACTGTTAGAAACGTTGCAAGCGCAATGGTGAAGCAGTGCAAATACTAGAGACTCACAAACAAAATTCATGTCCTTTAACACAAAAATAATATCACAAGTCACAACAGAACAGAACTGATCTAGGACCTACACATAGCGGTTAAAAAAAATACAGCAGGTCTGGGGTCGTCCATTAATTATGTCAACAAAATAGGGGAGGGGGAGGGAAAGTCTGACAGTTGTTGACAAGGGGGGAGGGGGTTCGGTACAATTTGACGTCAACAAATTTTTTTCCAATGAATCAACACAGACCCTTCAAAATGGTAGCGAAAACATTAAGTAATGCTAAAAATTTATAAAGTGCTTAATGTTTAATACTACTAAAATGCTGGTAATAAACTAAACTCATATATTTTGAAATTCGAGATTGCATTTTTAGTGTAAAAAATTTGAAAACATGATTCTACATGTATTGAGCCATTTTATTTCTTTTTGTGGAGGGGGTGGGGTTCTGGGATTGTTGGCATAATTTTTTAGGGGGTCTGTCAATGTTTGACAGTTGTTGACAAGGGGGGTGGAGGGGGTCAAAAACTGCCTTAAATTTGTTGACATAATTAATGGACGACCCCTCTCCTCTTATGCCCATGTGAATCTAATTCCGTGTGTTGTCGTACAAGAAATGAGCAATTCTGTAAAGCAGCATTTCTCAAACTTTGGGTTGCGACCCAAAATGAAGCTCTGGCAAGCGGGTCGCCAAATTGTTTTGAGACACATTTATTTCTTCTGAACAACATTTGGCAATAACCATAACCATAACCATAAATGAATGAATGAATGGGGTTTCCTTTTAATGCTTTAAATATGCCAATTTCGACACGTTGTATGTAAATTTGCACATTTCAATGCCAATTTACAAAGCAAATTTTAGTACATAATGCTTCATTTTACACGATGGGTACCGAGACTGCCAAGATATTCACAAGTGAGGTCCCAACCCAGAGAAGTTTGGGAACCGCTGCTGTAAAGCTTGCACGTACAGTGTATGTATGTAACTGAACACTCTCATAGCACTTTCTGGGTACTGTACCATAGAGGTGCTACCAGTTACACTGTAGAAGAAGAACAGAGGAGCAGTCCCTTAAGCTAGCCCTGGGGCAGCCATGGGTATGAAGTGTTAGCTACTTCATTTTCTTAGCCTCGGCATATGCGGGTGGGTGACCAGTCCTCTCCCTCGCCGTGTCATCTTCCCATCTACAGTCGGTGCACTACCTCAAAGCTGAGTTCATTAGGGGGTGCAAGTGGGGCAGAAATTCGAACCAAATTTCTGTCCTGGTGGGATTTAAACCTCTGACCTCTCGAATGACAGTTCAGCACGCACAACACTACACTAGCGAGCACACCCATTAAGTGATGCTAACTTCCAGAATGAACAACATGTTCATCAACTTCTCAAAAGATACACAAATGCAGAGACTGTCTTTTATAAAGTGGCTGGACGAAACATCAAACATTAGACCACATATTAAACCAGTAACAGGTCACCCCCATGAAAATTTCACTGGCACATGTCTAATACACACATAAAAACGATAACACAGCCAAACTACTATAAAAAGGCACACACTGATAAGGCGCAATTCATATACAAAGATTTCGAATGGTCCATAAGAGGCACAAAATAACAATAAAGCTTACATTAAACTTGTTTATTTTTGGTCATTGAACGTGCAATTACACGAAAAACAAGTAGAAATACTGATGGAAAGTGCAAACAAATCCTAAAACACATTAGAACAACATCTAAAGCAGCAGCTGAGAAGAGAACTTTGGAACAAACAGAAGCAAGCTATTGTAAGAAGATCAAAATCAAACTTATGTGTGGTTTGTATGGAAAGGTATTAGAAAAATAAGAAATAGTCTTAGATTGGATACCTTTAAACAGAAGAACAGGACAATCATGAAAAACAGGCAAGAAAGCATCAGTGACAAACAGAAATATTATGCGATACTGTGTGCACAAACTGACAAACAAAATAGAAGAATGGAGACTCCTGAACTACACGTATTTAGAACTACCAAGTAAGTACCTAATATACTCAGTAATATACCGCAATGCCTAATATACTCAGTATCCAATTACTGAGTATATGCAAGTGCTAATATAGCATCTACTTAATTGAATACAGGTTACCATCTCGACTGCAACATAAAGCAAGTTTGCGGTAGCATTACAAAGGGCTGAAATTAAATACAAATACATTGTGTATAGACTAACTGGTATGCCAGAAAACACCACATCATTGTAAACTTATACGCACAACCCGGTCTGCTGAAGACCCAATATTTGTCAAACATTTAACATGTACTTGGCACAATGCTGGAAAATCCTTCCAATGAAACGAAATGAATTGTTTACTTTACATTACATCTTTTAAAGGTCACAGAGAAACAGAAAGATGGTTTTAAATGAAGTAGTTAGATAATCGCACGTTATAATTATAAAGATGTTATAATAATTACATGCCCCTTAGTGACACAGTCCTCAGTGACATGACTTCTTTAATTACAGTGGTAACAGCAGTCCCACATAAATTAAAGCTAATTACACCTATATTATTTTTATTTATGCATTTATTAACACTTTAACGACGAGCTGCATTGGTTTCCCAGTAACTGTTAGTACACTCTCGTCGTTAAAGTGTTAAGTGCTATTAAGTAAAAACAAAACGTCAATTGGTGGCACTGAGCAACTGTGCAGAAAGAACTTGCAGAAGATCATCATGCAGTAACCAGATCATTGGAGGCTTGAATCCGCACATTCCATGTTACAAGGCAACTGCTCAAAACCAATCAGCTATGATAACATGATGAGTACCTTATTGCATGCAACGCATGAGGATTCATACCCTGCTAACCGAATCATCCACCATGCCACAAGAGAGAAAATAAAAGTAAAAATTCAGCACTGTAGACAAGGAATCTGGGATGGCGACATACACACCTGTTCCACAGACTAAACCATCACATCAACAGTTGAGATTACGACACGGTAATGTATTTGTTACGCATAAAGGCAATTCGATGCCATCTCTGCATTCAGATGGTGTGGTAGTGAGAAAAACATGTACGAAAATCACATTTATACAAAAACAGTGCAATAAAGTAGGTTTTCAACAGTTGAGATTACGACACAGTAATGTATTTGTTACGCATAAAGGCAACTCAATCTGTTGTCAGATTGTGTAGTAGTGAGAACAGCATGTATGAAAATCATGTGTTATACAAAACAGTGCAATAAAATAATTGTTCAATAAACAAACTATGAACACAGAACACAAATTGCATAACATAAATTAAATCATATAGCACTGGCACACAAACATTGGCATAATTTTGCCCCACAAAGTGGTGGTGAAAAAAGCAATGGTAACTGTACACCACCGTCAAAATACAAAGTTACGCCTATGCACACAAATTTACATGTGGACCCTCAAGAATCCGTCTCCAACCACATGTTACTCAGTGCCAACAACTGAAGAATACAGTAACAGTCTGTCACAAATTGTGCTAAATTAAAGAGACATGCCATTGCAAAAGTTCCACAGAGTAACCAAGCTCTACCATGCCCTAACAACTGAGCCGATCGGAAATAGGGGAGCGCATCCACAACGTTACAAAAATGGTTCTTTCCACGTATATCTGTAACATGAAAACGGCTAAATGAAAAAATCCGACTGGTCCAACAAAAGTCCAACTTGGCATAAGTCCACCTTTCCAGATGTCATATGGATGTCACCAACACCTGAAAAACGCATACAAAATGAACAGTGCAGCAAAGCAGCTTACAGGCTGGATAAATTTTACTCACGTTGAACAGTCTTAACTTTTACGAAAATACAGATGAGCAAGTGAAAACCAACTCCCCTCACATGGAGATCCTGAGGAGGTCCTCAGTCTTTGGTCGCAGGCTTGCAAAGGAGGAATACCAAATCCTGGCCATAGGGGAAGCAAGATACACAAATCGTGGACAAATGAAGGTTGAAAGTACGTCCCACCTACATTTTCACTACACATGACAAGCCTGAGAGAACCCTCACAACATGCAAAAGTAAATTTGCGAGAAATGCACTCAGAATGCAAGTAGGAAGGATATGCATAGAAATGAGCTTATTGCAGAAACACTTTCTCTGCAGATAACTTTCTTGCATTAGCTATCAAACTGCAGGTCCTTATTAAGAGTTTCATTACTATTTTTATTTTAAATTCTCTTTATGATGCCCCACAACAAAAATTCAATTGAACGTGTTCCCTTGATGCTCCAATTTGAATCGTGTGCATCAATTCTGATGCAAATGAAGAAGTCACTTAAAAATTCATCTTAGCCAGTTTTTACGGTTTCATCAATGGTTGCCAACAGAGGCATCCCAAAAACTCCCATCTACAATAATCATAAGCATTCACAACCTGTAGGCACAGCAACCAACATAGACTCGGACGTAGTTATAGAAAACTTTAACTCAGGATTTCTAAAAAATAATCACTAACAGACCTACATCTTTCAAAAATTGCAACTACTTAGTAAACCAATTGTGATAGAAAAATGCGGTTTTCACTCAATTGTTCCAAATGTTTTGCCCAGTCCGGTTTAGTATCAAATTCACTTGGATTTTTATGACCTTGTGAGGGTTTCTTCAAGGAATGGACACATACTGATGTGCTTTAAAGTTGAAAATTGCAAAACTAGGAAGAGCACAGGAAGATGGAATGGTAGTGGTATAAGTATAGTTCCAAATAAGGAATTGAAAAGAGGGCTCGTTTTGTGGAATGCCCAAGATTGACGAATGTAAAGGTTGATAGGTCAAATAAACTGACCTCGTCATCTGAATACAGTTACATGTAATACAAAATGACATATATAGCACCAATGGGGAGCGTCTCAAAAGCACTGTTTATAAGGTTTATATATAACACTAATATGTACAAATTATTGTGAGATACTTCTAGTCACACATAATAAAATCAGAAGCATTGGCTGCAGTAAACATTTAAGCAATCTCCAGATTAAGCTAATGCTCAAATTAAAATATCAAAACCTGAAGATGAATTTCAAATTCTCAACAGAAAAAATATCTTGTAAAATCAATGTTAACAAGCTATGTTTGTAGATAATAAAAGCTTGAAATTAACTCATGCACTGCATAAGCTCTGAATAGGCATGATAATTATCACTGTAAGGTTTCGGTTTTGCTTGACAGAAACCATTGACTCCTATCCTGTGTAGTAATTGGATACGAGATAATGGTCCATTCCTGTTATTATTATAATCAGCGCTTTAAAACAAAAGTTGTCCTTCACATTCCTTTTGCTAAATCAAGGCTAGGTTCGGTCAAGACTTCTTGAAGCTAAAGCATTAACAGTTAAACCAAATGGCACTTCCTTCTGATTTTCAAAGGAACTCAAGTTAAAGCCTTAGTGTTACCATATTATGCTGATGATATTTACCTCAGATATCCAACTCAACTCACTCTTTTTACCTTATGCAACTGTCAATTAGATTTTAAGACCAAACACAATCTCACCCAATTAATCTTATAAATCATTTTTTAAAGTTTAACATCGAGGCTAGGTTCAGTCAAGACTTCTTGAAGCTAAAGCATTAACAGTTAAACCAAATGGCACTTCCTTCTGATTTTCAAAGGAACTCAAGTTAAAGCCTTAGTGTTACCATATTATGCTGATGATATTTACCTCAGATATCCAACTCAACTCACTCTTTTTACCTTATGCAACTGTCAATTAGATTTTAAGACCAAACACAATCTCACCCAATTAATCTTATAAATCATTTTTTAAAGTTTAACATCGAGGCTAGGTTCAGTCAAGACTTCTTGAAGCTAAAGCATTAACAGTTAAACCAAATGGCACTTCCTTCTGATTTTCAAAGGAACTCAAGTTAAAGCCTTAGTGTTACCATATTATGCTGATGATATTTACCTCAGATATCCAACTCAACTCACTCTTTTTACCTTATGCAACTGTCAATTAGATTTTAAGACCAAACACAATCTCACCCAATTAATCTTATAAATCATTTTTTAAAGTTTAACATCGAGGCTAGGTTCAGTCAAGACTTCTTGAAGCTAAAGCATTAACAGTTAAACCAAATGGCACTTCCTTCTGATTTTCAAAGGAACTCAAGTTAAAGCCTTAGTGTTACCATATTATGCTGATTATATTTACCTCAGATATCCAACTCAACTCACTCTTTTTACCTTATGCAACTGTCAATTAGATTTTAAGACCAAACACAATCTCACCCAAT
The DNA here is from genome assembly GCA_020284085.1 of Aporrectodea caliginosa. Classification (NCBI taxonomy): domain Eukaryota; kingdom Metazoa; phylum Annelida; class Clitellata; order Crassiclitellata; family Lumbricidae; genus Aporrectodea; species Aporrectodea caliginosa. Next base: position 803,386 of record JACEVL010000479.1, on the reverse strand, counting down.
TAATCTTATAAATCATTTTTTAAAGTTTAACATCGAGGCTAGGTTCAGTCAAGACTTCTTGAAGCTAAAGCATTAACAGTTAAACCAAATGGCACTTCCTTCTGATTTTCAAAGGAACTCAAGTTAAAGCCTTAGTGTTACCATATTATGCTGATTATATTTACCTCAGATATCCAACTCAACTCACTCTTTTTACCTTATGTCAACTGTCAATTAGATTTTAAGAGCAAACACAATCTCACCCAATTAATCTTATAAATCATTTTTTTAAACTTTAACATCGAGCTGCATTGGTTTCCCAATTGCTTGTAGTACACTCTCGTCATTAAAATGTCAAGTGAATAAATTGGTTTCTTAAAGTTAACTTTTTGGTTTGGAATAGGTAAGTATGATTTAGTTATCATTTTTACACATTTTCTTAAGTCATTATATTAAATTAATCTACATTAAATTAATCATCCCTGACCAAAAACATAGTCAAGACTCTCAAAATGGCCAAACTATTAAGGAATCATGATTACGGTATGTGGCAAGTACAGCTACAGTTATATCAGCAACAAAATACTCATTTGCCCAAATCGTTAACAACAGCCAACATTGCAGTCTATTGGCCACATGCTTCCAGACAAATTCACGAAAACATGCAAAGCCACAGCACAATTAATTTTATATCGACATAAGGTGAAACATGTACCTGTACAATAACTCTTGATGATTTAATATTACCGTAGAATTGATGAATTAAATTCATAGTCTTAGAGTTATTGATACAAATACAATTGAATCTCCTTACAATTTGCCTCTACAGTGCAAATTATGGCATAAATTGTTTGAGGACATGGGCCACAAATTGAACCTAGCCTCAGTCGAATGCAACAACATTATAATGCGATATAACTGCAGAGGTTATAACTTGATATGACTGCAGAGGCAACACATAAAGGAGAGTCCAGCGAAATCTAATAATATTAATCATCATAAGTCGCCTGCATTTTGTTTGTAATAAGTTCAGCGATCGCTGTCTTTGTGTGCTGCATTTGGCAGGCAAGCATTTTATTAACAACAGTGGTATATAGTCCTAGATGCTAGCCCATCCTACACAGATGAAGCCAATGGCTGATACAAAAGGCAACTTAGCTCTGCACGCTACCTACAGTAACACATGACCCTCTACTAAGTTTCTCTGCTTTCATCTGTGCCTCAACTTGCTAACAAGAGTTTAAGAGTTGTATTTTCCCAGCTATTATTGTTCTAAACAGTATGTGTCATAAAAGAAAAAGGAGTTATAATAAACCTCTTACTCAGCAACAGACAAAATAATTTGAAACAGGAAGTTTTCAACTTACAGTTTACCATCGGCATTCATAAATACTTACAGTCAAGAGTTTTACAGATTTAAGTAAAAAGTCAAACTACCATGACTGTTAATAGTATCACATATCCTGAGTTACAAAAAAGCAAATAAATAAAGTAACTGGTCTGTCATTCTCGTTGATGACATTAGCCATACTACTGTCCTCATTTTTACGATCACAAGCCTAAGCTAAAGCCAGGAATCATCGCAACATTTATCTAGCTCCTTTCTTTAAGCGCTCAACATAAATGTCCTGACACATACACAAGAAGTATAAAATTGTATTCTGTCTCGCTTGACGTAACTTTCACGTGAACACAAAAAGCCATAGATGTGACACCTACCGTACATCAAATTTAAAATTAAAAAACGTTTCCTTTGAAATGCTAAATAAACGACTACACGTAGCACAAAGTAGCAAAGACAGACAAGCTACAAAACATTCAACAGACAGGCGTAAGTAACTCAACCCAGTCCAAATAAATGTTTTGTAACTTTATTGCAGAACAGATCCATCTACGGCCAACGGAAGACCAGGGGTGACATCACACCCACGAATATCTCACGGGACTGTAAGGATCCTCCTCGGGTCCAATTTCTTCCAGTTCGACTGGGTCAGTCTGAATTTCAACGTCAATGCTCTAAAAACGCACATCCGTGCATGGATAGTAGCAGAGAAAAAGCGACAGTATCTAATAGTAATCTGTTACCTAAGTCCCGCTACGCAGTTTAACTTACTACACTAAATTTGTGATTTTAAAAGAAAAATCAGTATGATAGGATACAGTAAAGACAAAAGCAGCGGCACAGATTACAGAAGAAAGCAGATTTTTAAGTAACACAAAACAAGCATATTCCACCGTCGTTGTAATAAACTGCAATGGAAGAACTCACGTAAATGCCAGCAAAGTAGAATTTGATACATACATGCTCTGTCGCTAAATGTCTCTTCAAGTGTCTTTCTGTCTGCCTATTTACCCCTATTTATCTGTCCACTATTTATACATTTCACGCATAGGTCACTATGTCTCATTTTCCACTGTCCTGTTTGACCGGAGTTGGGCTGGGAGCCCTTGTGAGTAGGCATCACTGAAGGAAGGGGCCCGATATTAATTTGCTGTAAAAATAATAATAATCTGTCTACTACCTCACAAAGGCCCTACATAAACCTTAGTATTAACTTTCTTGACACACAGACTCATACATCTTAATTCTCATTTCACTATAAATTCATGGAAACTTCTGTATCATTCTCACTCACAGTCTTTACAAAAACTATGCTAAATAAACTCACCAGACTCCCAAACAATTATTCGAGTTCTTCCTAAACTTTCTGCCACATAGTAAATTTTTGTAATGCCAACCATAAGTCATATCTATAACATTAATAGTATTGTTACTATTAACGAAATATTAAAACTGTTTCAATTGAAAGAAAAAACTAAAAATAATTTAAAAATAATTGTATGACAAGTGCACAATAAAATTTGAAGTTCGTGAAGCGTAAAGCCCGTGCAGAGAATTCTGCATATTTCTGTGGGTCTCAAACATGCCAGAATCTTAACAGCATTGTGAAATATGAAGCATAAGCAACAGATATTAGACTGGTAAAGATACCTTTGGTCCTCGCAACACTTGTAAGCATCGCATAACCGCAGCAATCCATGAGTCCCGTTCACATTCTGAATCAGCCTTGAAGAATACGAAACAATGCATATGTATGTCGCACACAAAATAGGAAGAATAAGAAACAAGTAAGTTATGCAGGAAGAACACAGAACAAGCACCTGTCACAAAGAACAAAAACTAAACACAATGCAACAGCTTGTTAGTTAGTAGATGTTTAACAACACTGTCATAACATAGTGTCACCCTCCTCCTTTCTCCAGGCTTGGGACTGGCACTACCACAGTACGAGTAGTGGTGGAGAAGTATGAATCATTATATATGTAATGTATGTATCTAGGCACTTAATATAGTGTGTTTTAAATACCAAACATAGCACTGCCTATGCTACCTTCTTCAAATTGCTTATCCACTACAGGCTGTCTCTCTGTGTTGGTGGACTGACCTTCTGGATACTGACCTGATTATGGCTTGGTTCTAGTGTTCCATTGGTTGATGCCTTATGGTTTAGGGATCAGCACAACAGAAGCAACTAATTCAAACTACAAATAATATTCTAGCCCAAATGATATTAAAGTCCTGCAGAACAAAACTTCATCAGTGACCAAACAGTGCACATAAAGGTCACCACTGGGAAACTCCCATGCACATATGCACGCCGCCCAAGCAAAGGACATTCTATTTCGTGTGCAACATACAGCACATTGTTAAAAATCTTTCAGCTGTATCAATTGGCATATTACAAAAAAACCTGTTATGATGGGGTTGTGCTCTGAAATTCTACTGAACTTAAATTGCATATACTTGATTGTGCTTAAGCAGAATTCCCATTATAATGATGTGTTGTATAGAGCTAACTGTTAACAACCTTTCATGCAAGAAACTAGAAGGCACAATTGTAATTCATTATCAAACCTGGATGTAGAAGACTCGATTTGCTGTGACGACTTCAAACAAGTAGTCCCGGTTTGGATAGACTCTGTTGAAAGAAAATCAAATGACATGTATGTATGTATGTATGTATGAAAGCACTGTGTATACATGCATTTATCTAGACATGTATTAGTGCCTCTTAAATCACATATTGATATGCATACATATATATACAGCACACTGACAAGGTGGTCACTCTGTTGAGTGTTTGTTTGTGATGCAAATGTACAGGTTTTGAGCTTCACCCCAGACAGTCAATGCTAGAGTTTTACAGCTCACCCCTTTTGACCTCCAGGATCCAGTACTGCACTGAAACCAACCACATAGTCTGGCAAAACTGAGACGAGTTTACTGCAACTTGCCGATAGCAATCATTAACATTTTAATGACGAGAGTGTACTAAAAGTGATAGGAAAACCAATGCCGCGTTTTGTTAAAGTGTTAAGAAAAGATGATATCCAGAGAAGAGCAGAACCCAAAACTCCAAATGCTGTAGAGTTGAGACAGCAAAAACCATGATCAACAGAATTGAATGAACTCAAATTAAGAGATACGAGAAGACATGCCTTGCCAGAATCTATTGAATATGTTATATATGCTAGCAAGATCAATGTCAGATTGAAAAGGACTAAAATTTGGAGAGGATGCTAAATGCTCCTGAAGACATACCAGAAATAGGCATTCAAGCAGTTTACTGATACCAGTGAGATTGGAAATAGTTAATTAGCAGACAGTTGTATCGTATATTGCATATTTGTTTATTGAATAGAAAATTTGCTGTTATAACGCAGCAGTTAACAATGGATCAAGATTTTAACTGTTATGAGAATAGAGGCTATTCAGTGCAATAGTTTCCATTCTCATCCAATTAAATTAATAAATTGGATTACCCAATTGACGTTCTTGCTTCCAGGATGTCTTGAACTTTGACAACTTTAATTGGAACTCTGTCCTGAAACATATTCAAATGAAGACAATCAAAACTTCCAATCACAAGAAAATCTGAAGGAAACCACCCAAAAAATAAGAATCAAGTTTATGCTTACTTAGTCAACAATATGCAGATTACACAATCGTTTTGACAGATCGTTTGCTCAGGTAGTAGCAAGGTTTGGGTGCTCCTGAGTAGATTATCTTGAATATATAAATCTCTTAAATGAATGAATAAACAAGATGTCCCCTACTTACCTCGTTTGACCGATAGTATCGAAAAGAAGATGAAGACAAAACAAAATATCTCCGTTTCCAACTTTTTCTCTATAACAAATTGAAAGTGGTAATGTTTTTAAAGCATTCTTCTATCTCAAACACATAGAAAAATCTGTCATAATGTTTCTTTTGGACTATCAAGTTATAACAAGGTTATGAGAATGTGCTCTAGAGCTGAAATAAATTTCGGATTGATTTCAGACTGTTCTTAGGGGTTATTCATAATGGTTGTTCTGAAAGAGCATGGGTAGTGCAAGATGCGTTCACACAAATGCAGACATGAAGGATCTTTACTGGGAATTAAACAATACAATACAACTGCATTTGATATTGAACTCCTTCCAAAGTTCTGAAGTGCACGCGACCATACGACAGAACATCAATGGCGCAGAGCAATTGTTAGTAAAGTACAATAGCATGTTCAAGGAAGTCACACGAATACAACAGTAATCTGCCTCGGGCGACTTGCTCAAGGTCTCACAGCAACTGCCTCAGGTGAGGCTCAAACCCATCTCTCACGTTACAGGCCGAGCGCTCTAACCAATCGATCACTGCGCCACACAATTTGATTATGTCCATTGCAGACCTCCATTTAAATATAATAAAACTGGTTATTTCAGTACAGCCTCTATCTTCAACATCAACTTCAGATACTACGTAAACAGCAGTCTATACTGTGCTGAATCTAATTGCAGACTTTACTGGATGCACAGGAACAAAGTACCACACCATACATCCCACTTAGCTCAAAAAGATCAACAGAGTAGCATTATCTAGGCTTCAGTAGTTGGCTGGATAGTGGACACACCTGAAGGGAAAGTGGGGTGGGTAATGCCCAACATGTACAAAGGATGATTCCAAGGCACGTCAATTTTTAAAGATTTCCATTATGGATGATCCCTTAGTGTGCTACAACAGTGCTTCCCAAACTCTTCAGAGTCACAGACCGGCAGGAATTAACTTTAAGTGCCATGGACCGGCATGAATTTTCCCTTTGCAGGAGAAATGATGCACAATTTAGGCCTATTAATTATTTATCTTTCTCGTTCTCCAAAAATAAATTCCTCAAATATGCATTAAAATTGATTTAAATGCATGTTTAGCCAATTCTTTGACTCTATTGCCCTTTAAATGCTAGCCTAATAAGTGTTTTTTGTTATGACTTTTAAAAATATAATAGCCATTTCTTGATTTCGAGACAATTTGCAACTGTCGGTTCCATAACTCATCTGCATAAAAAAATAATGTAATCATAATACACAATCCACTTACAAAGACTCCCTGTTTGGTACAGAATCCCGCTTTAATTGCCTCTTCTTCGATATGCTGGTACGGAGACGAGGAACGCACGCTGATGCTATCATCATCAGAAACGGCATCTTCCAATGCATCCTGTTTCATCAGGAAGATCACGTAACATGTAGCGTAACATCAATCAATCAATCAGTTCTTTTAGTTTGAACCAGCAATAGAACTCACAGTGTAATGTAGTAACATGAATAACTTGTTACGGTTTCAAAAAGTAGGCCCTGGAGGGATCATTAGATCCTGCTAAATAGGGACACCTAATTACAAAGTCATGTTGCATAAAGAGTGATGGCAGCTAATCATGTTCTTAAAATAGCTGGATGAGTAGAATCCACAAAAGTACAATAACAGGTCCACATAATATTATACTAAATAAACCTTAACGAACTTAACTACTTCAACAATCACATGAAAAGAAAAGATCTAAGAGGAAACACCTTCAACAAACATACAGCATAACACGTAGCGTAACATGACTTACTCAAATACAGACAATGACACTAACACAGAGACGAGACTGTAATCTATATTTATTAATTACTTAATTATTATAATTATTAGATTGTAATCAAACACTTATAAAGTCCCTCTAGTAGTGTGAACCATTCAGTGGTGCTCCCAGTGCACAAGGCCATGAGCGAAGAAATAGGTTTTGACAAAAGTAGAGGAGGGTTTTTCAATAAGCGCTGACAAACGCACTGGCCATTTACATGTTATGCAATTTAAATCAACTACTAACAGAACAGCTAGGCGCTACAGCCTACAAAGCATATCCGCCCAACGGGGGCTCGAACTCGGTACCCCATTGTGCCAGATGTTTTCCAATGCGCTATTTCTTTTTTGACAAAAGTAGAGGAGGGTTTACCGGCTAGATTGGCCGGAGTATTCCATCAGCTAGATATTTTGAGGCAAGACCCCATTGTGCCCTGAACTCCAGAATGCATAACCGTTGACATAACACATATTCCTGAAATTCTTCATGAAACTGAATCCGGAGGAGGCTGTCAATACACTCGAGAAATCAGTGGAGACATTTACCTGAGTCACTTGTGCCAGCTCCATCGGTGTTTTAAGCACAACACCGCCAACTACTTCCACCTTGAACCCCGTCTGAAAGCTCCCACTGTCCATCAGACTCTGTCGCTGAGGAACCTAAAGTAACGACAATAATTCGCCTGCACAATAGTGAAGCAGTCATTTATTTATTGGAACGAAGTACGAGTTTAACATGACGGGTAAAATAACTGAAAGAGCACATCATGTCAACAAACCCATCAGACGAGTTGACATGATAAGCTTGAGTCAGAGGCTAGAGTCAGCGAGAATACTTAACATGTATGAATTTCTTCTCCTTTGTATCACTCTATTTCTACGACGCTGTTTCACTTGTATAGGTTAGGTCGGGAGCACCTCATGAGCTTTCTGAAGAGACACTACATTACTCTCTAAACACTTGTATAGCATGTTTTACCAATCGCACAAAGGTGCATGGCGGTCTAACAATCTAGATATGCAGCAATGGTTGCTCGAGACATCTCATGGCTGGAAAGTTTTAATTTTAAACGTAATTGTAATTAAGACAATTTCTTTAGCATCGTCAGCTACTTCTAGGATGCTTTACACACACTATCAACTGTCAGTGCTCAGAGCTACATAGCAAGTACATTTTAAACTGTCTTTTAAAACATAAAGGCTTTTTGGCTTCCTGAATAGGTATAGGAAGACTGTACCAGCGACCCGAAAGGCTCTCATCCATTTTAGTTATTGGAATGGATAAATTGGATACATTAGTGGACTTTGAAGGTTGTTCCATAAGGACAGTATAAATGCAAGAGAAAGAAAGATGTACATGTGCAGTAGTTATTAAAGCTTACTTTGATTAAATAAGGATTGTGATTAACATTTTAAATAAACATCTCAAGTAACAATAAGATGCAAGTTTGGCTGGAGTAATATGAAACGTCTTTTACAAAATTCTGGATGTTTACCAACGAAAAAAGGTAATTCACCGTGATTCGTGATGCATCCTGGAGTCTGTTGATCCAAGTCTGTTTCTCTTTCTCTGATGTCGCTTTGAAATAATACTTCTTACCGGATACAACAATATCTAACAGAAAAAATCAAGAAATCAGTTTTCTTAAAAGAGGGAGGCTCGAACCCACCATAATCATAATCAGAAATTTTCATAGCTTCAAGATAAAAAAAATCAGAAGTGCGCTTTAAATGCTCGTCTAGTCTAAATAACGTCAACAACAAAACGCTCCTCTACAGGCAAACAATGCTAATAACACTGCACCTTATTTCATTAAAACATTCTGCTAACGTCTGTGTAAAATTGTCCACAATGTGGCTGGCAGTAAGAACGGTGCTGAGGAATCTCAAGGATTAGCTGGTCCACAGCAAGGAATATAAGTTAAGAACCAATGTATTAAGGAAACTGATCAAATTCAAAGATTCTTTAAGCTAAAATGTCTCAAAAATTTGTTTAAACATTTGTTACTAAGTTTTTGTAGAACTGTATAAACTCACAGAAACAGTTTTGTACTTTGTCCCCCGAACCTGAGAACCCGTGAGTCTTGCAGACGCAGCATCTGCTGCCTGGCAACAAACAAAAACAAAGCATGCTTTAATCTCTAAACTTTTACAGAATATATTAAACAAATGAAAGCATTAAACACTGAAAGGGTAAAATCACAGACAAATAAACAAATGCATTAACACATGCAAAATTAAAAGCAAAAATTAAAATTTACGAAAGAACTTCTAAAGCACTTGGCAATTTTAATTGCCTACTCTCAATTTCAGTTATTGAAACTTTAGTAGTGCTCAGGGAGTACATCATAGTCGTGGCTGGCATGCTAGACTGTCAACTGAGAAGCTGAGGTTCAATTCCCGCAGTGCTGACATTTATTTTAGCTTTTGGCTCCACTTGCACCCCATAGACAACTCAGCTATGAGTTCACTACCTATACACTCTCAGTAGGAAGAGAAAGCAGCAATGGAGAGGGCTGGCCACCTGCCCTCATATGCTGAGGCTAAGAGAAACTACAGGTCGCTAATTACTTCATACCCATGGCTGTCTCGGTCTCTACAAGTGCTCATCAACATTTTAATATGGGGAAGTCAGATACGGTTCAACTCACAGGACCTAAACACATGTACATGCAAACCTTCACTGCTCCTCGCTAATACTTCATACCCGTGGCTGCCTCTGGGATTTCTTAAAGGACTGCACTCTACAAGTGCTCATCAACAGTTTAATATGGTTAAGACAGATAGGGTTCAACTCACAGGATTTAAATGCACACAAACCCTCACTGCTTCTTACAAACTGCAAAAGCTCAAATTGATCAACTGAGCTAAACATCCAAATTTCAGTAATTATTAAAAAAGTCAGCACCCAATGATTCATTTTACACAAATGCAAAGAGTCATTATAATTATTCGAACCTAAAAAGGCCAGTTACACTGGTGTAATTAAACCATTCACATACCCTAAAGCAGCTTGTCAAACAATATAATTAGCATAGATATAATGACTAATTAAATCAATAAGAGTGACTAACCATTGATAAAAAACACACATTAAAGCTGCCATCCGGTTCAAGGCTCGACCGCGGCTCCTGCAAAAATGCAGTCTTCAATAAAAACACATTTCTAAAATTAATTTTTCTAAGTTTCCACATAAGGTAAAGCAAAGTCTGACTGAACTGATAACTCTGTGCCAGCAGATCAAATCCTGTACTGCCATGGTAAACTTTATTTAATTTTCCAATGTCTAATGCACAGGGCATCAAGCGATGACGCACCAAAATCAACCAATTTAAATGGGCAAAGATAACCAATTTAAATGATCTGTGCCTTTATGATGTTCCAAAAATGTGCTATATAAATGTCCAGATACATACAAGTACTTGTTGTCATGTTTAAAGTAACACAGAGTTCCCTTTGTGTGCTGGAAGATGACAACTGTGCATCAGATTATCATTCTAGCATGCGTCAGTTGGAATATGAATAATATGGCTAAAACACTGCTGAAAGACATGAATACCAAGAATTATAATCAACCAATAGAACATTACAAAACAGCAGCTGGTGGGGATCGCAAGTAATAGAGTAACTTAACGCACTTTTAAGATTGCATATATGCATACCCTTGTGAAAAAGCTCTCTAAATAGCTTTATAATAATATTTTTATTATTATCATTATCATTATTAACAACAAGAATCCTAAAATAATAACAACAATAAGAGAATAAGGCTAATAAATAAAAATTTAACAACAACAAGAATCATAAAATAATAACAATAAGAATAATAAATAAAAATAAAGTTGGGAATGTGAAATATGTAGCCCACTGAATTAAACAGCACTTTCTAAGACAGTATGTTTTAACTATTTTTTATATTAATTTTAACAAACAGTTTGTAATTAAACCAAAAACGACAGCAAACTTAAGATATTAATTCTGGCTTTCACTTACTGTTCCAATGCCTCCTGACTTGTCTGGGAAATAGTCCAGTTTGCATGAAGCTGTGTCAAGACGTACTAATTTCCGAACAAATACTCCACTGTTTTCCTTCTCCTCGAATTCGAGAAAACCACAGAAGATGTGCTTCTCAGTGACTTCATTTTCCATTTCGGATTTCTACATCATCACCAGATAAGAAAATGTATTCAACAAAACAAATAATATTATTCAGACATTATTATTACTAAGCATTTATTAAGCATAAATTCTCTGATAACCAAGCATCAATTGATGGCATTGAGCAATTGTGAGTGAAGGACTTGCTCAAGGTCCCTACACTGTAATGATCTTGGGGAGGCTCGAACCCACAAATAATAATAATAATATTCATTTATTCAATTCAAACAACAACAACAGCAACAACAACATGACAGACAACAACACAACAGTAACAACAAAACAACAACAACAACAACAACAACAACAACAACAACAACAACAATCCGTCCCAAGAATAATAATAAGATATTAACAATAAGAATAATAAATATAAATAAAGTTTGGAATATGTAACCTGTTGAGTTAAACAGTACTTTCTAAGTTAGTATGTTTTAACTATTTTCTTAATTAATTTTAACAGTTTGTCTACACCAGAGGTGTCAAAGAGCCGGCCCAGAGACCATTTCTGGCCAGCCGAAAATGCTTTTCTGGCTCGTGGAGCCTTCTCTAAAGACTACTCAATTTGAGCAAAAAGTTTAAATTTGTCAGTTTCAAGGCTCAATGAGTTTTATGTGATGTTCGTGACTGATAATGAAGACCAAAGTTTAGATTTTTTCAGCCTAATTTGACTGTAAGCTACAAAAAATGCACCATTTAAGATTTAGTTTTGCAAAAATTTCTGGGGATGGCCTCCCCGAGCCTCCTCCCAAACCCCAACCCCATTTTGCTTAGGCGTCTTCGGCACCACTTGATGCAAAATATTGCCACTGCCCACTGGCCCGCCATTAAAAAAGGTTTGACAAATGTATGAGCCAAGCATAAAATGTATGAGCCAAGCATAAAATAATGAAACATTAATTAATAAAAATATAATTAAACCAAACAAGACAGCAAAGCTAAGATATTAATTCTGGCTCTCACTTACTGTTCCAATGCCTCCTGATTTGTCTGGGAAATAGTCCAGTTTGCAAGACGCTGTGTCAAGACGTACTAATTTCCGAACAAATACTCCGCTGTTTTCCTTCTCCTCGAATTCGAGAAAACCACAGAAGATGTGCTTCTCAGTGACTTCATTTTCCATTTCTGATTTCTAAGTCATCAACAAAACAAATAATATCAATAAGACAAATGGACAACGTATCCATTATTACCTCTGTGCCATCTACCAGGTAAAGAAAGATGAGGCAAAGATGAGAAGGCAAATTGAGTCAAGCAAAGCAGAAGAAATGGATCATTCACAAGGTAGTTTTGACCCCAAGCAAGAAACTGATATGGCAGGTCCAGGAAAAATGGACTGCCATTACACATGATAGATACACACTCCCCAGAAAAATTTCTCAAAGACAGTCAATCATGCACTAAAAGATATCCAATTGGGGGGAAAATTTGCTCTATTCAGTCATATGCCATGTGAGTACCTGATCAAATTAAAGTTTGGTGTTCTGAGAAAATCCGATTACTAATCGCCATCAACAATACAAAGGCATGGTCTGTTATATATTAATTGGTACAAAGGTAGTTCAGACAGGAGAACAGCAGTCTAACAATTAGACCAAATTACTCAAAACCATGGTAATTTTCACCAGGTTTTAAATACCAGTGGCTGACACAATAACCACTGAACCGAATGACTTGCATGTGAACAATTCAAGGATATTTCTCAAACCCAAGTAATTAACTTTCATCATCCAACCTGTTGCCAAATAGAACTACAAACAGTCATATTTAGACTGACTGCACTGCAATATGCTCTACCTTTTCTCAGTCGCAATTACACAATAGATATTTACTACATAATTTATATAGCGCCTCTTTAATAAAAACTCCTCGGACACGCTCCTAACATACAAAACAACAATCTGACACGTAGGTTATCACGATCGATGTAAAATAGATCAAAGAAACACCAAGACGTTCATGCTACAGGTTGCAAGAAAGCCTATTCATGATTCATGACGAGGAAACTACAGCAAAGCTCGCCCTACTGGGCTTTGACCGGACTCATTCCAAATTTCTGCACACTGAAAACTCAGCTGAACCTGCTCCTTCCTCCTATAAAGACACTCCCCTATTCCCTGTGTCCCAGATCGCATGACTGAATCGACCCATGGGCAGACAATTTGGTGAGGAAAACGTTTTTACAAGAATGATTCGTAATGCTTAATTTCATGTAAACCAAAGTGTGGTTATGCAGTTGGAAAATATATATATATATTTACTTATTTACATTCATTTTACTCAGAATCTGTCATAAATTTGGTAATAAGTACACTTGGATATTAAATCAATATACGGTAGTCGAATACTGCACTAGAGTGTGGCTACAGCCAGTGGTGGATTCAGAAGAAATGTACAGAGAGGATCAGATAGGGATGAAGTTCAGCTTAGAGGATTTCAATTTCAGAAGGTCGCCATGGCTGTATCCCCCGCCCCCACTTAATCCACCAGTGACTAGAGCAGCCTTGTTGTATGACACAGTTTCGAGTTCTATACAAACTTGAAAATCTTAAAAACTAACGTTATTCCCTTTTTTCTGTATACAATTTTGTGTATGTAAGTTGTGAAGCGGTGTCTTCTGCTTGATAAATAAACGCATATATCATCATCATCATACAAACTAAAGTCATACCAATTTGCTGGTATACATAGAACAAATGGGTTATTTCAGTTTTTATTTCTTTGTTACCTGTTGCGTTTATGTATTACTGGTATTTGCGACAATCAACCAGCTGAAACTGCGCGAGCCTGGTAAAATCTCTGCCCGTTTATGGCCACGATAGATTTCACATGACATCAAGGGATACGTCAAGCAACTTGTCCCTCTTGCTGCTTCCTATACATAGAATAAAGCCGGGTCAGAGGTTAAGAGACTGACCTCATCAAATACTAGTCACCCTCCCACAGATCTCGGTGGCTGTTTGCAGTACAACAGCAACAGCAGAAATAACTCAGTCCAGCGACGCGAATACTCTTCGTCTCTTCAGAACCAAATTTGACACTAATTTGTTTCTCGCATAAAATGTTTTAACTGTAACTTCTAAAACTCTGAAAATTAATTATTAACTAATTATTAATAACTTCATTTAACTTTTGCCAACTTTATTTCGGCTTCCGCCATAGTTATGTGCAATAAATAATTTATTTAGCGGAATATTTCGTAGAAAATGTAGCGGCACCGCTTCCGTAGCCAGTTAGTAATTATTAGTTTTTATGCAGACACAATCAACCAGCTCAAATTGCGCGACACTGGTAAAATCTCTGCCGTTTATAATCACAATAGATTTCACATGGACTTTAAATTCGTCAAAACTTATCCCAATTGCGTAGGTCTACGCCTTCCTGGTCCTTTCAAGGTTATGCGCCTGACCTCATCAAATGCAGTCACATTCCCACAGATCTCGGTGGCTGTTTTCAGCGGAGTCAGAACAGCAGAAATAAACTCAGTCCAGCGACGCGAAAACTCTTCGTCTCTTCAGAACCAATTTCTAATTTGTTTCTCGCATAAAATGTTTTAACTGTAACTTCTAAAACTCTGAAAATTAATTATTAACTAATTATTAATAACTTCATTTAACTCCAACTTCTTTCGGCTTCCGGGTGTTATAAGATATATAATTTATTTAGCGCAATATTTCCGTTGTAGCAGAAGGTTAGTAATTAATGCAGACAATAAGCTTTTCAAATTGAACACACGCAATTAGCCGTAAGAATCAATTAAATGAATGGACTTTAAATTCGTAAATCTTATAACAATAATGCGTAGGTCTACGCCTTCCTGGTCTTTCAATTTTATGCGACTGAGTGCAGAGTGCAGAAAATTAAATTTTTATCTTGAGGAACATTTACGCGGAGTTCATGATTAGCCTACGAATGAGTAGATAGTGATTCGATTACTTAGCATCCCAGTTTAGTATAGTCTTGCCCTCTGAGTGGTATAATTCAGATCAAGTATTCTCACGATTTGTGTAGCTGAGTTCAGTGGAGAGCAAAATTCAAGAACGGACTAGAAGGGAAAGCCCGGCTATTCACCATTCGAATTTAGAATGACGAGTTGCCCAAAATGATTGGAGCGAAGGTAGACTACAGTACTGACCATGTTAAGCAAAGGCGTAGCCAGAAAACAATTTCGGGGGTATCCATTGGACATGGTCAGAGTAGCCTACGGGGTCAGTTTTAAAAGGGTTAAGTGATTTTGGGGCAATTATTTATTTGGAGGTTGCACTCAGTGGCGTAACCAGAGCTTCCCAAAAATTACGCAGATTTCAACCTCTCTGAGGGGAGGGGTCCGGGAAGAGGCTAGCTGTAGGCCTAATTAAGGAACTTTTATTTGGGTGTGCACATTGGCGCATTTTTAATACCATCTTTTTGGTTAAAAGTAATAACAATTTAAATCAGTTCTTTGGGAAATTAAATAATTTCATAATTTTAATTATATCTTGCGAGGCGAAAAGCTTCCTCATTCGTGCCTGATCGAACACCCCTTGCAAATTTGCAATCCTATTACTATTTAGGGCCTACCAAGACCAATAAAACAGACAAAGATAATTATTAAGCTAATTATGCGAGACGAAGATACAACCGATTTGCCTCTAGGCTACGGGTCGGAATGTTGGCCAGTGCGAAAGCAAGACAAGAAAAGAATTATTAAAGCATAAATAAAATAGTTTACTGCGGAAGATCGCAGGGATCTCAAGACTTTAGAAAATAAGAAACGCTGGCATTAGACAGCATAGGCCTAGGGATGGATCGAAACAACTCTGCTAGACAAAGTCGTTCAAAGAAGACTTCGATGGTTTCGACATAATAATTATTATTAGAGAGCGAATGCAAGTTGACCGAAAACCACACGCTGCACTACATGCAAGATTAGAAGGAAAGGACACTATAATTACATAAGGCAGAACCTCCTCCCTTTCCTCCATTCGCACCTCCTCCTTTTCCTCCATTGTCACCTCCTCCCTTTCCTCCATTCGCACCTCCTCCCTTTCCTCCATTCTCACCTCCTCCCTTTCCTCCATTCGCTCCTCCTCCCTTTCCTCCATTCGCACCTCCTCCTTTTCCTCCATTCTCACCTCCTCCCTTTCCTCCATTCGCACCTCCTCCCTTTCCTCCATTCGCACCTCCCTCCCTTTTCCTCCATTCTCACCTCCTCCCTTTCCTCCATTCCACCTCCTCCCTTTCCTCCATTCGCACCTCCTCCCTTTCCTCCATTCTCACCTCCTCCCTTTCCTCCATTCGCACCTCCTCCCTTTCCTCCATTCATTCTTACCTCCTCCCTTTCCTCCATTCTCACCTCCTCCCTTTTCCTCCATTCGCACCTCCTCCCTTTCACTCCATTCGCACCTCCTCCCTTCCTCCATTCTCACCTCCTCTCTTTCCTCCATTCGCACCTCCTCCCTTTCCTCCATTCGCACCTCCTCCCTTTCCTCCATTCGCACCTCCTCCTTTTCCTCCATTTGCACCTCCTCCCTTTCCTCCATTCGCACCTCCTCCTTTTCCTCCATTGTCACCTCCTCCCTTTCCTCCATTCGCACCTCCTCCCTTTCCTCCATTCTCACCTCCTCCCTTTCCTCCATTCGCACCTCCTCCCTTTCCTCCATTCGCACCTCCTCCCTTTCCCTCCATTCGCACCTCCTCCCTTTCCTCCATTCTCTTTTCCTCCTCCCTTTCCTCCATTCGCACCTCCTCCTTTTCCTCCATTTTTCACCTCCTCCCTTTCCTCCATTCGCACCTCCTCCCTTTTCCTCCATTCTCACCTCCTCCCTTTCCTCCATTCTCACCTCCCTCCCCTTTCCTCCATTCGCACCTCCTCCCTTTCCTCCATTCGCTCCTCCTCCCTTTCCTCCATTCGCACCTCCTCCCTTTCCTCCATTCTCACCTCCTCCCTTTCCTCCATTCGCACCTCCTCCCTTTCCTCCATTCTCGCACCTCCTCCTTTTCCTCCATTCGCACCTCCCCTCCCTTTCCTCCATTCGCACCTCCTCCCTTTCCTCCATTCGCACCTCCTCCCTTTCCTCCATTCGCACCTCCTCCTTTTCCTCCATTCCTCACCTCCTCCCTTTTCCTCCATTCGCACCTCCTCCCTTTCCTCCATTCGCACCTCCTCCCTTTCCTCCATTCTCACCTCCTCCTTTTCCTCCATTCGCACCTCCTCCCTTTCACTCCATTCGCACCTCCTCCCTTTCCTCCATTCTCACCTCCTCCCTTTCCTCCATTCGCACCTCCTCCTTTTCCTCCATTCGCACCTCCTCCCTTTCCTCCATTCGCACCTCCTCCCTTTACTCCATTCGCACCTCCTCCTTTCCTCCATTCGCACCTCCTCCCTTTCCTCCATTTGCACCTCCTCCCTTTCCTCCATTCGCACCTCCTCCCTTTCCTCCATTCTTTCCTCCTCCATTTCGCTCTTTTTCTCCCTTTCCTCCGTTTCGCTCTCTTCCTCCCTTTCCTCCATTTCGCTCTCTTCCTCCTTGCCCTCCATTTCGCTCTCTTCCTCCCTTTCCTCCGTTTCACCTCTCTTCCCTCCCTTTCCTCCATTTCGCTCCATCTTCTTCCCTTTCCTCCATTTCTCACCTCTTCCTCCTTACCCTCCATTTCGCTCTCTTCTCCCTTTCCCCTCCATTTCGCTCTCTTTCTCCTTTTCCTCCATTCGCGCCTCCTCCTTTTCACTCCATTTCCATGCCATGTGAGTACCTGATCAGATTAAAGTTTGGTGTTCTGAGAAAATCCGATTACTAATCGCCATCAACAATACAAAGGCATGGTCTGTCATATATTAATTGGTACAAAGGTAGTTCAGACAGGAGAACAGCAGTCTAACAATTAGACCAAATTACTCAAAACCATGGTAATTTGCACCAGGTTTTAAATACCAGTGGCTGACACAATAACCACTGAACCGAATGACTTGCATGTGAACAATTCAAGGATATTTCTCAAACCCAAGTAATTAACTTTCATCATCCAACCTGTTGCCAAATAGAACTACAAACAGTCATATTTAGACTGACTGCACTGCAATATGCTCTACCTTTTCTCAGTCGCAATTACACAATAGATATTTACTACATAATTTATATAGCGCCTCTTTAATAAAAACTCCTCGGACACGCTCCTAACATACAAAACAACAATCTGACACGTAGGTTATCACGATCGATGTAAAATAGATCAAAGAAACACCAAGACGTTCATGCTACAGGTTGCAAGAAAGCCTATTCATGATTCATGATGAGGAAACTACAGCAAAGCTCGCCCTACTGGGCTTTGACCGGACTCATTCCAAATTTCTGCACACTGAAAACTCAGCTGAACATGCTCCTTCCTCCTATAAAGACACTCCCCTATTCCCTGTGTCCCAGATCGCATGACTGAATCGACCCATGGGCAGACAATTTGGTGAGGAAAACGTTTTTACAAGAATGATTCGTAATGCTTAATTTCATGTAAACCAAAGTGTGGTTATGCAGTTGGAAAATATATATATATATTTACTTATTTACATTCATTTTACTCAGAATCTGTCATAAATTTGGTAATAAGTACACTTGGATATTAAATCAATATACGGTAGTCGAATACTGCACTAGAGTGTGGCTACAGCCAGTGGTGGATTCAGAAGAAATGTACAGAGAGGATCAGATAGGGATGAAGTTCAGCTTAGAGGATTTCAATTTCAGAAGGACGCCCTGGCTTTACTCCACTCGCACCCACTTAATTTCCACCAGTGACTAGAGCAGCCTTTCCTGTATGACACAGTTTCGAGTTCTATACAAGCGAATTTTTAAGCCACCACGTTGACCCAAATCTTAAAAACTAACGTTATTCCCTTTTTTCTGTATAGTACTCTTTATAGTACTCTTTGTGTATGTAAGTTGTGAAGCGGTGTGTCTTCCTGCTTGATAAATAAACGAATATATCATCATCATCATACAAACTAAAGTCATACAATTTTGCTGGCTTCTAATATAGCAACAAACAGGGTTGAGGGTAAACTTGGCTCTTTAGGGGTCCCTCCAATGACACCCATATTCGAGGGAGTATGTATTATAATCAGCCTATTTCAATGGAAGAAGTTTAGCACCAATGGCCCTTTCCTCGGTTAGGAGTCAGGTTAAAGCGTCATTGAGGGTCGGTTAGGGTCAGGGTTAGGGTTTGTGTTGTCATTAGAAAATCTTCAAAATCGGGACCTCCTAAAGCGCAAGTTTACCGGGTTGAAGCACCACCTATACATAGAATAAAGGCACTGGCCACGAACCTCGGACCTTGCCGTCATTTTCACGGAACCGTCCGCCATTTTCAAATAATCTATGGCGATTGCACATATTATCTATGGCGTGAAAGCGAACCATCAATAGCGCAGTAGTTAAGGGATTAACAGAAACTAACCCCTAACCCTGACCCTAACCGACCCTCCTTTTCCGCCCAATTTGACACTAAACGACCATCCGAATACTAACCTGGCCCTAACTTTTCCTCAAGTTGTTCGCCATATAAAAATTCGACGGGAAGACAACAAGTTCACGTGACAGGCTTTTGCCAAAATTTATTTCAACCGGATGTACACGCCATAGATATGTGCAATCGCCCATAGATTATTTGCACCGGTTCCGTAGAAAATAAATAACGGCACCGTCCGGACGGTTCCGTAGCCAGTGCGTAGAATAAATGGGTTATTTCAGTTTTTATTTCTTTGTTACCTGTTGCGTTTCAACTGGTATTTGCGACAATCAACCAGCTGAAACTGCGCGAGCCTGGTAAAATCTCTGCCCGTTTATGGTCACAATAGATTTCACATGACCTCAAGGGATACGTCAAGCAACTTGTCCCTCTTGCTGCTTCCTATTCCCGGGTCAGAGGTTAAGAGCCTGACCTCATCAAATACAGTCACACTCCCACAGATCTCGGTGGCTGTTTTCAGTACAACAGCAACAGCAGAAATAACTCAGTCCAGCGACGCGAAAACTCTTCGTCTCTTCAGAACCAAATTTCTAATTTGTTTCTCGCATAAAATGTTTTAACTGTAACTTCTAAAACTCTGAAAATTAATTATTAACTAATTATTAATAACTTCATTTAACTCCAACTTCTTTCGGCTTCCGGGTGTTATAAATAAATAATTTATTTAGCGCAATATTTCCGTTGTAGCAGAAGGTTAGTAATTAATGCAGACAATAAGCTTTTCAAATTGAACACACGCTTTTAGCCGTAATAATCAATTAAATGAATGGACTTTAAATTCGTAAATCTTATAACAATAATGCGTAGGTCTACGCCTTCCTGGTCTTTCAATTTTATGCGACTGAGTGCAGAGTGCAGAAAATTAAATTTTTATCTTGAGGAACATTTACGCGGAGTTCATGATTAGCCTACGAATGAGTAGATAGTGATTCGATTACTTAGCATCCCAGTTTAGTATAGTCTTGCCCTCTGAGTGGTATAATTCAGATCAAGTATTCTCACGATTTGTGTAGCTGAGTTCAGTGGAGAGCAAAATTCAAGAACGGACTAGAAGGGAAAGCCCGGCTATTCACCATTCGAATTTAGAATGACGAGTTGCCCAAAATGATTGGAGCGAAGGTAGACTACTGTAACATTACTGACCATGTTAAGCAAAGGCGTAGCCAGAAAACAATTTCGGGGGTATCCATTGGACATGGTCAGAGTAGCCTACGGGGTCAGTTTTAAAAGGGTTAAGTGATTTTGGGGCAATTATTTATTTGGAGGTTGCACACTCAGTGGCGTAACCAGAGCTTCCCAAAAATTACGCAGATTCCAACCTCTCTGAGGGGAGGGGTCCGGGAAGAGGCTGTAGGCCTAATTAAGGAACTTTTATTTGGGTGTGCACAATGGTGCATTTTGGATGCCATCTTTTTGGTTAAAAGTAATAACAATTTAAATCAGTTCTTTGGGAAATTAAATAATTTCATAATTTTAATTATATATCTTGCGAGGCGAAAAGCTTCCTCATTCGTGCCTGAACACCCCTTGCAATCCTATTACTATTTAGGGCCTACCAAGACCAATAAAACAGACAAAGATAATTATTAAGCTAATTATGCGAGACGAAGATACAACCGATTTGCCTCTAGGCTACGGGTCGGAATGTTGGCCAGTGCGAAAGCAAGACAAGAAAAGAATTATTAAAGCAAATTAGTTTACTGCGGAAGATCGCAGGGATCTCAAGACTTTAGAAAATAAGAAAACGCTGGCATTAGACAGCAATAGGCTAGGACTATGGATCGAAACAACTCTGCTAGACAAAGTCGTTCAAAGAAGACTTCGATGGTTTCGACATAATAGTTATTAGAGAGCGAATGCAAGTTGACCGAAAACCACACGCTGCACTACATGCAAGATTAGAAGGAAAGGACACTATAAGGCAGAACCTCCTCCCTTTCACTCCATTCGCACCTCCTCCTTTTCCTCCATTCGCACCTCCTCCCTTTCCCTCCATTCGCACCTCCTCCTCCTTTCCTCCATTCGCACCTCTCCCTTTCCTCCATTCGCACCTCCTCCCTTTCCTCCATTCGCACCTCCTCCCTTTCCTCCATTCTGCACCTCCTCCCTTTCCTCCATTCGCACCTCCTCCCTTTCCTCCATTCTCACCTCCTCCCTTTCCTCCATTCGCACCTCCTCCCTTTCCTCCATTCTCACCTCCTCCCTTTCCTCCATTCGCACCTCCTCCCTTTCCTCCATTCTCACCTCCTCCCTTTCCTCCATTCTCACCTCCTCCCTTTCTCCCTCCATTTTCACCTCCTCCCTTTCCTCCATTCTCACCTCCTCCCTTTCCTCCATTCGCACCTCCTCCCTTTCCTCCATTCGCACCTCCTCCCTTTTCCTCCATTCGCACCTCCTCCCTTTTCTCCTCCATTCTCACCTCCTCCTTTCCCTCCATTCGCACCTCCTCCCTTTCCTCCATTCTCACCTCCTCCCTTTTTCCTCCATTCGCACCTCCTCCCTTTCCTCCATTCAGCACCTCCTCCCTTTCCTCCATTCGCACCTCCTCCCTTTCCTCCATTCGCACCTCCTCCCTTTCCTCCATTCGCACCTCCCTTCCCTTTCCTCCATTCGCACCTCCTCCCTTCCTCCATTTCGCACCTCCTCCCTTTTCCTCCATTTTCACCTCCTCCCTTTCCTCCATTCGCACCTCCTCCCTTTCCTCCATTCGCACCTCCTCCCTTTCCTCCATTCTCACCTCCTCCCTTTCCTCCATTCTCACCTCCTCCCTTTCCTCCATTCGCTCCTCCTCCCTTTCCTCCATTCGCACCTCCTCCCTTTCCTCCATTCTCACCTCCTCCCTTTCCTCCATTCGCACCTCCTCCCTTTCCTCCATTCTCACCTCCTCCCTTTCCTCCATTCGCACCTCCTCCCTTTCCTCCATTCGCACCTCCTCCCTTTCCTCCATTCGCACCTCCTCCCTTTCCTCCATTTCGAACCTCCTCCCTTTCCTCCATTCTCACCTCCTCCCTTTCCTCCATTCGCACCTCTCTCCTTTTCCTCCATTCTCACCTCCTCCTTTCCTCCATTCCCGCACCTCCTCCTTTCCTCCATTCGCACCTCCTCCCTTTCCTCCATTTGCACCTCCTCTCTTTCCTCCATTCGCACCTCCTCCTCCCTTTCCTCCATTCGCACCTCCTCCCTTTCCTCCATTCGCACCTCCTCCCTTTCCTCCATTCGCACCTCCTCCTTTCCTCCATTCGCGCACCTCCTCCTTTCCTCCATTCTTTCACCTCCTCTTTTCCTCCATTCGCACCTCCTCCCTTTCCTCCATTCGCACCTCCTCCCTTTCCTCCATTCTCACCTCCTCCTCCTCCCTTTCCCTCCATTCTCACCTCCTCCCTTTTCACTCCTCCATTCAGCTCCTCCTCCCTTTCCTCCATTCGCACCTCCTCCCTTTCCTCCATTCGCACCTCCTCCCTTTCCTCCATTCGCACCTCCTTCCTTTTCATCCATTCTCACTGCATCCTCCCTTTCCTCCATTCGCACCTCCTCCCTTTTCCTCCATTTCGCACCTCTTCTCCCTTTCCTCCATTCGCACCTCCTCCCTTTCCTCCATTCGCACCTCCTCCTCCCTTTCCTCCATTCGCACCTCCTCCTTTCCTCCATTCACGCACCTCTTCCTCCCTTTCCTTTCATTCGCACCTCCTCCCTTTCCTCCATTCCTCCACCTCCTCCCTTTCCTCCATTTCGCACCTCCTCCTTTCCTCCATTCTTGCACCTCCTCCCTTTCCTCCATTCGCACCTCCTCCCTTTCCTCCATTTCGCACCTCCTCCCTTTCCTCCATTCGCACCTCCTCCCTTTCCTCCATTCGCACCTCCTCCCTTTCCTCCATTCGCACCTCCTCCCTTTCCTCCATTTTGCACCTCCTCCCTTTCCTCCATTCGCACCTCCTCCCTTTCCTCCATTTTGCGCACCTCCCTTCCTTTCCTCCATTTCGCACCTCCTCCCTTTCCTCCATTTCCGTTCACCTCCTCCCTTTCCTCCATTCAGACTCACCTCCTCCCTTTCCTCCATTCAGCACCTCCTCATCCCTTTCCTCCATTTCTCACCTCCTCCCTTTTCCTCCATTCGCACCTCCTCCCTTTCCTCCATTCGCACCTCCTCCCTTTCCTCCATTCTCACCTCCTCCCTTTCCTCCATTTCGCTCCTCCTCCCTTTCCTCCATTCGCACCTCCTCCCTTTCCTCCATTCGCACCTCCTCCCTTTCCTCCATTCGCACCTCCTCCCTTTCCTCCATTCGCATATCCTCCTCCTTTCCTCCATTCGCACCTCCTCCCTTTCCTCCATTCACACCTCCTCCCTTTCCTCCATTTCGCACCTCCTCCCTTTCCTCCATTCGCACCTCCTCCCTTTCCCTCCATTCGCACCTCCTCCCTTTCCTCCATTCCGCACCTCCTCCTCCTCCTCCATTCGCACCTCCCCTCCCTTTCCTCCATTCTCACTCTTCCTCCCTTTCCTCCATTCGCACCTCCTCCCTTTCCTCCATTCGCTCCCTCCTCCATTTCCTCCATTCGCACCTTCCTCCCTTTCCTCCATTCGCACCTCCTCCCTTTCCTCCATTCGCACCTCCTCCTTTTCCTCCATTCGCACCTTTCCTCCCTTTCCTCCATTTCGCCTCCTCCCTTTTTCCTCCTTTAGATTCACCTCCTCCCTTTCCTCCATTTCGTCTTCTCTTCCTCCCTTTCCTCCATTTCGCTCTCTCCTCCCTTTCCTCCATTCGCTCCTCCTCCCTTAATGTCTTTCTTCCATTTCGCTCCTCCTCCTTTCCTCCATTTCGCTCTCTTCCTCCCTTTCCTCCATTTCGCTCTCTTCCTCCTTTTCCTCCATTTCGCTCTCTCCTCCCTTTCCTCCATTTCGCTCTCTTCCTCCCTTTCCTCCATTTCACTCTCTTCCTCCTCCTTTCCTCCATTTCGCTCCTCTTCCTCCCTTTCCTCCATTTCGCTCCTCTTCCTCCCTTTCCTCCATTTCTGCTCTCTTCCTCCCTTTCCTCCATTTCGCTCTTCTCTTCCTCCCTTTCCTCCATTTCGCTCTCTTGCTCCCTTTCCTCCATTTCGCTCTCTTCCTCCCTTTCCTCCATTTCTTGCCTCTCTTTCCTCCTTTTCCTCCATTTCGCTCTCTTCCTCCCTTTCCTCCATTTTCTTCTCTCTTCCTCCCTTTCCTCCATTTCGCTCTTTTCCTCCCTTTCCTCCATTTCGCTCTCTTCCTCCCTTTTCCTCCATTTTGCTCTCTTCCTCCCTTTCCTCCATTTCGCTCTCTTCCTCCCTTTCCTCCATTTCGCTCTCTTCCTCCCTTTCCTCCATTTCGCTCTCTTCCTCCCTTTCCTCCATTTCGCTCTCTTTCCTCCCTTTCCTCCATTTCGCTCTCTTCCTTCCCTTTCCTCCATTTCGCTCTCTTCCTCCCTTTTTCCTCCCATTTCGCTTCTCTTCCTCCCTTTCCTCCATTTCGCTCTCTTCCTCCCTTTTCCTCCATTTCGCTCTCTCCTCCCTTTCCTCCATTTTCAGCTCTCTTCCTCTCTTTCCTCCATTTCGCTCTCTTCCTCCCTTTCCTCCATTTTTCCTGCTCTCTTCCTCCCTTTCCTCCATTTCGCTCTCTTCCTCCCTTTCCTCCATTTCGCTCTTCTCCCTTTCTCCATTCCCTCCGTTTCGCTCTCTTCCTCCGTTTCGCTCTTCTCTCCATTTTGCTTCCCTTTTCCTCCATTTTGCTCTCTTCCTCCTTTCATTCCATTTCTTTCTCTTCCTCCCTTTCCTCCATTTCGCTCTCTTTCCCTTTCCTTTTTTTCGCTCTCTTCCTCCCTTTCCTCCATTTTGCTCTCTTCCCTCCCTTTCCTCCTCCTTTTTCGCTCTCTTCCTCCTTGCCCTCCATTTCGCTCTCTTCCTCCCTTTCCTCCATTTCTGCTCTCTTCCTCCTTTTCCTCCATTTCGCTCTCTTCCTCCCTTTCCTCCGTTTCGCTCTCTTCCTCCCTTTCCTCCATTTCACTCTTCTTCCCTTTCCTCCATTTCGCTCTCTTCCTCCTTTTCCTCCATTTCGCTCTTCTCTTCCTTCCTTTCCTCCATTTCGCTCTCTTCCTCCCTTTCTTCCATTTCTCGCTCTCTTTTCTCCTTACCCTCCATTTCGCTCTCTTCTTCCCTTTCCCTCCATTTCGCTCTTTCTTTCTCTCTTTTCCTCCATTTCGCTCTCTTCTTCCTTTCCTCCATTTTGCTTTCTTCCTCCCTATCCTCCATTTCGCTCTCTTCCTCGCCTCCATTCGCCTTTCTTCCTCCCTTTCCTCCTTTTTCTCGCTCTCTTCCTCCGTTTCCTCCATTTCGCTCTCTTCTTCCCTTTCCTCCATTTCGCTCTCTTCCTCCCTTGCCCTCCATTTTCGCTCTCTTCTTCCCTTTCCTCCATTTCGCTCTCTTCCTCCCTTGCCTCCATTTCACTCTCTTCCTCCCTTTCCTCCGTTTCGCTCTCTTCCTCCTCTTTCCTCCATTTCGCTCTCTTCTTCCCTTTCCTCCATTTCGCTCTCTTCCTCCTTGCCCTCCATTTCGCTCTCTCCTCCTTCCTTTCCTCCACCTCGCTCTCTTCCTCCCTTTCTTCCATTTCGCTCTCTTCTTTCTCCTTACCCTCCATTTCGCTCTCTTCCTCGCTTTCCTCCGTTTCTGCTCTCTTTCTCCTTACCCTCCATTTCGCTCTCTTCTTCCCTTTCCTCCATTTTGCTTTCTTCCTCCCTATCCTCCATTTCGCTCTCTTCCTCCGTTTCGCTCTCTTCCTCCCTTTCCTCCGTTTCGCTCTCTTCCTCCCTTTCCTCCATTTCGCTCTCTTCTTCCCTTTCCTCCATTTCGCTCTCTTCCTCCTTGCCCTCCATTTCGCTCTCTTCCTTCCTCTTCCTCCACCTCGCGCTCTCTTCCTCCCTTTCTTCCATTTCTGCTCTCTTTCTCCCTTACCCCTCCATTTCGCTCTCTTCCTCAAGCTTTCCTCCGTTTCGCTCTCTTTCTCCCTTACCCTCCATTTCGCTCTCTTCTTCCCTTTCCTCCATTTTGCTTTCTTCCTCCCTTTCCTCCATTTCGCTCTCTCTTCCTCCGTTTCGCTCTCTTCCTCCCTTTCCTCCGTTTTGCTCTCTTCCTCCGTTTCCTCCATTTCGCTCTCTTTCTTCCCTTTCCTCCATTTCGCTCTCTTCCTCCCTTTTCTTTGTTTGCTCTCTTCCTCCCTACCCTCCACTTGCTCTCTTCCTCCCTTTCCTCCATTTCGCTCTCTTCCTCCCTTCCACCCATTCGCACCTCTTTCTGCCTCTCTCCTCCATTCGCTCTCTTCCTCCCTACCCCTATTTCGCTATCTTCTTCCCGTTCCTCCATTGCGCTCTCTTCCTCCCTTTCCTCCATTCTCTCTTCCTTCGATAGCTGCTGCTCGACGATTGTCGTAATAGTTTCGCCAGTGGCGTCACGAGTTCGGATGAAAGCTGTAAATTGTTCTTTTTTACCACATTCTGAGAACCGGGGTTCTTACCGCCATCAACTTTAATAAGCAGACTGATATCTGTTCTGTGCTACTGATGTCTGCGCTCATATCTAGCAATATAGACTACGGTAGTGTAAAACTTGCCCGCACGACTTTCTGCGACAATACTGTCTCGAGTTTACTGACCACACATTCTGAATCAACGTACTCATGGGCATTGCGTGGCACATATGACATTAGCCAGTGTGATTCTCGTTAACGATAACGATAACGAAAATTTTCGTTAACGAAAATAAAATGACTTCGTTAACGATAACTATAACTATAACTAAAAAATATCATTAACTATAACTATAACTATAACTAAAATAACACTAACGAAAATTCATCTTTATTTTCGTTAATTCAAAAAATAAAAAATAGGAAGTGCAATATGGACGATTCGACATAAATGAGTACGAAAAATGCGATATTTTAATTATGCAATTTGTCAGTTACTTTAGAAACTCGTCTATTCATGAAGCTGAATGCACCCATGCTTCAAAGGCTTTCAAAGCGCTGAGCAAATTGTGAAACAGCGTGTTAATACGCACAATTTTGGTTACAGCTTTAATTATTGTAACAAAGTATAACTAAAATTAACTAAAATAAAAATCCATTAACTATATATAACTATAACTATAACTAAAAAAATACTAACTATAACTATAACTATAACTAAAATAAAAAACCATTAACTATAACTGTAACTATAACTAAAATAAAATCTGTAAGGAGAATCACACTGACATTAGCCTACGATGATTTAAACTACTGTGGGTCTGTGATCGAAATTTCAGAAGTGCCACAAAATTTCCAGAGTCATATAATTTAGCGTCAGCGAAGGAAAATGTTTGCCGACCTCACAATAATAAAGTCTTCACAGTATAACTAAATTCAACGAATAATAGTAATCTAGGATGTCAATAAGTAATCTAAACGGTTTGTAGTTTTTGAGAGCTGTTTAAATCTTTACGCAGTTGCGTAATTGCGTAATGCTAGTTACGCGCCTGGTTGCACTCCCCCAATTCGCCCATGTTGCTAAGAAAAATAGACATCACAAACTAGCATAACAGATTACTAAGAATTATCAACTAGGAGAGCTCCAGACAATAAGTAAGTAAGTAAGTACGTGCTTTATTGAACTGTCTGCAAACGCACTGCGGGAACATAGAGTATTAAATCACAAATCACAAAATCACAAGTGTCAAAAATATCATAAAATACAATAAAACAGACAGCTATGAATATATGAGAGTAAGGTTATAGTAAAAAGAAAGATCAGCAATAAAATCAATTAAATAACATACGCGTAATAAAACCACATCGGGTAATAATAGACCTACATCCAATCTTTTACCACGATTATAGTTTAGTGACATACGCTACCCTATTGAAAAATCAACAGGGTCGAGACCGTATTACGATCGATATATAGAATCGAGTACATTTATATTTACGTTCAAGGCCTGAATTTCAATTATTTAATTAGAATAACAAAGGCTCTCAACTTTTAAATAATTAAGCGCTATATATTGAGGGCGAGATTTCAATGAGATCATACGCGTAGTTTGGCGCAATTCTAAATTTTTATTTTAAAATAATTTGAGATATTTTGTTTTTTGGAGCTGTTTCCAGGTTTAATTTGAATTATATAATAGAAAATAAAATATTTGATTTATATACACGAAATTATGAGCTGCCGAGACCTTACAGGGCGTGGGATATAAGATAGTAGCTGGACAGGGCTAGTAATAGGTGGTAGTGCGTTGACGGTCTCTTTGTAGTAAGTAAGTAGACAGTGTTTCACTCCATTTTTACCGCGATCGGAATTGCTGAAAACGCAGCATTAAAAAGCATCTCGGCGAACGTTTAGTATCGGGGTTCGTAAGTTTCGGATGTCGGACGGTATCTTTTGGCATGCTGCGCGGCAGGTACGATGTTTTCTAAAGCGAACTGGCTACGGTACCGTCCGGACGGTAGCGTTATTTCTTTTCTACGGTACCGTCCGCAAATAATCTATGGGCGATTGCACATATCTATGGCGTGTACATCCGGTTGAAATAAATATTGGCAAAAGCCTGTCACGTTAAGTTGTTGTCTTCGCGTCGAATTTTTCTATGGCCGACAACTTGAGGGTCGGTTAGGGCCAGGTTAGTATTCGTGTGGTCGTTTAGTGTCAAATTAGGCGTCGTGAGGGTCGGTTAGGGTCAGGGTTAGGGTTAGTTTCGTTCATCTCTTAACTACTGCGCTATTGATGGTTAGGCTTTCACGCCATAGATATGTGCAATCGGCCATAGATTATTTGCGGACGGTACCGTAGAAAAGAAATAACGGTACCGTCCGGACGGTACCGTAGCCAGTGCCTTTCTAAAGACAACCCTGTCCCTTACTGACCCTCACGACGCGTTACCTCACCCTAACCGACTCTCACGACGCCTAAAATGACGGGAGAAAATACACGCACCCCGATCCTAAATTGCCAGCATCTCGATGTGAGATAACCTGAAAGATTCGTTTTTGTAAACATACAAGCTGAATGAGGAGTGATCTAGTTCTGTCCCAGACAGCAGGCCAGCTTTGTGTCACTGGTAGCAGCTGGTCCAGTGAATGTCAGGCATAACCTATTTTCTCGTACAACATTTGAATATCAGACCAACATCATGTTTATCCTCTACGGTTACCGTCAAAATCAACGTGATATTTTTTCCTTGCCAGTTCAGGACTAAGAAAATTAAGGAGCAACTCAGAAATGTTTTTTGCAGGATATGGTTGGCTTAAATGGTTTATCATAAACACAAATTTCAGTTTTTTGAGAATACCAAAATTCTGATTCAAATCATAATTTCTTTGTTGTTACTTAAGCTTTTTTGTTAGGCATGCTCTGTTACATTGCATTACAAAAGAATGACTTTTGTTTTCAGAAATCAAAATTAAGTCATGCCTGCGAGAAGAGTAGACATATTGTCACCTGTGCCCAATGCTGTAACGAATCAGCTTTCAAAGACCCCTGTGGAGTATATCTCACCACATGGAAGGCGCCATGTTGCCCTAGCCAACAGTTCGGGCAAGAGTCCAGGAACATTCCTGTCGCCATCTGTAATGAATGATGATGAAGCTGAGAAAAGGGAGCGACAGCTGTCACGAGTGCTTGAATTGCAACAGAAGAGCATTGGGACAAGTCCCGCCACCCCAGCTGAGAGGTAATGGACTCCTGTTTATTCCATAACTGCTCAGGCATATGCTCACTTGTGTGTATGTAGGTATGTACATATGTTTGGATCAGTGGTTAAATTGCTCACCCAAAGGTCGCGGATTGCCATATTTGGCAAATCTAAAACCTAAGCCTTTCTGATGAATCTGTAAATGACACTTGTTATTCGCTACTTGTAAAAGACCTAAAATGTATTAAACTAAAATCATATATGGTCAATTATTGTGACAAAAGCACGTTTAAGTGGCAGATCTCATAGTTTAGGTGGTAGATCTCAAATCCGAGGTGCCAGGGCTCAGATCCTGTGAGATCTGGCTGAATTTAACCATGGGTCTGGATGTGTGTATGTATGTATGTATGTATGTATGTATGTATCGAGACACTTAATGTAGCGCCTTTAGAACATCTCAAAAGCAGCGCACCCCCACGTAGCTATCTTGCTGATCGAAACAGGTGCTTTTTAAGGTAGGGTGTAAATGAGCCAAGCAATGTGCAACAGTTTGTTAATGCATGGGAAGAATAAATGTTATATGAGGATAATCCAACACAAGAAAGCATGATGGTCTCAAGTTTATGTTGAGCAAATTATTGCAGATCTTGGTGACTTAGAGTGGAACACCATCCCATCATGAGGATCTTAAATGTTATTCATTCTGGAACAGGAAGTCTTTGGAGTGCTACAGATAAACTTTGTGTTTTTCAGAAAGTTTTGTAACACTGTTTAGCGTGCAGTGCCATGAGTTATTTCATAAAGGCTTCATTCTGCAGTGCATGTAAATTTTTTTTGCTTCTGTTGTTGCAAGTGAGAATTAAAGCTGATTAGCAAGATGTTTTTAAGATGTTAATTTTGAAAGCAAAAGTTAACGACAAAAGCTTTTCAGTTTAGTATGTAATGGTATTTGTAGTGATTTTGAGAATTGCATTTGAACTGTGAAAGAAGTTGTGTTACGTTTAATTTTATGATATGAGTTGTTTCTGTTTCCAGGCGTCAGTCGCTTGCTCTAGGTCGCCTGACAAATGCTCAGCTTTCTGAACACTATGCAGACTGCATAAAGCTATCCACTGAAAATGCAAGTAAAATACATGATATTCGTATCTATTTAATTTATAAAGCACCTCTCGCAGTATAGACTATTCAGTATAGACTGTTCAGAGGCGCTTTCAGCGCGCAAGCCCCCGTGGAAAAGATACGCCTTGAGAGAGCTGAGGATGCTTTGGAAATCCCAGCCATGAGCTTAACCCATGGAAGATCAGGGAGGCCATTCCAAGTAGAGGGAACTGTCACAGCAAATGCCTGGCATTGACCCAAGGCAGACCTAACATGACAGACAAAGAGATCCAAACGTTTGATAGACCACCAAAGGTTGCAGAGAGAGGTTTACGTATAAAGTCAGAGAGATTATTACTATTATAATTGTCACTGACTTCTCAAAGTTTCATGTAAATGATCTCCCAATTCCGAATGTGACAAACACTTGAAAAAAGTCTTTCAGCTATTATTTAAATCAAAATAACTGTGACATAAACTACAGTTACCATTTATTAAAATTCTATATTCACAAAGAACCACGAATTGCTAACATCAGCAATGGCTATCTTTACATGCACTCAAGCCAATTTCGAACAAAGATAAGACTTAACTAATAATTGTAAAAATAACTATAGCCTTCAACTAAGTAATGTATGTGTAAGACTTCACAGGCACCCACTTGCGTGTATGCGTCCAAACACCCTTGTCTACGTAGTTTGACCTCTGAATGACCGTAACTTCGCACTCTACCAAACACCAGCACACACTTGCAGGTCATTTGCATCTGTTGAACGTGCCTGACAGACACAAAATCCACTGACTTGTTTGCTTGTTCATGCAAAAAGTGCATTTAGAGTTATTTTATAATTATAATTCTAATATTCATTATTTTATTAATCAGCACCATAGCCCAGTTGAAATCAGATCCAGATGAAATGTCAAGCGGTTGACTAATTGCAGATATTTGGGTTCTTTGTGTAGAAAATCAGTGCAAAGAATGCATTCGGTTTGCATCTGATCGACTATATTGGTGAGCTCTTCAAGAAAAAAGACGTGACTGATTTTCAGGTAAAATTATGAATCTGTTTTCATCATATTTCATTTACTGCTGAGCTTAGCAATTGGCTACTGTGTCACACTATTTTGTAAAGGCAGATGTTCTGCGCTTTGTCAAGCCACATCAGGTTTTGCTTGATCTGGAACGTTGTGTATTTGTAACACATTTCTAGAGCAATCTACATCTGATGTCCTTTATCTTGTGAACAATCAATGTTAGTGCCTGCATATTTATGCATAAAATGTTAGTGCAGTTTGTTATGTTTCATTTCTTTTATGCATTCTTATTAGTGACTTGCATTTTAATGATGTCAAAATTTTTTGCACCAGCTTGCAAGTTCCACCATCGACGCAAGTGCCAAGATTTACGCTGGAAGGGTGGATGCTATCCATTCTGAAACATACAAGGTGCTTACTGGTCTTGGAAGAGGTGCCAACCATGCTACGAGGACAGGAGGTAAACGATGACACTGGTGCCTTGTTAGTCATGCACTGGTAGTAAGTAGAGTGTGGTTGTCTTAAATCATGCTTATTGCGCTTATTTGTCGGTGGTAATCCTCAGTGCCTTGGTACTAGGGCTTGAAGGATGCTAGGCTGGAGGTCAGCACCTGGTGTCCAACATCTGGTAAACATTTCCTTCCCAGTTTCGTGGTTAGTTTTGTTATACTGCAGAAGATGACCTTGAGACTTGGAGTGATGCATTGATGCATTCAGGTTGCCCTCCATGCTTTACTGCACTGGCAGCTTGGAAAATGTGATTGAAATGTACTGGCATTAGCTGGGCAGTGAGTGACAAGTACTGGCAAAAACTGTTCTTTTTGGCAGTGCTGGAGTTGGTAGTACCTCTGAGTAGTTCTCTTGAAGAGGTGCTGTATAAATCCAATGAATGAACGAACTGTGCTCTCCCAACGTCAGTGACTTTGGGATTTGTCCACTGTCAGTTCAAGGATAGTTGAGTAGGATGTGAGCATCTTCATTGTTCCACCAAGGACTTAGGAGCTTTACTTTGTTAACATTACAAGTTTGAGTGAAATGCTGTGAAATTTCTACGTGATGTACAGTTAAGGCACTTGTGAAGAGATCTTGACTATAGGATCTGGATCAAGTCGTTAATGCAAACAGCTGACTCATCAACTCATACTTATTGTTGCAAGATATGTGTATGTAATACTAAAATAAGTTTAGCACTTTTCATTCTTTCATTTTGTTTTCACAAGGATTAGAACCCCTTATGCGTTGGACAAAGGTCTGTTCCCTTTCATCTGGCTGTCACAGTAGACCAATGTTATGACTTATGAATTGTTGTTGAAATTACTTCATACAAGGCTGATTTTGTTCCTAAAATAATATATTAAAAACATTAAGCAAAATTTGATTTAATGTTCCGTTTTGGCAGATGAACAAGATGACGTTGAAATTGGTGAGGATGGAGACAAAGCAAACGAAGTCGACAAAAAAAGGAAAAGGGTGAGACTTATAAACTAGTACTGGTTTCCAAAAAGGAATCCGTGCTTCACTGCTTCTTGTCACCTTGTAATCCAAGATGTGTTTGTTCATGACTCCCAAGACAGTCACTGTGTTGGCAGGTTGCATTTACGTACAATTTGCCTTCGACTGCCACATTCACTGTTATGCTCACGTAAAAGATTAATTGTTCATCAAATGCTAATAATGCTGTTATAATTCTTGCATTTTGATTTTTAAAGCATTGCTTTCTGTTATGAAGTTGTGAAAGTAATACCGTACATTAGGAGTTGTTTTCAGAGGTACTTTGATTAAAAGCAGAAATTTGAAAATTGAAAGTGATCCAATAACTGATTCACGTTATCGTGAGCTAACGTGAAGTAAAGGTGATTTTGTCGCAGTTTTCTTTCATTAAGCTTCCTGTGCATGGTCATCAACCATAGTCTATGGATACAGAGTAAGCCAGCGGCAATCAAACAGCGGGAAAGCCTTTGTTGAAGGCTGGAGATCGAGTGCCAGCTTTGTTGAAAGTGAATAGTTTATAACTGTTGATGAAAGGCGTATGTATGTCACATCTCTAACTAGAAGAAGACGTGTGTGCATTTGTGTATTTGATTTTCTTTGTACAGGCTCGAAAAAGTCACACGGTTGAAACCAACTTGAAAAACATAACTCTCACTAAGTTTGACTTGGACTTTGAGGTAGAGATTTTTCTGCTATTATGGATTACTTGTACCCTAAATTTAGTGTGTTTTTGTCAAATATACCAGTTGCAGATCAACTAAAATTATGTAATATTTTTGGCTGTTTCCCATTAAATTTGTTTTCTATTGGTTCAGTGAGCAATTCTCGTAATAAAATTGCAAGTGATCAATGATTTGCTCATGGGTTCAACTATTTGTGGTTAGTTTACATTATTTGGGCCTATTGTTGCATGCTGCATTAAATTTGGTGAGCAACAGTACATGATCTGCTGTTTACGATGAGTTAGAACTATGGTTTAATTTCAAAGTGAGTATTGATTTATACTACTTGCTCACTTCCCTTTAAGTAACCATTTATGCCACATACTTGATTGGTTGCTCACTTTACTTATCTTTTTGTATTTGTATGTGACACATTGTATGGTTTTTAGATAGACACAATGTTCCATTACTACATATGTGAGGTTTTGTACTTATTTTTAACCATTTAACGATTGAGCAATGAGCATGTACTGAAAGTGACTTGGAAACCAATGCAGCTCGTCTTTAAAGTGTTAATGAACAAATATTTTATTCTGTATTACAGGTATAAATGTTCCAGGACATGTGGGACATTGTATGATTTTTAAGTAGACAAAGCGTTCCAGTACATTTGGTGTGCAGTATTGGTTTAAAAGATCGTTAGGTCAACCAAGTGTTCTATACATGACTGTATGGTTTTCAGGTGGACCCAATGTTCCAGAAAACGGTTGCTGCATTCGATGAAGGAGGAACAGCCGGTCTGCTGCTGAATCATCTGCGTTGCCTTGACGATGCTTGTGAACTTATTCTTGACTGCAACACGGTTGTGACATCGGCTGAGGATGATTGCTCATCACAGACGAATCAATCAAAGATGGTGGATGTCGGTGAACTCAGAGGTCAGTCATTGGGTTGATGTCAAAGGTCATAAGGTTACTTTGGTTGTTGGAGGGTTAGGTAACTGTATTTGCTGTTTTTTTCTGTACTGATGACAATTCTCAGCTAAACGATTGAACAAAGGAGAAAATCAAAATAACTGAGGACAATTATTGTGATGATCATTTTTTATTCGTACCAATCGCCGCCAAATGGCTTGCATCAGGAACTGATGATGATGATGATAATAATAGGTGTTTAGACAACCAATAAACTAATTAACTTATCAGAAAAACGAGCCAGCTGAAAAACTTAATGTTTTCTTACTTTTAAGATATACTGGCTTCGGCAGACTTCGAACAGCTTGAAATTTGTCCTCAGTTCTCTCAGTTTGAATTTGGAAGTTGGAGTATGGAGGAAATGGTTTGTGCTTTAACCTTTACATTATTTATTGAATGTGATCATTACGCATTATCTGTTTGTGTATTTGGGGGGCCCGATAGCGCATTGGATAACATCTGGTGTAGAGAGCGAGAGGTACCGAGTTCGAGCCCCGTTAGGGCGGATATGCTTTGTAGAGCTGCTATTAGCGCCGTTGTATTGCAGGCTGTCTGTTCTGTTAGTAGTTAAGATTTAAATTGCATAACATGTAAATGTACAGCGCAGTGCATTTGTCAGGCGCTTGATTAAAGAAAAGATATTATTTATTATTATTATAATTATGTAGGCCTATGTGTATGTTTGTACGTGTATGTATGTGTTTGTGTATGTGTATCACAGTATATGTATGTGTGTATGCATGCATGTATGTAGGCCTATGTATATATGTACATACTTGTATGCAGTGGGGTCGCCACGATTTCAAAAGTAGTACGTTTGTCAGGCGCTTAATAAAGAAAAGATTATTATTATTATTAGGGACTTTGATTGTTTAAATATTTCTTAATTATTGAGTGAATTTCTATAATGTGGATTTTTATGTTGATACTAGACACATTTAATTTTTCAGCTGTTCACATTTTTCATTTTCATAGCTTTATATATAGCTTCTTAACTCTGTCATTTTTCAAGCAGTTTGTACAATCCCATTCTTGTTTATGTTTTCTGCATATTCATCCATCCTTCCATCAGTCTGCACATTAATCTATTACATATGCAAGGTTATCTGTTATATAAATGTGACATTACTTTACATTTTAGCTATGGCTCAGTCCCGGTCCTTTACCTCAATTGGTCCCACTCTTTGGAATGCACTGTCACTGTCTACTCGCTCTCAAATTCTAGCTAGTAACCTCTCTGCCACCTTTGCTTTTCTCAAAACCTGTTTCTTCTCTTTGGCCTTGCGCACTGGGAGCGCCTCTGAATGGTTCACCCTATGAGAGGCGCTTTATAAATGTTTGAATACAATACAATACATTACTGTACCTCATACTTCATTGGATTTCATTACCTTACATGGCTATGTGGTCCTGTGAAACCTTCTTTATCTATGTTTGTAAATATTGAATGCAGTCGTCCTTGGCGTCCGATCTGGAGAAACTGAAAAAGAAAGATCATGTATTCGATCTTGAGGCTGAGCCAGAGCCGATCGATGATCCACTACCACGAAATGATGGTGGAGACGTTATCGATGATGGATTTGGTCCAATGGAAGCAGACGATGATGATGACGAAGCTCACGATTTTGGTAACTAATCTAATCTGATCATTTCTGTCACAAATCGAAGTATTAATCGTTTAATGACGAGCTGCATTGGTTTCCCAGTCACTTTTAGTACATGCTCATTGCTAAAATGTTAATGAGGTAGTATAAGCAATTGGCTTGGCTGTCGTGTGCAGTTTTGACAGTTTCGCTATGTTTTGGACTAAATTCTCAAGGTTTTGACAATTTCTTTAAACCAGTTTTTAAAGACTTAGCTCAGAATGTTTAGTTATGAGCAATGCGATATTCACTTGCGGCAGTTTTATGGCTTTGCAAGCCGCAAGAGTGATCAAACAGTATAAATTCATCAAAATTCATCCAGATGTTCTCTGCCGTGCAAGTTTAGAAGCCTATACATTGAGTTTTAAGCTTAGAAGTAACATTGGTTCAGAAATGCTTGAACTGGGAAAGCTGATGCAAATAGCAAGTCATTGGTTTAAACTGAAACTTCGCATTTGGAAAATATGGAGGAAACAAGTTCAATTGAATGATCGTACCAAATGAAGTTAGAAGGACAATACTTACTGATTTTGGCCCATCGAATATACGGTACAAATGGAAGAGTTACGCTTGTTAGTTGCTTACACAAAAACATGTTTTTGAGCTGTTGAAATGTAATGAGAATTTATAAAGCACCTTTTCCTTTTCTCTTAAGCAAATCTGGTAGTGATACTGATTTACTGTTAAGTTACAGAGGTGTACTGCTACTTTACATAGGTCACGACACAGTTTTTCCTGCACCAGTGGAAGAAAGGAAACAGCTGGAAGCCACAACAGCAAGGCTAAAGTAAGCAATCGCTTATAGTTAAGCAAGTATGTTTTCTATAGCAGTTTTTAAAGTTCTTGCTGAACAGTCAAATGAGTCTATGAGGGAAATGCAGTAGAAAACTTCCAAGAAGAAGGTAACTTTTCCTTATGTCCGAGACAGGAAGTAATGAATTCATCTTAAATATAAGCATCTTTCAGTGACCATAAATTTTCTTTGTCAGCATTTTACAGATCTATGACATATTTGTTGCAAATGTTTACATCTCCTTTGTTGCAAATAATCTTCGATTATTATGGGAGTGATATATTACTTTTGTGCACCACTTTCAAAAGTCATCACACGAGATGTGGTCCTGATGTTCTGAAATGCTAACACAGTAACATCAACAGTAGAATTTAACATTTATTAAATAAAAAAATACTTTTTTGTGTCATGCATTATTTTCTTTTATTTCAATAAAAATCCATGCAATTAGGCAGCTCTTTTGTGGGATATTTAAATGGCATGGTACTAGGCATATTGATCTATACAAGCAGACATATTCCGTTAATAGCCTGGCTCTGTAACAGTGATGACTGGCTTGCTTATTTTCATAGGGTGAACTTCAAGGTTTGTCTTTAGTTGCTACTTCTATAGATTTATAGATTGTAAATTATGTAAATTAACAAGAGATACAGAGGTTATGTTGTGTTTAGGGAGGGGTATGTGAGCGACCTTATAAGCATCTTGACGTCCGAGCCTTCAGATTATTCCTACTTTCGCACCGATCTGCTCCGGACCTGGGCTGGACCTGATCACTTGCGACTGCAGCGACGGCCAAAAGGTTTGTCTTACACTTATCTGTCGTGCACTTGCATGCTGGCACTAAATGGTAATGGTAATTGCAAATTTATATAGCGTCACTTCAAGATCACATCAGAGGTGCTCCCAACCCAACACATTAAAACCATGATTGCACAAAATAGTCAAAGCGTTTGTGGAAAAGAGGCTGAGAAACTCATGTTGCAGGCTCTTAGGCAGCTTGTTCCAGGAGGACGCACTGACTACAGCAACTGCTGAACCACGGAAGTCAAGGCTGGTGGAACAACCACGTCGCCATGCAAGCATTGACCATGAAACCCACAGACACGAATTAAAGATAGTTTTGGACGTTGAAGCATTGGTTCTGTTGTTATATGTGTTTCCCTGCCTGCAGTTCAGCTTTGCCTGCATTAAACTTACTCCTTTGACTTGTGCAGATATTTTGATGCAGAAAAGATAGTTTAACGTTATAAATTCTGAAAACATTATTTGCTTCTGATAGGGATGCAAAACTATCAAATTTGGACTGACCTAATTTGACGCTTCTAGCAAATGCAACAATTAAAATGAAAGATGCTTTATGTAATTATTTTGTGATGCCATTTGAATAAATCTGCTCTTTAAAGTAGGTCTGGAGGTTGAGTTGGGTGCATCGAGAAAAGAAGAGTTTTAAGAAGGTCATTTTAACCTGTTTCCTGTCAGACTAGTGTATAAAGTATAATTTTTTTAAAAGATGCCACGATCACTGCTGGTGAGAAATCAACAAAAAAGACAAAAGTAAAGGAACCATTTGTGGTGACTTTTGACGAGAGTATCGACATGGAGTCGCACTTTAAACTTAAACGAGCAGCCACAACGATTACGGCAACGACTCTGGAGAAGCACAGTCGGATGAGGACGACACTACCCGAGGATCTACACTATGACGATAAACAACTGCTACAGCTCTTCCTTATGCCATTGATTGCGGTATGTTAGTCTTTGTGGTCGAGTGGCACTGGTGGTTTCTGGGTAGTCTGGGTTTAGAACCTGGGTGTTTTGGGGTCTGGAGTTTGAGTTGGGTAATTCTCGGTGGTATAGAGTTAGAGGTATTACTGGATGGTCTAGTTGTGGGGTGGAATTGTCATTTCAGTATTTTGGAGCAGGGAGATGGTTGAATGGCAACACGCTGGCATGAAGATCAGAAGGACACAGGTTCAATACCCGCCAGCCCCATAAGGTTGACTGAGCCTTCCACTTCTAGGAGTGACTGTAAAATGAACAGATGGCTCCTTGCAGGCTGCTTTACAGTTAAATTCAACTCCTGTTAAACTTGTTATCGTCTGTTGCTACTATATAATGTAATATTACGGCATACTTGTCAGTTTGAATTAATAAACTATTATTATTATTATTATTATTACAGATTAAACGACAACAGGCAAACTCGCAGTTGCTCGAGGTCGCTCAGTACAACTACGACAATGCCAACGATCGCTGCAACTTCTGTCCAGAAGCAGATGTGAGTTGTATATGATTTCTGAACATTATTTTGAGTCAACAATTCCAAATTCTGCTGTGTCTCCATCATTACTGTTTGGGTTTTGGCCCTGAATCATTACTAGTATATTCCGTGGTTGATCAATACTTACTGTTTCATCGTTTCAATCACTACTCGCTTGCTCACTCCCTCGCTCTCATGTACTGGCCAACCAGCAAAATTATTTTTGACTCATTGTTGCTTGAGACTAATAGATCTGAGATATCTGCTGATGAATTGAACAACTAATTGATTAATTGAAACAATGACTAGTCAGTGATTCTTGATTGAAATCCCTAATTTGAACGAAAAATAAACAAAATATTTATTTACTCTTTATTTTAATGACTCATTCATTAACTTTTCTTAATGAAAATTTTTTTTCAGGCGTGCGACATTGCTGGTGGTGCCGATGATGATGACGACGACAATGACGTTTGTGAAAGGGTGGACTTCAATTTGACGTCAGGTGACTATAGTCAGCAAGCAAGTGTATCGTCTCAAGGGACGATGGCAGAGCACAGCGTAGCCAATGACTTCATGGGTGACAATCTGGTCGCACCGCCTCGCAAAGTGAGACTTTTTAATGTTTTGTGTCAGTTTTACATTTTCTTATAAATTTTGAGCAATTTTTCATAAACTATTCAGGTTGCTTTATTGAAATAATTGATAGTTGTTTGCAAGAAAGAGGGCGTAGTGTTATAAAATCTGATGTAAATACAAGAAAGGGATTTTAGTGAGTCTTGAGTTTTATTCGACTGTTTACTATGTTTTAATGGTCTGTTAGTGAGTGTGTGTGCTTTAGCTTGCTGCCATTGTACTGAAGTTCTGAATCGTGATGAGTAACTGGATACAGCAGTTTCTATACTGTGTTGCATACAAGCATGTCACTTGAGTTGTCAGCCAAGAGTCCTTACATCTTAAGCATGTGTGACATTTAAGAAATTTGTAATTTAATTGTAATTGGTAACTTCTGTCATGCTGGTGCCTAATGCACAAGGCATAAAGCGATTGCACACCAAACTAAAGCCATAATCAGGTCAACATTTACAAGGTCGGTCTCCTAAGACAGAGATGCAGCTTATGGCGAATAAGCAATTTGAAGCAGGTAAGTCTTAAGTTGAGAATAAAATGACATAAGCGACTGAGCAAAATGGACAGATACTGTGAGAGTTCTAAAATTGAGGTTCAGCAACCAAAGAAGCTTGTTCTCCATGAACAGTTCTAGCTTTTTTATGATCGGAGAAGTAGATGAATAATTTTAAGTCGGGGAAAGGACTGATTCTGCTTGTGCATCGCCCCATATTGCCATGCTCTCCTTGGCTTGACCTCCCCGGATTCTGACGTAGCACCAAAACAAACCAAGCAGTCTGGTGGGTCTTACGTACTTGATATGATATGGCACTGATGAATAAGTTGATCTCCCTGCCAGAGCTCTTATGTGGTGGTGAGAAATTTAGAAGATTTACATTTTAGAACCTGTATGTCCAATTTTGCATGACACAGCTAACCAGAAATTTTGAATGATACCTAACTTAATATCATGTGTAGTCTTATAGAGACACATCAGGCAACAACATAATTTTAAAATGATTTAACTGTGTACATGATGGAGACATGTGTAATCTAAAATTCATTTGAGGGTACTGTGATGCATGTAAATGTGGTTTGTTGTCATTACAGTTAAATTATGCATTGTATTGGTAATAATTGTCTGTAATTTTTTATTGTGCAGATTGCAAAAATTTTAGCCTACGATGATTTAAACCAGGGGTTTTCAAACAGTGGTACACGCGTACCCCTGGGTACGCCAGGTGTCGCTAAGGGGTAGGCCTACGCGTAAAATTAAAAAAAATTAAATTTTCTATAAGTTTAAGGACTTCATGTCCATCTTTCTTTCATTAGCTATTCTACGTCCACCGTTCGCTTATTTCTGTACATTTCTATGAGTTTATGCCATCGGATGTAGTGTTGCCGGCTGATTTTTCAGTCCAGGGAAGAGACCAGTTTGTGATGGTGGATTGAAGAACGAATTCAAGACAGACATGTTGTGTGATTTTTGGCTGAAACGAAGAGCTGAATATGGATTAATTTCTGACCGAGCTTTAACATTTTTGATTCCTTTCAGCATGTCATATCTGTGTGAAACAGGTTTTCAGCTATGCTTGCGATCAAAACAAATACAGAACAAAGCTTGAACTCGAACCAGATTTGCGTTTGAAATTGACAAAATTAATATTAAACCAGATATTAAAATCTGTGCTTGTCAAAATAAGCCCACTGCTCACATTAACACTTTCTAATAGTGATATTATTTTTCCTTTTGGTTGATATGACTACATCCTTAAATTTAAATTATATTACTTTTTAAAATTTTCTACCTATGACTATGACTTATACCCGGT
Source organism: Aporrectodea caliginosa (assembly GCA_020284085.1). NCBI lineage: Eukaryota > Metazoa > Annelida > Clitellata > Crassiclitellata > Lumbricidae > Aporrectodea > Aporrectodea caliginosa. Next base: position 760,733 of record JACEVL010000479.1, on the reverse strand, counting down.
TTGCACCAATGATTAAAAAGGAGTTGTTAGTTGCAAGGGGACTTCACGCTCGCATGTTTTTTTTATCTGACCTTGTTGGGGGTACGCCAAAATTCAATTTTTTTTACCTAGGGGTACAATAAAAATAAAAGTTTGAAAACCGTCTGATTTAAACTACTGTACGTGGGTCTGTGATCGAAATTTCGGAAGTGCCACAAAATTTCCCAGAGTCATATAATTTAGCGTCAGCGAAGGAAAATGTTTGCCGACCTCACAATAATAAAGTCTTCACAGTATAAATTCAACGAATAATAGTAGGCCTAATCTAGGATGTCAATAAGTAATCTAAACGGTTTGTAGTTTTCTCGAGAACTGTTTAAATCTGATGGCGCAGGTGCGTACATTGCGTAGGGGAGAGTCACCTAAGATGGGACGGTTCGTAAGATGGGACAGAACGATTCCTATGGTTATTCGGCATAGGACGCCACTGTTTTGTGTTGCGAATTACTTATCATGAATATTAAACTCTACATAGCAACTATTACTACTTGCGGTGCTATGGCGTTGATTTTATTAATAAGTGAAATTTTTCATGTTCGCTGATGTTATTTGATATCACCGTACTTTTCCGCACAACAACGTATGCTTGATACATCTTTTCACTTTATGGTATGCACCTATAAATAGAGTCATTTTAACTGTTAATCATTTATTCGTTATAGTTAAAAGTTGAGGGATAATGCAAATATTTGTTCTTGAACGACCTGCTACAGGATGCCATAAGATGGGACACCACTGTCCCATCTTAGGCTACAACGGTATCCCAGCTTATGATATGGGACACCACGTGCTGTCCCATCTTAGGCCTACAACGGTATCCCAGCTTATGATATTAAGTGGTGTGATTGATTTGCGCAAAAATAAATAGTGTTTAACGAATTGTGAACGGCATTCATTTAATTTATTTATTGTAGGTAGGCTATAGATATATAATGGCCTATTGCAGAAAGTCGGAGATGACGATTTTTTGTAGCACATGTTGCTAACTTTACAATCTGCCGTCTGTGTTAAATGTTCGACTGCAAATGATAGCGTTATTAAGCTGAAACTGCCTAAGCTGTAATAGTTTTGTAGGTTATATTTTAACATAGGCCTATTGCTGAATATTTTATGATAGCCTACACTTGGGTAGGCCTACTTAGGCCTACTAAATTGGCATTTGGATTAAAATAGTTTAAAAAAATATTTTAAAAGTCTTTAAAAGTCACTGTGAACTTCAACCGGTATGAAATTGTTGATAAGTTTGAATAATATGAGTAATTCTGTTGTAATGAATTGAACGTATAATGACATTTTCGCATCCTGACATGATGAAAATTATTGTCCCATCTTATGGGTATAGTTGCTTAAGATGGGACATATTAGTATTTATTATTTATGACAAGAAGATTGAAATGTTGAATAAATATTAAACTTTTACAACCACCATTTGAAAGCAAGATATATATACATTATATCTGAGTGGTTTAGTTTAACATAGTGCTTGTAGTTTATAAAAAAATAGGGAGACGACGTTAACCCTCCCATCTTAAGGGGGTGACTGCCACCCCTAGGTTTTTTTCATCTCAAACTTTTTCCGTATGGAATAAAAATTTGACCTTTTAGGAAGCTGTAGGGGGTTCATTTACACACGTTTTGAGGTAAAATGTGAGATGATATCTCACACCGTTCAAAAGTTATACCCAATATACCCGAGGTACCAGGGGGGTGGATACCACCCCTTTAGATTTTCGACTATATCTTATCCGTCATTTAATATTAAGAGACACAAATTATACCATTCTATAGAGGGAATGTGGGGCTACATTTCTATGGTCACTGAGTTGACCTGAGGCAACCGGAAGTGCTCAAAATAAATAATAATACGCGTAATATGCGTGAAAAATGATTGAATGGAAGGACTCCCCCCTTAGTTTTTTGTCTGTAGCGTATTCATTTGTCTTCCTGGAAGAGAAACAAAGATACCATTCTTTAGAGGGAATGCCGGGCTTCATTTGCATACCTACATCTTTGTCTTTTGAATACCGGAAGTGATCAAAATAAATAATAATACGCGTAATCTGTGTGAAAATGGCCGAATACAGCATTACAACGTAAACCTATATATATGTATGGATATATATGTATGGATGTACATTTATCAGTGGCGTACGGAGCTCAAATGCCGCCCGGGGCGACGGCCCAAAATGCCCGCCCTTGGCACTTAATTTTTTTTTTTTGCTTTCCCCTCTTTTTTTCAAGTCAGAAGCCGCCCTGATTCCTCTCCTCCCCGTGCAAGACATACTCATGCTATAATTGTCAGAAGCCGCCCCTGTCCTGCGCCCGGGGGCCGCCCCCGTCCCCTCATTACGCCACTATATGCTATTTATTGGATTATTTTTCTTCCTTTCCTTCCTTCTTTGTCTACTTTTTATTACTTTCTCTTATACTTTTTCTATTTTTTCTGCATTCACTCCTTCTTTTATTTTTCTTCAACCCTATTTTGCCGCCCCTGCTCAAGTGCCGCCCGGGGCGACTCGCCCCCTGCCCCCCGTACGGTACGCCACTGACATTTATACTATATAAACATGTGTAGGGATGATTTTGTGTATCTTTTATACATAGATTAGTTTCAAAACACACATAATCTTATATTTGTTTATCCAAAAAGTACGAAATGTACGCAATAATAATTACAATATTGCTAATTAATGGGTTCCGTTGTTAAAAGTGATGTTATTTCGAGGTGCATTCACATAATGTACAACTAAATATGGTAAATATACCATTCTGTGCAGAAATGAATGCTGAATCCATTGCTATATTACAAGTTATGATATGTGAAACCAAACACGAAATCCAGGGGGGTGGTAACCACCCCCCTTGGTAGTCCGTGTTACAAAAAAGCTTGGTAGCCCTAGGGTTAAGTGTCCCATCTTAGGTGACTCTCCCCTAATGCTAGTTACGCGCCTGGTTGCACTCCCCCAATTCGCCCATGTTGTTAAGAAAAATAGACATCACAAACTAGCATAACAGATTACTAAGAATTATCAACTAGGAGAGCTCCAGACAATAAGTAAGTAAGTAAGTAAGTACGTGCTTTATTGAACCGCCTGCAAACGCACTGCGGGAACATCAGAGTATTAAATCACAAAATCACAAATGTCAAAATATCATAAAATACAATAAAACAGACATCTATGAATATATGAGAGTAAGGTTATAGTAAAAAGAAAGATCAGCAATAAAATCAATTAAATAACATACGCGTAATAAAACCACATCGGGTAATAATAGACCTACATCCAATCTTTTACCACGATTATAGTTTAGTGACATATGCTACCCTATTGAAAAATGAACAGGGTCGAGACCATACGATCGATATATAGAATCGAGTACATTTATATTTACGTTCAAGGCCTGAATTTCAATTATTTAAGTAGAATAATAAAGGCTCTCAGCTTTAACTAATTACGCGCTATATATTGAGGGCGAGATTTCGATGAGATCATACGCGTAGTTTGGCGCAATTCTAAATTTTTATTTTTAAATAATTTGAGATATTTTGTTTTTTGGAGCTGTTTCCAGGTTTAATTTGAATTATATAATAGAAAATAAAATATTTGATTTATATACACGAAATTATGAGCTGCTGAGACCTTACAGGGCATGGGATATAAGATAGTAGCTGGCCAACTGTAATAGGTAGTGCGTTGACGGTCTCTTTGTAGTAAGTAAGTAGACAGTGTTTCACTCCATTTTTACCGCGATCGGAATTGCTGAAAACGCAGCATTAAAAAGCATCTCGGCGAACGTTTAGTATCGGGGTTCGTAAGTTTCGGATGTCGGACGGTATCTTTTGGCATGCTGCGCGGCAGGTACGATGTTTTCTAAAGACGAACTGGCTAAACTTGCGCTTTAGGGGTCCTGATTTTGAAGATTTTCTAATGACAACACAAACCCTAACCTCTGACCCTAACCGACCCTCACGACGCTTAACCTGACCCTAACCGACCCTCACGACGCCATTAGTGCTAAACTTCTTCCATTGAAATAGGCTGATTATAATACATACTCCCCTCGAATATGGGTGTCATTATTCGGGACCCCTAAAGCGCAAGTTTCCGACGACCCTGACCCTCACGACGCGTAACCTTACCCTAACCGACTCTCACGATGACGGGAGAAAATACGCGCACCCCGATCCTAAATGCTTGCCAGCATCTCGATGTGAGATGACCTGAAAGATTCGTTTTTGTAAACGTACAAGCTGAATGAGGAATGATCTAGTTCTGTCCCAGACAGCAGGCCAGCTTTGTGTCACTGGTAGCAGCTGGTCGCCGTCAGCGGGTCCAGTGAATGCCAGGCATTACCTATTTTCGCTTACAACATTTAAATATCAGACCAACATCATGTATATCCACTATGGTTACCGTCAAAATCAATGTGATATTCTTTCCTTGCCAGTTCACGACTACGAAAATTAAGGAGCAATTCAGTAATGCTTTTTTGCAGGATGTGGTTGACTTAAAAAGTTTATCATAAACAAAAGTTTCAGTTTTTTGAGAATACAAAAATTCTGATTCAAATCACAATTTCTTTGTTGTTACTTAAGCTTTTTTGTTGTGCATGTTACATTGCATTACAAAAGAATGACTTGTGTTTTCAGAAATCAAAATTAAGTCATGCCTGCGAGAAGAGTAGACATATTGTCACCTGTGCCCAATGCTGTAACGAATCAGCTTTCAAAGACCCCTGTGGAGTATATCTCACCACATGGAAGGCGCCATGTTGCCCTCGCCAACAGTTCGGGCAAGAGTCCAGGAACATTCCTGTCGCCATCTGTAATGAACGACGATGAAGCTGAGAAAAGGGAGAGACAGCTGTCACGAGTGCTTGAATTGCAGCAGAAGAGCATTGGGACAAGTCCTGCCACCCCAGCTGAGAGGTAATGGGCTCCTGTTTATTCCATAACTGCTCAGGCATATGCTCACTTGTGTGTATATACGTAGGTATGTACGTATGTTTGGATCAGTAGTTAAATTGCTCATCCAAAGGTGGCGGATCTCCGTATTTGGCAAATCTAAAACCTAAGCCTATCTGACGAATCTGTAAATGATACTTGTTGTTCGCTACTTGTAAAACACCTAAAATGTATGAAACTAGAATCATATGGTCAATTATTGTGACAAAAGCACGTTTAAGTGGCAGGTCTCATAGTTTAGGTGGCAGATCTCAAATCCGAGGTGCCAGGGCTCAGATCCAGTGAGATCTGGCTGAATTTAACCACTGGTCTGGATGTGTGTATGTATGTATGTATGTATGTATGTATGTATGTATGTATGTAACTATGTATGTATCGAGACACTTAATGTAGCACATTTTACAACCTCTCAAAAGCAGCGCACCCCCATATCTTGCTGATCGAAACAGGTGCTTTTTAAGGTAGGTTGTAAATGAGCAAAGCAATGTGAAACAGTTTGTTAATGAATGGGAAGAATGTTATATGAGGATAATCCAACACAAGAAAGCATGATGGGCTTGAGTTTATGTTGAGCAAACTATTGCAGACCTTGCTGACTTAGAATAGGATCCCATCTTGATGATCCTAAATGTTATTCATTTTGGAACAGGAAGTCTTTGCAGTATGAGAGATAAACTTTGTGTTTTTCAGTTAGTTTTGTAACACTGTTTAGCGCGCAGTGCCATGAGGAATTTCACAAAGGTTTCATTCTGCAGTGCATATAAATTTTGTGTGCTTCTGTTGTTGCAAGTGACAATTAAAGCTGATTAGCAAGATGTTTTTTAAGATGTTACTTTTGAAAGCAAAAGTTGATGACAAAAACTTGTCAGTTTAGTATGTAATGGTATTTGTAGTGATTTTGAGAATTGCTTTTGAACTGTGAAAGAAGTTGTGTTATGTCTAATTTTATGATTTGAGTTGTTTCTGTTTTCAGACGTCAGTCGCTTGCTCTAGGTCGCCTGACAAATGCTCAGCTTTCTGAACATTATGCAGACTGCATAAAGCTATCCACTGAAAATGCAAGTAAAATACTTGAGATTCGTATCATATCTAAAAATTTATAAAGCACCTCGCAGTATAAACTATTCAGTGAAGCAGCCCTGGGGAAAGGATACGTCTTGAGAGAGCAAGTATGTAGAGTAAATCCCAGCCATGAGCTTAGCCCATGGAAGAGCAGGGAGTCCATTCCAAGTGGAGGGAACTGTCACAGCAAATGCTTGGCATTGGCCCAACTCCCAAGGCAGACTTAACATGAGGGACAAAGAGATCCCAAAGTTTGGTAGACCTCCAGAGGCAAACAGATGCTGCAGAGAGAGGTTTATGCATAAAGTCAGAGAGATTATTACTATTATAATTGTCATTGACTTCTCAAGGTTTCACGTAAATGATCTCCCAATTCCAAATGTGACAAACACTTGAAAAAAGTGTTTAAGGTATTATTTAAATCAAAATAAACGTGACAGATACTACAGTTGCCATTTATTAAAATTCTTTATTTACAAAGAACCACGAATTGCTAACATCAGCAATGGCTATCTTTACTTGCACTCAAGCCAATCTCGAACAAGGACAAGACTTAACTAATAATTATAAAAATTGTAACTGTAACCTTTAACTAAATAATGTGTAAGACTTCACAGGCACACACATATATGTGTCCAAGCATCTTTGTCTACATAGTGTGACCTTAACTCCACACTCTACCAAGCACCAGCACACACTTGCAGATCATGTGTGTTTCTTGAGTGTGCCCACTGTGCCCTGGCAGAGAAAATCCACCAACTGTTAGCTTGTGCATGCAGAAGTGCAATTTTAGTTACTGTTACTTTTATTATTTCCATAGCCCAGTTAAAAGCAGATCCAGATGAAATGTCAAGTGGTTGACTAAGTGCAGATATTTGGGTTCTTTTGTGTAGAAAATCAGTGCAAAGAATGCATTCGGTTTGCATCTGATCGACTACATTGGTGAGCTCTTCAAGAAAAAAGATGTGACTGATTTTCAGGTAAAATTATTAATTTGTTTTCATGATATTTCATTTACTGCCGAGCTAAGAACTTGGCTACCGTGTCACACTGTTTTGTAAAGGTGTTCTGCGCCTTGTGTCAAGCTACATAAGGTTTTTGTTGTGCCACTATTTTCGTGATCTGGAACATTGTGTATTTGTAATTTCTAGAGCAATCTACATCTGATGTACTTTACCCTGTGAACAATCTTTGTTAGTGCCAGTGTATTTATGCATCATCAAATGGTATTGCAGTTTTGTTAATTTCTTTTATGTTCTTATTAGTGACTTGCATTTTAATGATGTCACAAATTTTTGCACCAGCTTGCAAGTTCCACCATCGACGCAAGTGCCAAGATTTACGCAGGAAGGGTGGATGCTATCCATTCTGAAACATACAAAGTGCTTACTGGTCTTGGAAGAGGTGCCAACCATGCTACGAGGACAGGAGGTAAATGATGACACTGGTGCCTTGTTAGTCATGCGTTGGTTGTAAGTAGAGTGTGGTTGGATTGATTCATGCTTATTATGCTTATTTGTCAGTGGTAATCCTTGAACCTTGGTGTTAATGATTGAAGGATCATTGGGCTGGAGGCCAGCATCTGGTGGCCAAAATCTGGTAAACATTTCCTTTCCAGTTTGATGGTTAGTCCTGTTCTACTGCAGAAGTTGACCTTGAGACTTGGAGTGATGTGTTGATGCATTTAGGTTGCCTTCCATGCTCTGCTGCATTGGAAAATGTGATTGATACCTACTTTTCCTAAACATTGTATGGCACGTTGGTGTAATTGGTTAACGTGCTTGGTCTGTAGTCGAATGATTGTTAGATCAATTTCATGTAACGACCTTGGGCAGGTTGTTTGCATGTTATTATTATTGTTAATTAGGAACTTCTATAGTGCCGGTGTCACAAGGCATCAATCGATGGCACGCCAAAATGCCAAAACCAAACCGTAACGAAGTTAAGATCCAGAAGAGATATATGTATGTATGTATGAGCACTTGTTATAGCGCCCCTTCAAGATTTCTACTCAGAGGCGCTCCCGACTACAAGCGCGGACACTGAATCGGAGTTTCACGCCGAAGCGCATGAGCAATTGCGAGTGAAGGACTTGCCCAGGGTCCCTACGCGGCGGCTTGAGGTGGATTCGAACCCGCAACCCTCCGGCTGCAAGGCACCGAACATAGCCCTACACCACCGCGCCCCACGGTATGGTGGATAGGCAGTTATTTTCGGGAACGGAATAGCTTTCAGTTGAGCACAAAATGGCGCAAGTGACTGAGCAGATTGAGCACTTGCATGCCTAAGTGGTAGAATTTGTTATCAGCATCAGCTGGGAAGTAAGTGGCAAGTACTGTGATGTGCTCTCCCATAGTGGAGCAGGATATGAGCATCTCCGTTATGTTCCACTAAAGACTGAGAAGCTTTACTTTGTTAACTTGACAACTTTAAGTGAAATGCTGTGAAATTTCTGCATGATGTACAGTTACAGCACTTGTGAAGAGATCTTCGCTGTAGGATCTTGATCTAGCCTTTAACGCAAAACTGCTGACTCATCAACTCATACTTATTGTTACAAAATATGTGTTTGTAATGCTAAAATAAGTTTAGCACTTTTCATTCTTGCATGTTGTTTTCACAAGGATTTGAACCCCTTATGCGTTGGACAAGGGTCTGTTCCCTTTCATCTGGCTCTCACAGTACACCAATGTCATGACTTATGAATTGTCGTTGAAATTACTTCATACAAGGCTGATTTAGTTCCTAAAATAATATATTAAAAACATTAAGCAAAATTTGATTTGATGTTCTGTTTTGGCAGATGAACAAGATGACGTTGAAATTGGTGAGGACGGAGACAAAGCAAGCGAAGTCGACAAAAAAAGGAAAAGGGTGAGATTTATAAACTAGTACTGGTTTCTAGAAAAGGAATCAGTGTTTCTTGTCACCTTGTAATCCAAGATGTGTTTGTTCAAGACTCCCAAGACAGTCACTGGTGTAGGCATCTTACATTTATGTACAATTTGCCATTGACTGTCACATTTATGTTTATGTTCACATAAAAGATTTAGTTTTCATCATGCTAATAATGGTGTTATAATTCTTGCATTTTGGTGTTTTAAAGCATTGCTTTCTATTATGAAGTTGTGAAAGTGATACACTACATTAGAAGTTGCTGGTTAGTGTTTTTCAGAGATACTTTGATAAAAAGCTGAAAATTGATAATTGGAAGTGACCCAATAACTGAATCACCTTTTCGTGAGCTGAAGTGAAGTAAAGGTGATTTTGTCAGTTTTCTTTCACTGAGCTACATAGTATATGTTCCTATGTATGTAAAGTAAGTAAGTAAGTATATCCTTTATTAAAAACCAACTGCTAACCGCATTTTGGTGTACAAAGATCATCAAATTAAAAAAAAATTAAGTATAAAGCATCCGTGTGACAAATGTTTTACGAGATAGAGAGTTTGCCTTAGGTATTATTCTATTGTGGGTTCTGGAGCGTAGCGAGTATGAAACAGTTTTCACGGGAGGCAGTAGTTGATGTAATACATGTGCAGGGTTGCTGATGATGGTAGAAAAGAGGTTAGAGTCTGCTTTTCTGCAAAGTTGCTCGAAACTTTGGTAGGATTCCGGTAGAATGTGCATGGTCATCAACCATAGTCCACGGATACAGAGTAAGCCAGCAGCAGTCAAACAGCTGGAAAGCCTTTGTTGAAGGCTGGATATCGAGTGCCAGCTCCCAGCCCAGCTTTGTTGAAAGTGAATAGTTTATAACTGTTGATAAAAGGCGTATGTCACATCTCTAACTAGAAGAAGACGTGTGTGCATTTGTGTATTTGATTTTTTTTGTACAGGCTCGAAAAAGTCACACGGTGGAAACCAACTTGAAAAACATAACTCTCACTAAGTTTGATCTGGACTTTGAGGTAGAGATTTCTCTGCTAATATTATTGATTACTTTTGCCCTAAATTTAGTGTGTTTTTGTCAAATATACCAGTTGTAGATCAACTAATATTATGTAATATTTTTCCCATTAAATTTGTTTTCTATTGGTTCAGTGAGCAATTCTTGTAATAAAATTGCAAGTGATCAATGATTTGCTCACGGGTTCGACTATTTGTGGTTAGTTTACATTATTTGGGCTTATTGTTGCATGCTGCATTAAATTTGGTGAGCAACAGTGCATGATCTGCTGTTTACGATGAGTTAGAACTATGGTTTAATTTCAAAGTGAGTATTGATTTATACTACTTGCTTACTTCCCTTTAAGTCACCATTTATGCCACATGCTTGCTTGGTTGCTCATTTTACTTATCTTTTTGTATTTGTATGTGACACATTGTATGGTTTTTAGATAGACCCAATGTTCCATTACTACATATGTGCGGTTTTGTACTTATTTTTAACCCTTTAACGATTGAGCGTGCACTGAAAGTGACTTTGAAACCAATGCAGCTCATCATTAAAGTGTTAATGAACAAATATTTTATTCTATGTTACAGGTAGATTAAATGTTCCAGGACATGTGGGACATTGTATGATTTTTAAGCAGACAAAGCGTTCCAGTACATTTGGTGTGCAGCATGGGTTTAAAAGATCATTAGGTCAACCAAGTGTTCTGTACATAACTGTATGGTTTTTAGGTGGACCCAATGTTCCAGAAAACAGTTGCTGCATTTGATGAAGGAGGAACAGCCGGTCTGCTGCTGAATCATCTGCGTTGCCTTGACGACGCTTGTGAACTTATTCTTGACTGCAACACGGTCGTGACATCGGCTGAGGATGATTGCTCATCACAGACGAATCAATCAAAGACGGTGGATGTCGGTGAACTCAGAGGTCAGTCATTGGGTTGATGTCAAAGGTCATATTAAGGTTACTTTGGTTGTTGAGGTTTAGGTAACTATTTGCCGTGGTTCTGTATTGATGACAATTCTCAGCTGAACAACGGAGAAAATCAAAATTACCGAGGACAATCATGGAGATAAATTTTTCGTACCAATCGCTTCCAAATGGCTTACATCAGGAACTGATGATGATGATGATAATAATAGGTGTTTAGACAACCAATCAACTAACTAACTTAACAGAAAAACGAGCCAGCTGAAAAACTTAATGTTTTTAACTTTTCAGATATACTGGCTTCGACAGACTTCGAACAGCTTGAAATTTGTCCACAGTTCTCTCAGTTTGAATTTGGAAGTTGGAGTATGGAGGAAATGGTTTGTGCTTTAACCTTTACATTATTTATTGAATGTAATCATTACGCATTATCTGTATGTATGTGTTTGTGTATGTTTGTGTATTAGGGACTTTGATTTTTTAAATATTTCTTAATTATTGAGTGAATTTTTATAATTTGGATTTTTATGTTGATACTAGACACATTTAATTTTTCAGCTGTTCACATTTTTCATTTTCATAGCTTTATATATAGCTTCTTAACTCTGTCATTTTTCAAGCTGTTTGAACAATCCCATTCTTGTTTATGTTTTTTGCATATTCATCCATCCTTCCATCAGTCCGCACATTAATCTATTACCGGTACATATGCAAGGCTATCTGTTATATAAATGTGACATTACTTTACATTACTGTACCTCATACTTCATTTCATTTCATTACCTTACATGTGGTCCTGTGAAACCTTCTTGTTTATCTGTGTTTGTAAATATTGAATGCAGTCGTCCTTGGCATCCGATCTGGAGAAACTGAAAAAGAAAGATCATGTATTCGATCTTGAGGCTGAGCCAGAGCCAATCGATGATCCATTACCACCAAATGATGGTGGAGACATTATCGATGATGGATTTGGTCCAATGGAAGCAGACGATGATGATGACGAAGCTCACGATTTTGGTAACTAATCTAATCTGATCATTTCTGTCACAAATCGAAGTGTTAATCGTTTAATGATGAGCTGCATTGGTTTCCCAGTCACTTTTAGTACATGCTCATTGCTAAAATGTTAATGAGGTAGTATAAGCAATTGGCTTGGCTGTCGTGTGCAGTTTTGACAGTTTCGCTATGTTTTGTACTAAATTCTCAAGGTTTTGACAATTTTTTTAAACCAGTTTTTAAAGACTTAGCTCAAAATGTTTAGTTATGAGCAATGCGATATTCACTTGCGGCAGTTTTATGGCTTTGCAAACCGCAAGAGTGATCAAACAGTATAAATTCATCCAGATGTTCTCTGCCGTGCAAGTTTAGAAGCCTATATATTGAGTTTCAAGCTTAGAAGTGACATTGGTTCAGGAATTCTGATGCAACTTGAACTGGGAAAGCTGTAACAAGTCACTGGTTGAAATTGAAATGACATCGACTTTGCATTTGGAAAATATTGAAGAAATAAGTTCAGTTAAATGATTGTGCCAAATGAAGTTATTAGGACATGACTTAGTGATTGTGGTAAGGAACGAGTATACAGCCCATTGAGCAAACAGTACAAATGGAAGAGTTATGCCGGTTAGCTCCTTACACAAGTACAATGTTTTTGAGCTGGTTAAAATTTTAGTGAGAATTTATATAGCACCTTTCCCCCTCTCGTTTACCTTTTTCTTGGTTTAACCAGTTCAGCTTAAGCGAATCTGATAGTGATACTGATTTACTGTTAAGTTACAGAGGTTTACTGCTTCTTTGCATAGGTCATGATACAGTTTTTCCTGCACCAGTGGAAGAAAGGAAACAGCTGGAAGCCACAACAGCAAGGCTAAAGTAAGCAATCGCTTTTATTTCTGCATGAGTCAGTACATACCTATCTAACTGATAGTTAGCAAGTACATTTTCTGTGGAATTTTTCAAAATGCTTGCTGAACAGAGTAATGTGAGTCTATGAGGGAAATGCAATAGTTCCAAGAAGAAGAAAACTTTCCCTTATGTCCGAGACAGGAGGTAATGAATTCATCGTACATTTCTGCCTCTGTCAATGGCCATAAATTTTCTCTGTCAGCATTTTACAAATCTCTGAGCTAACATTTGTTTTCAGTGACCACAAATTTTCTTTCTCAGCATCGTACAGATCTATGTTACGCATCTTTTTTCGAAGGCATATCTTTAAGTCACTGTGTGTTTATGCTTGTGAAGACACCCTTGCAATGGCATGTGCTGTGTTATGGCGCCCTAGAAATTGTCGCTATTTTTATTATGATTATTAGTATTAGTATTATTATTACTATGAAATCACATTTGTTGCAAATGTTTACATCTGCTTTGTTGCAAATAATCTTCGATTATTATGGGAGAGATAAATTACTATGTTCACCACTTTCAAAAGTCATCACACGAGATGTGGTCCTGATGTTCTGATATATGCAAACACAGTAACGTCAATAGTAGAATTTAACATAGATTTATTAAATTAAAAAAAATACTTTTTTGTGTCATGCATTATTTTCTTTTATTTCAATAAAAATCCAAGCAATTAGGCAGCTCTTTTGTGGGATATTTAAATGGCATGGTACTAGGCATATTGATCTATACAAGCAGACATATTCCGTTAATAGCCTGGCTCTGTAACAGTGATGACTGGCTTGCTTATTTTCATAGGGTGAACTTCAAGGTTTGTCTTTAGTTGCTACTTCTATAGATTTATAGATTGTAAATTATGTAAATTAACAAGAGATACAGAGGTTATGTTGTGTTTAGGGAGGGGTATGTGAGCGACCTTATAAGCATCTTGACGTCCGAGCCTTCAGATTATTCCTACTTTCGCACCGATCTGCTCCGGACCTGGGCTGGACCTGATCACTTGCGACTGCAGCGACGGCCAAAAGGTTTGTCTTACACTTATCTGTCGTGCATGCTGGCACTAAATGGTAATTGCAATTTATATAGCACCACTTCAAGAGAGTCTCGTCAGAGGCACTCCCGACTTAACACAATAAAACCATGATCGCACAAAATAGTCAAAGCGTTTGTGGAAAAGAGGCTGAGAAACTCATGTTGCAGGCTCTTAGGCAGCTTGTTCCAGGAGGACGCACTGACTACAGCAACTGCTGAACCACGGAAGTCAAGGCTGGTGGAACAACCACGTCGCCATGCAAGCATTGACCATGAAACCCACAGACACGAATTAAAGATAGTTTTGGACGTTGAAGCATTGGTTCTGTTGTTATATGTGTTTCCCTGCCTGCAGTTCAGCTTTGCCTGCATTAAACTTACTCCTTTGACTTGTGCAGATATTTTGATGCAGAAAAGATAGTTTAACGTTATAAATTCTGAAAACATTATTTGCTTCTGATAGGGATGCAAAACTATCAAATTTGGACTGACCTAATTTGACGCTTCTAGCAAATGCAACAATTAAAATGAAAGATGCTTTATGTAATTATTTTGTGATGCCATTTGAATAAATCTGCTCTTTAAAGTAGGTCTGGAGGTTGAGTTGGGTGCATCGAGAAAAGAAGAGTTTTAAGAAGGTCATTTTAACCTGTTTCCTGTCAGACTAGTGTATAAAGTATAATTTTTTTAAAAGATGCCACGATCACTGCTGGTGAGAAATCAACAAAAAAGACAAAAGTAAAGGAACCATTTGTGGTGACTTTTGACGAGAGTATCGACATGGAGTCGCACTTTAAACTTAAACGAGCAGCCACAACGATTACGGCAACGACTCTGGAGAAGCACAGTCGGATGAGGACGACACTACCCGAGGATCTACACTATGACGATAAACAACTGCTACAGCTCTTCCTTATGCCATTGATTGCGGTATGTTAGTCTTTGTGGTCGAGTGGCACTGGTGGTTTCTGGGTAGTCTGGGTTTAGAACCTGGGTGTTTTGGGGTCTGGAGTTTGAGTTGGGTAATTCTCGGTGGTATAGAGTTAGAGGTATTACTGGATGGTCTAGTTGTGGGGTGGAATTGTCATTTCAGTATTTTGGAGCAGGGAGATGGTTGAATGGCAACACGCTGGCATGAAGATCAGAAGGACACAGGTTCAATACCCGCCAGCCCCATAAGGTTGACTGAGCCTTCCACTTCTAGGAGTGACTGTAAAATGAACAGATGGCTCCTTGCAGGCTGCTTTACAGTTAAATTCAACTCCTGTTAAACTTGTTATCGTCTGTTGCTACTATATAATGTAATATTACGGCATACTTGTCAGTTTGAATTAATAAACTATTATTATTATTATTATTATTACAGATTAAACGACAACAGGCAAACTCGCAGTTGCTCGAGGTCGCTCAGTACAACTACGACAATGCCAACGATCGCTGCAACTTCTGTCCAGAAGCAGATGTGAGTTGTATATGATTTCTGAACATTATTTTGAGTCAACAATTCCAAATTCTGCTGTGTCTCCATCATTACTGTTTGGGTTTTGGCCCTGAATCATTACTAGTATATTCCGTGGTTGATCAATACTTACTGTTTCATCGTTTCAATCACTACTCGCTTGCTCACTCCCTCGCTCTCATGTACTGGCCAACCAGCAAAATTATTTTTGACTCATTGTTGCTTGAGACTAATAGATCTGAGATATCTGCTGATGAATTGAACAACTAATTGATTAATTGAAACAATGACTAGTCAGTGATTCTTGATTGAAATCCCTAATTTGAACGAAAAATAAACAAAATATTTATTTACTCTTTATTTTAATGACTCATTCATTAACTTTTCTTAATGAAAATTTTTTTTCAGGCGTGCGACATTGCTGGTGGTGCCGATGATGATGACGACGACAATGACGTTTGTGAAAGGGTGGACTTCAATTTGACGTCAGGTGACTATAGTCAGCAAGCAAGTGTATCGTCTCAAGGGACGATGGCAGAGCACAGCGTAGCCAATGACTTCATGGGTGACAATCTGGTCGCACCGCCTCGCAAAGTGAGACTTTTTAATGTTTTGTGTCAGTTTTACATTTTCTTATAAATTTTGAGCAATTTTTCATAAACTATTCAGGTTGCTTTATTGAAATAATTGATAGTTGTTTGCAAGAAAGAGGGCGTAGTGTTATAAAATCTGATGTAAATACAAGAAAGGGATTTTAGTGAGTCTTGAGTTTTATTCGACTGTTTACTATGTTTTAATGGTCTGTTAGTGAGTGTGTGTGCTTTAGCTTGCTGCCATTGTACTGAAGTTCTGAATCGTGATGAGTAACTGGATACAGCAGTTTCTATACTGTGTTGCATACAAGCATGTCACTTGAGTTGTCAGCCAAGAGTCCTTACATCTTAAGCATGTGTGACATTTAAGAAATTTGTAATTTAATTGTAATTGGTAACTTCTGTCATGCTGGTGCCTAATGCACAAGGCATAAAGCGATTGCACACCAAACTAAAGCCATAATCAGGTCAACATTTACAAGGTCGGTCTCCTAAGACAGAGATGCAGCTTATGGCGAATAAGCAATTTGAAGCAGGTAAGTCTTAAGTTGAGAATAAAATGACATAAGCGACTGAGCAAAATGGACAGATACTGTGAGAGTTCTAAAATTGAGGTTCAGCAACCAAAGAAGCTTGTTCTCCATGAACAGTTCTAGCTTTTTTATGATCGGAGAAGTAGATGAATAATTTTAAGTCGGGGAAAGGACTGATTCTGCTTGTGCATCGCCCCATATTGCCATGCTCTCCTTGGCTTGACCTCCCCGGATTCTGACGTAGCACCAAAACAAACCAAGCAGTCTGGTGGGTCTTACGTACTTGATATGATATGGCACTGATGAATAAGTTGATCTCCCTGCCAGAGCTCTTATGTGGTGGTGAGAAATTTAGAAGATTTACATTTTAGAACCTGTATGTCCAATTTTGCATGACACAGCTAACCAGAAATTTTGAATGATACCTAACTTAATATCATGTGTAGTCTTATAGAGACACATCAGGCAACAACATAATTTTAAAATGATTTAACTGTGTACATGATGGAGACATGTGTAATCTAAAATTCATTTGAGGGTACTGTGATGCATGTAAATGTGGTTTGTTGTCATTACAGTTAAATTATGCATTGTATTGGTAATAATTGTCTGTAATTTTTTATTGTGCAGATTGCAAAAATTGATATAGACTACGCCAAAGTAGCAAAGAAGGTAGATGTGAAACAGCTGAAACAGGCAATGTGGGAGATTTTGACAAAACAATCAAAGGTAGGATTCTTGAATGTTTCTCAGTTGCAAGCAGTTTGCAGTCTCTTTCTTGTTCATTGATCTACCGTGACCTGTCTCTTTGAAGGTGATATGAGGCTCTTTGGAGGCAATATTGCCAGCAATAGTTTTTAACAGGTAACAAGTGCTTATTAAATACCATTCAGTTCAATTCATTACCATTTTATTTTGAGACATCAACCATAATAAGAGCACACAACTGAGTTAACGGGTAACTAACAATGTTGGTGGATTCTCAGAACAGGTTATCCAGAAAGGGACATATCCCGTTAACCATGTATAACCCTTATACACATTGAAAATCAAGATGGTCATTTAAGTAATATATGAATGAAGGTTATAGTATGAGGAAAGTAATGAAAAGAGAGAAAAGAAAAGACAGCAAACGAAACGGACCAATAAAGGAAAAAACTAAAGCCAAAAATAGCGTGAATGTACGCAAGACCATCACGTAACTAAACAGTATTAACTTTAGGGATCTCTTAAATTTATGCCAAATACGAAATATATTAAAATTAAGTATATCAAACATGAATGCTTGCAAATACTATGTTTTGCATTATTTTCTTTCCAGGACGTTTCAAAGGCACCAGAAAAGGCATCAACGTCTAATCAGCAGTCAACTCCAGAGACAGGGTTCCAGGAGATGCTGAATGAATTAACAAAACGAGTATCTAAGACGATGGCAAAGAATCTCAGCGTGCCAATTGCATTCGTCTGTCTGCTACACCTGGCTAACGAAAAGGCAAGTGCTATGCTAACCCTCTTCTATGCTTGGAAGTCTTAGGTGGCGCTGCTGGCGTGTAAACACCGCATGTGGCTGTCGATGCGTCAATATTACCTTCGTTTTTAACCACCACCTGTGCTCGTCGGGACTTCTCGATTGCGGCGCCACGGATATGGAACGCTCTTCCGCCATCTGTGCGTGCTGCACGCGGCTATATGGTTTTCTCTAAACTCTTAAAAACGCATTTTTCAGCTGTTTGATGGCCACATGTTGAGCGCTTCTGAGAGACTCTTAAGTGGCGCTTTATAAATGTTTTGTTACATTACATTACATCACAAAGTCATTCAGTACTTTTTGGCACCCATAAAGGGCAATATTATTGTGAAATCTTGTTAAGAGCTCTACTGTGTGGTATGGTTGCTGTGTGAATGTTAGTGAGTGTTCAAGGTTCAATCACTGTTGCAAAAATATTTAAAGTTTATTCGGTTGTTTAAACAGTTCAGTTGTTGCAGAGTTGTCCAGTTGACATCCAGTTTGAATGGATGTCGGTTTGTCTGAAAGGCTGCCTGATACTAAGCTTGGAAGGTTTTCCAGCTGGCTACAATGTTTTTGATTGTCTGAAAGCTTAGTTATCCAGTTGTTTGAAATGTTGTCTGGCTGTTGCAAGGTTTTCCAGTTGTTTGAAAGGCAATAGTTGTTTGAAAGGATATCTGGTTGTGTGAAAGCTTGTAGATTTGTTTCAATGGTTTTTTAGTTGTGTTTTTACTTTTAAGAGATTTTGTCTTTAAAACATTTCAGACATTGGACATTAGAAATGTTGGAGAAATGATGGCAGATCTCAACATCATGCTTGATGCAACAAGCGCAACTTCAAAATGACGTTGAACGATTTTTATCAGTACTTTTGCCTGTCGTTTTTAACACTTTTCAATGGTTTGACATTTTGAGTGAACAGTTTCCAAGACTGTTTCTCTAGCGAAACTCTTGTGTATATTTGACTCCATCTGTTGTGTATTCAGTATTTTCATTTGAACAGAATAATTTAAACAATCTGTTACAGTATATTAGACTATGAATCAGTATGTGGTGACAGCTTGTGAATATTTAGACGCCAGCTGATTATAATCTTAGCCTGGACATGTTGGTCGTGTGACAATGAATGCACCAAAACTTTGTTTATGATTGCCCTTTGACCTAGTTGTAAGCTAGTGGATACCAAGGTATAGATCCAATCACCAACAATTTTAAGCACTATAGAATTGTGTTAGAAATGTCTTGAAAACTTGACTCTTTTAACAACAAGCTGCATTGGTTTCCCAGTCGCTGTTAGCACACTCTTGTCATTAAAGTGGTAAAGGCAGTTTGTGCATAAACAACTGTGGTATGTTGCTAGTGGGGTCAAAACAAACAGTCTATGCTTGTGACTTGTGGGGGATTTCAACTCCCAATAAGCCTTTCAAATCTATATCTGTATCTACAGCAGGTTAACTGCTGCTAATTCTACTTGTTGACACGAATTCAAATTTAGGGTCTCCCTGCAGATTATTCAAATTTTCCTACTCAGTGTGACCCTTTTTCAGATTCAGGCCAACCTCTGTGGCTGCTGGTCCATAGCTGTGCTATTGATTCTATTTTTGGTCTCATTCGAGTCAGAACAGGCTTGTGATGTTCTTTCATGTTTATTGCACACTGGCCTACTACCTGTACATGGTGGCAATGGCATTTGAGTAATTGGTAAACAGAATTTATTGGGCCATCACTAGAAACGAACCAGCCTGCTACACTCTATTACTCAGAACAAAGGACACGTATCTGCTTCAGAAACTACTGCAATTGCCATATTGATTTTTTTATGATTATAGGGTAAGGCCAATGTGTCTAAACATGTGCATTCTGCGTGACCAATGAAACGATTAATTAGTCCTGTGTTGAAGAGTTTTCTGTGAGGCATAATCATCAGTTATCAAACTGATGATTTGTCTTCATCCAATTCTTAAATCTTCAAAACTTTGGACATCTTGCAGCTGGAAGAGCTGACCTGGTTAGGTTTTACTGATGCTGTTCTTGGCATACAATCTTCTCTCTCCCACTCTTTGTCTCATAAAGCATTGGAAGCCACATACCAATCATGCTCACTCATCTGTGCAGTTTGACAAAGCTCTGTTCTTTGACCTTATATGTTGGGCCACTTCTGTTCATCTTTACCACTACCCATTCAGCTCATTCAATAAAGCATCCTGACTCTTCCTGAGTTGATCATAAACTCTGCTGATGACACCCAACAACTTATCTCTTTTCCTTAGAAGTTTCACTGACTATAAATCACCTTTGTGTGATTACTAAATCTGTATGAAATCTATACTTTGATCCCATAAAAAAACTGAATTCGCACTACCTAGCAGATCCTTTTGTAACTGGAAAATTCCTGACCTGTAGCTCCTCTAACCTGGGCTATACCTCTCCACGCTTTCAATATTTGTGCCCATGTCCACAGCTCAAGTGCGATTTCCAAACAAAACCTCCACTTCTCTGATCATATCACCCATCCTTCCAGCTCTTGCTACATGCACATCTGTGACCCTTGCATTAATCGGCTCCATGCTTGACTTTACAAGTGCGTCCACAATAACTAGATCCACAGTCCATGTTAAACTACACTAAACTACTGCAATAGTCCAGGTTAAAATGCACTACTGTAATTAACTAATTCCTACATATAAACAACACCCAAAGTCTCTTCATAGTCCTATACAGCTGCTCTGACCCTCAGAAATAAACTCCTTCCCAGAATTAAATATCCGACGACCTTGCCAACAATGTATCTTCCATTGAAGACCAAATGCTACTCTTTCATGATATCAGGCTTTCACCACCACTGCAATCCCTTTGCACATCTTTCAGTCTGCACTGATTTCAACACCCTTCTACAAATTATATGAGATGCCATCTCTTCCATACCTTTCGTCTGGCGGACTCTGAAGTTTCTGTACCTTGGACTTTTGACTTGGAAGCAAACCCTACCTCACCTGCCTAGTGATTTTGCTTTGACTGAGCGGCTGGTCCCACGATTTTAGTCTCTGTGCGCTGTAGAAATCGCGAGATTACGATTAAGATCAGCATCATTTTACCAATTACCGCCAGCGCCTGAAAACCTCTCTCTTTACCAGTGAAGACACTGGCCTGGATCGGGAGCGCCTCTGTTTTTGATTGGCGCTGTATAAATGCTCGATTACGATTACATTTTCATAGTGTAGCAATCACAGCAATCACTCTTAAACCGACGTTTTAAGTAAGTAAGTATAAGTGTCTTCTTTATTAAACGCTGGCAAACGCGCTGTAGGCTACATACAAAGTTATACAAATTAATTCTAATATAAAAAAAACTGATCGCATTAAAAACGACGAGACTTTAATATTGAACACAGTCAGCCAATCAGCGGCGTTGTCTGATCCAATGCTAAACAGTCGGCCAATCAGCGACTTTGCCTGATCTATTACTGAACAGGGTCAGCCAATCAGCGGCGTTGTCTGAACAGGGTCAGCCAATCAGCGGCGTTGTCCAAACAGGGTCAGCCAATCAGCGGCGTTGTCTGGCCTAAAAAAGAGTGCCCGTGACGTCACATCGAACAGCTGAAGCCCGATGTTTACAAAATTATGCATCGCAATATAAGAACTACAGATGGCAACAGTTAACGTTAGAAGCGTCAAATGTGTCGATTTATTGCTATTTAACTGGAAATTATTAATGAATTTAGCTGCGCAAAATTAGCCAAAGAACTGTGGCGACGTTTGGTTAGGATATAAGGCGTCCGTGTGGGGCAGAATCATGCTTTTAATGAGAGACAAAGCCCTGTGAGCGATTTCTTTGTTTGCCAAACCTTTTTGGGTCTCGCGCAGATTTCATCGATTGAGAAGAAATCGGTGAAGAAACGAAGATGAGTTTCTTTCTGCAGCTTAGAATTCTTCTGTGGAAGAATCTGACGTTAAAACGACGGACGCCGGTCGGTATTATTATGGTTTTAATGCATAATGTACTAATTTTTTTATATAGCGCATAATGAGAAATCGCAGAGGTGCGCTTCTGACTTGCTGCCACCTGCGGTTTAGGTTCACAAAACATATGGCTGTGGCTTTTGAGTTTGGTGAACCATTTAAATTCTACAATTTGGAAACAGAATGTTTGAAGTAGCTGGTCCAGCTGAATGGAACTCTTTACCAGAACCAATCCGAAGATCATCCTCAATTAATATTTTAAAATCTAAACTTAAAACTTATCTCTTCTCTGAGTAGCCTACTATGATTAGTAACTACATTGTTACGCGTCCTTTGAGTAAGACTCTGTTTTATTAAGGCGCATTATAAATACAAGTTGTGTTGTATTGTATTAAAGAGTTGATTAATTGAAATTAGCAGTGTCCAGTGATTTTCATTGAATTGCGTAATGGTTTAGTTTAGTCTTTTTGTATATTATATTGTACTTTAAATTTGGGCGATCAATGTTCTGTCCGTAGGCAGGTCCAGGAATGAACGACCCATTCTTCTCTTAGTACGATTGTTCTTTTTCCTTAGTTTCTTTGTATCATCATCTGTTTCCTTTATCCAGTCTAACATCATATTTCTTGGTCTTTCTAGGGCTACTGATTATCACTACTGACATAATTATGTAGGGCCTATGTATATATGTATACATGTATTAGTTTATTTCCAAATAACAACAGGCAAAGCGCTGTAGGTGAACAGTAATGATTGACAGTATGGCTACTTATGGCCGAGTTTGTTAGCACATGTTTCGATATAACATTCGTGGGATAAAGTCCAAGTCTTTATCAGGGAGGCTGAAAGTTATTTAATGGTTCTCGCTGCAGTGGGCAGAGGCCAAGGAGACGTAAAGCTCATTGCCTTGGACTGTAACCATTTTTTAAAACTTTAAGTAGTGTAGAAATGGTTGCACCACTGTGCTTGAATGCAAGGAATGTTGCTCATCATTAAAATAAAAAACTACTTCGAAGAAAATAAATTAAATTACGGCCAGGTGTTGTTGACTGAATGACATTTAATAAGGTTGCCTTGCTCTGAAAAAAGGTTGAGAACCATTGGTCTAATGGGCAAATTATTTGGAAATATGCTCAACCTGTGTGATAGAATTGGATGAAACCCTTTACTAATCATTACTCAGAATTAGGGTTATGAATTTTGAAGAATCTTTCACCTGAAGCTTAGTAAGGCTGAAGAAATGGACAACCATGTTTTATAATATCCAGTGCTCACCAATGAAGCGGTGGACCAGCCAAGCCCTTGCAACATCACTGACACATGCTTGTGATGTGATTGGCCTCGACAGTCAGCAGACATTTGTGACTAGACCTCCAAATTGCACTGAGATGTGATAGAGTCGTCAGTTGATATTTTGTCATGAGCTGTGGCATATTTTATGGGACCACTCTGGAACTGATTGAGTTTTGGAACAAGGCAGTGTTGAACACAAGTTATTATGAAATATCAAGACAAGGATGATGACATAACTTGATTATTATGAGCATGTGGTAAGTTGTTGTGGTTACTTGTAATAACTTGTTTCCTGCTCTGTGATATTATATCTTAGACGTGTAAAGTCCTTTATCCCATGTGTGCTTTACAAACGCTTGCCCTAGGTCTCACCTGACTGTACACCTGTCTGTTTTTTTGTCCTTTACTGATTTCATTATTTAACACATTTCTATTGTAACTGGTTGCGGTCTGTCAACCTGTCAGAAAATAAAACGAATATCTATCTATCCTCTGCATTGGTTGTTGCAAATTTATATAAACTGGAATACATGCAAAATGAAGTTGTTGATAATGACAGAAACTATATTGATTTTCTTTAAGGTAAGTTTACGTTGCCATGCAATGACAGTCGTCCGTATCAAGTGATTCATTGGGATTTTAACCTCAGATGTTATGGTGAAAAGTGAATCTCATTTATGTAGCTACTGTTTTCTCTGTTTCAGTTCGTTTTGCTGTTTGAGGTGTTCATTCCACTTGTCCTGTTTGTAATTCTTCTATGTATCCGATACAAGCAACCGCCTTATCCAATGTCCGAAAGTAAGTCAGATGCTTCTCGAATGTATTCGAAAGATGCACGTCTCTTTTCTGACCCTCAAATTGACTCTCTTTTCCTATCAGAATTAAAGTTACAAAGCTGCATTATCGTTAACAACAGCAACAGGGAGTGCTCGATATTGTAGTGGTTAGTGAACTGGACTGTTTACTGAGAGGTTGGTGGTTCAAATCCCTGCTAGGGCCGATATTTGGTTCGAGACTTCTGCTTTGCATGCGTCCTCTAGCTGACTCAGCTATACCAAGTACAGTGTACACAGACTATACGCTGTCAGTGGGAAGATGAGACAGCGAGGGTGAAGACAGGCCACCCACCCTCATATGCCGAGGCTAAGAAAATGAAGTTCTAGGTTCATCAGTTGAGGGCCATCCATTTAGTATGTATGCATAAATCTGGAAAAATTGGGCCCCAACCCCTTCCTGTACACATGTTTACCTTTTACACCCCCAACCTGTGTAAGTATGCTTGACGTACCCCCGAATCCTGCTGAGCTGTGAGATAGTTAATAGCAGTTAGTGGTAAAGTGGCATACAAGTTCACACTCTCCTACAGTCCTACTCTCCCAGCAGTTCTTGTCTGATCTGATAGCTGTTTGGTGTATCATTCGAACAAGGCCAATAATAGACAAATTATATCGCGGTTTACCCCCCCCCCCCCCCCTATTTACTCTGCATACATGCTTTATCAGTGGACCCCATGCATTTGGGTTAACCCCTTCCCCTCCATGCATACATACTACATATAAATGGATGGCCCTTGATGATTTGTCATGAGCTGTGGCACGTTTAATGACCACCACCCTGGACCTGAATGAGTATTGGAGCAATCCAGGGTTGAATGCAAGTTATTATCAAAATCAAGACAAGGATGATGACATAATTTGATCATTATGAGCTTGGATTGATGATGAAAGATCCTGGATAAGAGTTAGCATGTTTCATTTCTCTAGGACAAAAGAAGAGGGCAGCTAAATTTTGTGAATGAGGCCAAAGCATGAACCAGACAAACATGGGATAATTGCTTGGCTGAAGTAAAATTGAGGACAGTAGCTTAGTTTTCCTTGTATACTTTGTCTTGACTCCTTTGCTCTTTCACTTTTTCTCTTCTATGCCCGTAGTTATTAGATCATTTGTTTGATTTGATTAATAGAGTAGATGAAGTCGTTAGTTTAGAATTGTTATGCTAATGTAAATGGCACAGTGCAATATGCAGTAAAATTGGAGAAGCAAAGCATGGAAGAGAATAAAACTTTTTCTCTTCCGTACTTTGCATAGAACTCCAATTATAATCGGATTTTCAGTTGATTCATGGATTAAATTACTTCAAAACCTGCACCTTCTGTTCTTTGCTTGCTTCCTTGTTGTGATATAAATGTTCTTTATCGCCAGAGTTGGGTTTCGAAGCGCCTCTCAGTAGGTATCTTGGAGGGGCACTATATAAGTCCTCTGAATGAATGAATTTTCTCTTGCCTTTCCCACTGGTTTTCTTCTTCTCTGATTGTAAATTCTTTAATAACTTTTTGACTTAATTTCTCGAGAAGGCAACTAAGCCTAAAGAACTTCATGATTGTTTTCTACAACTTTGTTGTGATTTTTTGGCACTGTTTCTAGCTCATTCTGACAGCAAGCCTTTGCCGTCTGCTGGTGTCATTGCCTTGATGCAGGCATTCTGTGAAGGCGGGCAACAGGATGAAAGAGGATTCTACAATTTTCCAAATTCCACGTAAGCTTGGGCCATCTGAATCTCAATCATCGTCAGTGGTTATGGTATGCTCCATGTATGGCTTTAATCTGAACTCAACCTAATTAATAATTGTTTTAGCCCTTTAATGATGAGAGGCATTTTTTCCCGTGAATTTTAGTACACACTTGTCGTTAAAATGTTAATTTAGTGGTTTTGCATTTAGTATTAGGTACCTCTGATTTAGCTGGTTCTCATGACTTAGCTTCTTTGGTTTTCAATGAATTGCATGGTTCAGGATTGTAATGTGATTCGACATGTAATTACTTTTTGTTGAGGAGAGGACTGCAGTGTATCCATTGGTCATGAAGAGTTTTTAAGTGATTGAATGTGAATGAGTGACTGAGTGAGTGACCTTCTGAGTGACCTTCTGAATGAGTGACCCACTAAGTTAGTGAGTATGGGATTGAGTGTGAGTGAGTGATATCTGGTAATGTTTTTGTGAAGGCTTTATAACAAAATTTAATTTGTGATTTCGTAATTCTGATCTGCGTTTGTGTTTTCAGTGTGTTCCAGTTTCTCGAGAATTTTCAGTCGGTTGCTGAGAACAATAACTTCTTCGATCCTGGATTCACACCGAGTGACATGGATCGAATTCCAGATCTGTACCAAAGGATCATCGATGATCCAGCTCTTGTTCATAGCCAGATCTCTAAAGTCAAATGTAAATACCAGTAAATTATTAGGTCTCCTTCATAAAAATTTGAGATAATGTTTTTTCTCACATTGAGCTCTTTCTTTGATTGTTAAAAGGTGCTACACACACACACATGCACGCACGCAAACACATTATGTACATGTATATATAATTATGTTTTGTTACAGTTGCAATCTTTTCAAATAATCCCAACTAGTTAATCAAATATCATGGAGGAGAGAGTGGAGGGAATTATACAGGGAAGAATGGAAGGAAAGAGACTGAAAGGAAGGCCTGGATGGATGATGCTGGATGGGATGATGGTGGATGGATACAGTAAACTGATGGAGAAAGCCCAGCATCGAAGGGAGTGATGCCATTGGACGTTTGAACCTGCCCAAAGGCAGAGAACTTGAAGAAGAAGTTTATCAGAATATCAGAAAAAGCAGTCAGACAGAGAGACAGCTGTAATATCACTTTGGCTGTACTTACAGGGACAACAATTTCTGCTTGAACTTCATTCTGGATGTTTGAAAAGTGCTGAAAAAGCTTTCTAGACATTTATTTAACACTTTAACGATGAGCATATAGTAAAAGTGATTTGGAAACCAATGCTGCTTGTCGTTAAAGTGTTAAACATAACCGCTTTTGTTTCTTCAGATATTGAGGTGAAAGATTTGCTCGTGAACACTTCTGAGTTTTTAAATGAATTATCCAACAACTTCTCTCTGCCACGTGAAACGGTTGATGGTGTACTTAATGCACGAATTAATCTCACAGAGGTAAGAACATCTTTATGCTTTAAAGGATAATACTGTTTTAAGCATTTTCACTATTTAGTTTTTATATCAATTCAGCAAACTGGTCTTCAAATCAGACATCTTGAGGCTTGATTTTAGTGCATGATTAGTTGTGGATTAAAACCGAATTATGCACAGACTTCACTAAATTCTTTATATTAATTTAGATTAGACACTTGCAGTGCTAGGCTAGTGCACCACTTGTAGCTATAGTGAACAACAGTGCATTCCAGCAAAACTTTTATTCACTCAGTAGATCACTCACTAATTGTCACTCACTCAGTAGGTCACTCACTCAGGAGGTCACTCACTCAGTAGGTCACTCAGTGACACTCACTCAGTAGATCACTCACTCAGTAGGTCACTCACTCAGTAGGTCACTCACTCAGGAGGTCACTCACTCAGTAGGTCACTCACTCAGTAGGTCACTCACTCAGGAGGTCACTCACTCAGGAGGTCACTCAGTGACACTCACTCAGTAGGTCTCTCACTCAGTAGGTAACTCACTCAGGAGGTCACTCACTCAGTGTCACTCACTCAGTAGATCGCTCACTCAGTGTCACTCACTCAGTGTGTCACTCAGTAGGTCACTCACTCACCTTCTGAGTGAGTGACACTTAGTGAGTGGTCACGCACTCGGTGCACTGCATAGTCAGTACGTAGTCTAGTCCAAACAAGTTTATCTGAAGCCCATGCTTGAATACTCCAGGCCCATCAAGGGAAGCCATTTTATTTGTCAGCTACATACAACTTTTTTAACTTGCAGCTCTATCGAATCATGTTCAGCCCAGATGTCTACGCTGACAACTTGCGCTTCAAGCGAGATGACTCGGCGTCTAGGAATTACGGAGGCTTGTCAGAGAGAATTCTAGACGGTTTAGCGCACAACGGTGGAAGTTCTCTATCTGACATGGAATCTCTTCTGAGTCTTCTTCCTTTTGACTCAGGCTTAGGAAAATTCTCTGGGAGTCTCCTCTATGAGATACTGAAAGACAATCCAAAGCTGCTGCTCGATCCGCAGTTTCGCCATCTCGCTGGCAAGTTAATTGGAGCCAGTGGACATCCGGACCTAGGGTTTCTCCTGTCCCAGGATCCGGAAGAAAGTCTCGACGTTTTGAAGGTATGACCTTTTACGATTGCATGACACAATGGAAAATGGCACTTGTAATAAGAATAGTCAGTTTGTTGTTAGTAAGTAGTGTAATGTATTGCTTGGTTCTTTAGTATTTCATTGTATGGTATCTTCTGCAAGAGACTGTTGTTTTGTTCAGAAGTGCAATATTAAGTGTGTGGACATTTCTGAACTTTGGAAGGAAGGCAATATCATAATACACTCATACAGTTGTATTGTTGGTATTGTATAAGTGGAAATGTATTAAGATATGATTTACATGTATCTAGGGCAAATGCATTCATCATGCTGAGAGATTGCTTGCAGTAGTGTAAGATACTGTACAATTTGCTTGTTATATGTTACAAGATGAAACACAACAACTGCACGTGAATTGATATTGCACAAAAATCACGCATTGAACCCTCTCTCTATCCCATCTTGGGCAGAATTGTCAGGTTCCACATTATAAGTAGACTGTTATAATGTGAAGCTCGTGTCCTCGTAATGTGAGATCACATTATAAGGTCACATAGGCCTACATGTAAAGTCACATTGTGAATGGGAATTTAATGTGGGTAGACCAAGTTATAGAATAATTTATAAAGACATTACAATTGGTCATAAAAATTTTTTAAGGCAATGGGACAAGAATAGAAACAGAAACTGGTCAAAATGATCCTTTATTGACATTTTTATTGTTTTGATTATTTCATCTATTGTGTAGTGTAAATTTGTTATGCTTCAGTTTTATGCACACAAGGGTTATGTAAATTTAATTTCTATTTTGCTGTAGAAAATTCTGATCTCTAAAACAAGTCTGAGACATCTTGTGTGCTCCAAAGGTGACCTCGCCAGAATTTTGTCATCAACAGATCGAAATCTTACCTTCTATCTGGTAGGTTCTTCACTTGTTTCTAGATTGAAATCTTTCCTCGTATCTGGTAAATTTCTTCATGTGTTTACTTACTATCTTATAGGTTTCTTCACATGTTTGTAGTTTGTTTTACAGAGTTCACAGAGGCCATTGATTGTTTCTAAGATTCAGCTGTCACATTGCACTGATTCTTGTACATTGGCATAATCTAGAAACATATTGACTTGCTTCACCTGGAATCATTGGCCGATCTCGGCTGCCTGTCTTCACCGTCTTTGACCTCTGGATCATCTTGACCTCTTTGTTCCTCTGGTTAGGACTGCTTGGCCCAATCTATAGCTTTTGTCTGCATTGGGCCTTCTTTGTGGAATGACCTCCCTTACTCAGTTTGCTCTGTGGAGGTCCATATGCATCTCTCTGCTGTCTTAAATCTTGTCTTTTCTCTTGGGGTCGGTCGCGCTGGGAGCGCCTCTGATTGGTCAGCACTGCGAGAGGCACTTCAGAAATTCTTAAATACAATGCAATACAATACAATGTTAAAGAAACAGACTGCTGACTGTCTGTCTGCATGACCCTTGATTCTTGCTTGAACTGGAACTGAGCTTGACCTCACATTTCTATCGATTTTGTTTTCAGTAAGCATCTCTGAATAACATGTTTCTTGTGACTTATATTTCTTAATATGCTGAAGCACTATTCAGTTGTGATGATGCATATTCCTATAGAATTTTGGATTCCCTGGTACACATTGTATATTAGGTTATGTCACATTGCGTTCTAGAAACAATCTCAGGACACCTTATGCAACCTGTCGTCAGATCAATGGGACCGATTTGTTGCTGGTTTGTCCGACCACATCAGTTCAAAAGAGATCATACGCAAGGTATTGCAGTGTTTGGACTGAGATTATTCTGATGGGTGTTTAAAGAAGTTGCTGTTTATGTATTTCTAAAGATATTACTTATAGATAAATGTGGTATCTAAAGAGATTTAGTAAAAAGTATTTTTTAGGAGATAAAAATCCACTGGGAAGTATTTGTAAGAAGATAAATGCAGAGTATTTTTATTAGCACTTTAACGACGAGCTGCGCTGGTTCCCAGTTGCTTTTAGTACACTTTGGTCATTAAATTGTTACTTTTTCCTTATCTGTTCTTGTCAATTAGGTTTAAACTTGTTTTTATCTTTAATGTTTTGTACTACTGTCATAGTATTAATTTCAATATGCCAGAATTTGAACTCCAGTTGCAGTAGTTAAAGTCAATGATGTCATTCAACTTTGCCTGACCTACTTTCTTATTTTAATGGCATTTGATGTGGTCCAATCTCTTCTTATGTTTAAATACTGCAGTTATCAAATGATAGTATTGCGTATTGTATGGTTTACAGACTTGTTTGCTTTGTAAACAGTATGATTTGGACAAAGTTAACATGAGCATGACGATCAACCGCATTAGAAATTTTGAGTCAAACGTGAGTTTACTGCAATACTACTCTTCACTTTACTTTAAATTACCAGATTTTGTGAATGTATTGATCAATGTCAATTTCTAAATTGGCATTAATACTGTTGTTATCCCTTTTTAGCATATATCCAACCTCCTACCAAGTATTCATTACCCTTCCATACTTACCAGATCCTACTCTAATCACCATTACTCACCTTATTAAATCGCATACTAATGTGACTATCTATCATTCTCTCCATCAATCTATCCTAAGTAAGTAAGTAATCTTTATTGTGTTAAGTTAGTGTTCGTGCACACTTATCGAACACCTCAGATTTAGTTCTATGACCTTATGCGCTTTAAGTAAACAAAAATTAATTCAAGTATTGTCTTCAGAAACCTACAAGGCTCAATGCCCTTTAACAAAACCTGCAAACTTTTGATTTTAGATTTACTAAAGCCATATGCATTGACTCCCTTAAACTGTACACATTGCAGTTGTAAGGTGTCCTTAATTGTACACCTTACAATTGTATTGTGTACAGATTGTGTAGGTGTTCTGTACCTGTTGTTATCTTCATTTAGGATTTATTGTTTTGTTGAACTGTTGCATTGCTATGTAGTTGGGGGAGTTCATCGCATTCGAAAGGAACTTGGTGGGATTGAGCCAGTTTGCATCTCACCTGCCAAGAAGCTCTTGCCAATCAAATACCATGCCAATAACTACGACTATGCCTCCCAATGCCACGCAGGATGACCTAGATGGAGAAACTTCAAACGACGAAAAGGCAAGTCACTGAGCGGTGGTGGTGGTGATAGTTTTGAATCTAATTCTATAAATCGTTTTCTGCAGTTTTAATATTGCTATTAATAATAATATTATTGATGTAGGCCTAACTGGTTTAACTCTGGTTTAACTCTAGGTTGTTTAATTGATTAAATTTTGTAACATGCTCACAGGAAAATGTGAGTCTGAGGCTATGAATATGACTAGAACACAATCATCTGTCCAGCTATGTGGACACTTGATGCATGTGAAGTGCCTTTTAAGAATCTTTCTCAAGCACTGACTATTAATCTGCGACTATCAAGTTGCATTAGTTTTAGCTTGTTTTAATTTTTTTCTTCCATTTGACATAGTGCATAATTTACAGAACTCTTACACTTCAGTTTACAAAAATAATTTTAATCTTTGTGAAGACCTGACCCTACCCAACTTCTTTTCAGTTACTTAGTTGAGTGGTTAAAAGAAGAGCTAAGGCAGGGCTGTCAAAAAGCCAGCCCGCCAACGAGGTTTTCCTGGCCCGCAGGGCCTTGCTTAAGGACTACTGTGATGTTCATGACTGATAACGAATGTCAAAATGAAGCTTTAAGAAGCCTAATTTGACTGTTTGTTTGCCAAAAAATGCACCATTTAAGAGTTAGTTTTGCCAAAAAAATTTAGGGATGCGCTCACTGAGCCCATTCCAGACCCGTACCTTCACTTTGCTCAAACGTCAGAGCCCTGGCCTGATACACTTGGAAGATAAATATTGCCACTGGCTCACATTTAAAAAAGGTTTGAAACCCCTGAGCTAAGGGATTAACACCCAACCACTCCTGACAAATAAAGCACTTTTCGTATACCAGTTCCAAACGCATGGACTTTCTGCAAGGAGGTTCAAGAACCTCGCATGCTACGTGGCTCTAGGTGAGAGATATACCAATCGTGGATAATATATTAGTATTCATTTTATCATATGTCACAATGTATCATGCCATTTTGAATTGTCAGGGAGACGAACAAGGTTCAGAGAGCAATTACGTCGGTCTGATGAAAATCTGGATTGAGATGCAGAGCGTGTTCTGTGGTCATTCCACTGTCCACAAAGAGTTAATCAAGAAATCTCCTAAGCACATCAACCTTGGTAATACTTTGCAATCTAAATCAGCAACAAAGGTGCTATATAGACATTTACATAAATGAATATACCTGCCATGTGGCAGAATGCTCAGGTAACTTATGATAGAGTTTATTTAAAGGGTGCTAAATAAACAGCCTTATGCCTACATTTATACATACATACATCCATACATACATGCATCCATACATACATCTTTACATCAATACATGCATAAACATGCATACAGACTCTTGCTGCTTATATGTATACCTACGCACACGCATATACAGAATAATAATCATAATTATAATAGAGAAGTTCTGCAGCACTGGCTTAATAATGCTCTACACAGTAATTAGTAGTTACTCTGTTTGTTTAGCTTTTAAAAATTCCTCTTGATAAGCTTTGATTACATTTCCAGATGATTTGGGTTTGTCCAAGTCACAGAAGTACAACCTGGGAATTCTGGTGAACCTTTTGTATAACAACCCAAAGATACTTTATGCCCCTAACAACACAGCTGCTGATGAAGTCATCAGAAAGGTATGTAAACAACTGGTAATTTTTGATTCTCATAGTGTCTGTGTAACACTGTTAGTTGAGGCAGTTATTATTCGGCTATACTTAGACCAGTATTCATGGTTTTGCTTCATTATATCAGGGAGCTATGCTTTTCGGTGTTATCTTAGCCTGGACGTAGAATATTTTATTCTGAAGCAAAAATTGTGGCTTTGCTGTTGTAAGTCCCTTATTCTAGAACAGACTGCCATGCAACCTTTGGCACAGTCTTCTTTCTGCACTCTTATTTCGATTTTGGTCTTGTGTACTGAGGTGGGGGTGCCTCTAATAAGTTTTCTTGATCAGGTTCTGCATAAATGTGAACTTGTGATTGCAATATTAGAACAGTTAGCATCATTTAAGCTAGCTGAAGTGTTTTTGAGAGGGTACTTAAGTATTATGAATGCGTACAAATGCTGGGGGAATGACCCCCTATACATTTATCTGTGGAATTGTCGGCCAAAGTGGTATGACACTGACCTTTCCTCTGCGTGTTCACTTCAAGCTGCAGAATGCGTTAGAGAAGGTGATCCCCCATTGCTTTGTATTTAAGCCAAAGGATTCTACAAATCTAGAACTATTCCTCTGAGACAAGGGTTGATAGAGTTTCATGCTACCCTACTCGAGGACTCCAGAAATAGTTGACAGCGTCTGTGTTTTGTACCCTGTGTTGATGTCGTTGTTAATGATCTTTGCAGGCAAATGGTACCTTTGCCCTCATCGACCTTCTTTCTGAGTATGCACGCAATTGGTTGACGGTGTCCGACAAAATTCGATCATACCTTCTTCTTCAAACTACGGAAGAAAATCTGGAACGAATCAAACAGGTTGACTTGTGTTTGTTTGTACAGTACGATTTACAGATTTTAAGTAATTTAACAAGGCATTTATATAGCACCATTTGCTGTATGTGTGTCTCTCAGGCAGGAAGTTCTAAGTTGGTTTTTTGGTGTACAGTGACTTGCTGTGGTTTGAGAAGGTATTTTTCTTATTTGCACTTAAATACTGTTCCAGATGTATGCAAAAGAAGGCATAATGATAAGCCAGAATATTGTGTCAGATGTATATGAAAGAAGGCATAACAAAAAGCCAGATTACCCTTCTCCTTGTCAGTGCATAACCTACTGGTTCAGTTTAACTGATCTAATGTACCATGTAAACTTTTCTGGTAAATGAACAGATCTATCTGATTTTATATACTGTACATGTGCTGTCTATGGTAAATTACTTAAAAACTATATAAAGTTTAATATGTAATCAAGATTTGATCTCAGCTTTAGAAGTTTTGAAGTTAGTCAGTGGTTGCTACTAACTTTAACAGCAGGGCTTGCCAGAATACAGGATCGGGTTTGTCAAACTTCAGCTAACTGACCCATGAAATATATGTAAAATAATTGGCCAGATAAATAGCACTTGGAAAAGATAAGCATTGAGCCAGATTTCAAAGACCAACAAGATTCTGTCAAACAAAGCAAAGCGCCGCTGAATAGTTATTCTGCGAGATGCGCTTTATAAGTGTGTAGATACGTAATGATATCCAGAGAAAGTTCTATCAGCTGGGGTCTGACGCACAAACTCGAATATTTATACAGCAAATTGAAAAATGTATATTGTATAACAACAACTTCCATAGAGTACACAATCTTTCATCTTGTAATCTTTTTTCAGATTCAAAAAGAAATTCATTCGATGCCCGGATTGACGAAATTTATTCGAAATAGCGATGTGCAGGCATTCTTTGAAAATCCTGACTTCACGGTTGTGAATCGGTCGGTGTTCTTGGAGCAGCTCGATTTGATTGACAACGCGGCCTGCAGCTGGCTTTCGCTCATCAAAGGCATCAACATTAACGTCTTTCAGGGATTTGCCACTGAGGACGATCTTGTCAGATACTTTCTGTACGAGGCATACAGAAATGGCGTACGAGTTCTTGCGAGTAAGTTCGGGGTTATTTTGAAAGGCTGTAAAATGTGACGCCAGGGGTCAAAACCCGTCGCTTGTCGCTTCCTAGATATTGAGCTAGAAGCTGAAACAGGCGAGAGGGGTCAGAAATATAGAATATTCTTCATTTCAGCAGTTGCCTATGAATTTGCCATAATTTGCAAAGTAGTAATCCGATTTTGATGCCGTTTGCTTTATTTGATACAGAGTATAGCCCTCCTATTTCCCAGCAAAATTGCCGCGTAATCCAGTAATGGATGCTGAGAACTTTGATGACACGAATATTCCGAAATATTTTATTCGATTTTCTCACTCTGTACCAATGAAAGAATCAAACGTGCATAACTTCAGTTAGAAAAAAGATATTTTTATTCTGTAAAAAGTATTTTGAAGCAAACTAATTGTAGAACATGACTGAATAAAAAGGTCAGAAACCGACATGTGACGGGTTTTGACCCCTGGCGTCACAAATGTGCTTTTGAGTATACTGAGTACTAGTGTTACATTTACATAAGGTTTTACGATTGTAAATGTAATCATAAATGCACAATTGTATAACAACTCTCCAAGAAAATATAGGAAAATCAAAAAGATTTAATTAGCATGTACTGGGTATATGTGTTGTTTGCTATTAAGTCATATGGATATTGAGCTGTATAAGGTGCTACATAAATGTTAGTTACAGTATACTGAGTTAAGTTATCCTACACTGAGGTACATTACCCAAAGCAAATATGTTTGACCTAGCTAGATTTAATAACTTTTATTTGCTTTCTTACCTGTGCATATCGGCATCAGTTCTCCAAGATGTGGTCCTTGAGATTTAAATAATTTTATGCTGAAATGCAAATGCTATGATGGCTATACAAAAAAATGACCTACTAATTTGATAGATATTCATATTATCTAAATCAATGCTCTTTCTGGAGATTTCTTTCTTTGTTATTTCTTTATAAGTAATGGTCGGTGGCACGACAAAAGAGCGACCGACAAAAGAGCGCCGACAAAAGAGCGCCGACAAAAGAGCGAACGACATAAGAGCGCCAGACATAAGAGCGCCCGACATAAGAGCGATGTACTTTTAAGATTAAAAATAAAAACAACCACAAAGAATAATCCTAGTGCAATTTATTCAACAAAGTGCTGTGAAGAAAATAGACTAAATAGACTAAATAAATGTCTGACTTTAATACTAATACTGTATAATAACGATTTCAGAAAAAATAGACTAAATAGACTAAATAAATGTCTGAATTTAATACTAATACCAGAACTGTCACAAAAACCTCTAAATGCTAATATGCTCTAATATGCTAGTGTACCTTTTGACATTTTAAATAACATGCTTTTAAATAAGATAGACCTAGTGGTTTATTAACAACATTATTCACGATGTTGGTGTTTTATTATGTTAATTGGTTTTGGTTGGCATGCGGACGTCCGCAAGGGGGTGGGGGTAAGGCTAAATGCGGACAAGTGCGGACAAGGGGGAGGGGGTCCAAAGTAGGTCATTTTTCTGCGGACGTCCTTTATGGACGACCCCTAAGCCCCGCTGATTGATTGATTCGCTCTTATGTCGGTCGCTCTTATGTCTGGCGCTCTTATGTCGTTCGCTCTTTTGTCGGCGTTCTTTTGTCGGCGCTTTGTCGGGCGCTCTTTGTCGGCGTGCCGTAATGGTCATTCATTTTATTTCTGTTTAACTGTATTCTGTAGGTGGTTTGTTAGTTATTTTTAAC
Source organism: Aporrectodea caliginosa (assembly GCA_020284085.1). Classification (NCBI taxonomy): domain Eukaryota; kingdom Metazoa; phylum Annelida; class Clitellata; order Crassiclitellata; family Lumbricidae; genus Aporrectodea; species Aporrectodea caliginosa. The sequence continues at coordinate 724,014 of JACEVL010000479.1, read as the reverse complement.
AAGTGTCAATTCGATAGGTACCACTTTGATATTACTTTGATAATTATTGCTGTTCTGGTAGGTGTTGTGTTTACAAATCTCAATGCTGATGGTTCTCTCCCTCCACACGTCATCTACAAAATTCGACAGAATGCTTCGTTTACCGATTCGACCAAGTCAGTGCGTGACAAGTTCTGGCACCCAGGACCTGGTGGCTGGCCCTATAACTACTACCAGTTTGGATTTGTCTGGATCCAGGTAGGTCCTTGCTTATGAAGCGTTCCTTTTAGGTGGTGAAGGTGGTAACCTAATATAGTAGCCTAATGTGTGGTTATCTGTATACATGTATAACTGGTCATTTATCATTTGCCACATGTGTGTAAGACTTCTAGATAAGGCATTTTTCAGCTAGACGTATAGACTGTAGCTGTCTTCATATGCAGACATGGTAATGGTAATGGTAATTACAAATTTATATAGCGCCACTTCAAGTGAGACTCATCATAGGCGCTCCCGGCCTAACGCAATAAAACCACGATCGAACAGAATGGTCATCAAGTGCTTGCGTAAAATAGGCAGAGAGGCTGAGAAGCTCATGTCACAGGTTATTAGGTAGGCAGGTATTGCTTGATCGTATCGTAGGTGGTCTAGGTGTTGTAATATCTTCCATATTTAATATTGTGTAAAAAAATTTATTTTGTAGCTAAACAATTGTGTAGTATGTGCATATCAGATTACCCAGTTCCAGTTTATAATTGTACTTGAAAACCTTTTGGTGCTTGTTCAGGAAAGATTCTCAAAGGTCCTCCAGTTCACCAAGTTAGTTTGGTTGGAGAAAAATCTCAGGCATTGCATTGATTAATTATATTGGCAAATTATATGGAAATTTCACTCCAAAGTTATGTTTTCTTTGTTAGGACATTATCGAGAGAGCAATTATTAACGTGCATGTCGGACAAGACGTGCTTGAACCTGGAGCATATATTCATCAGATGCCTCATCCATGTTACATGGAAGATCAGTGAGTCGATTTGTCATTCCATTGCCCTTCCAGATTTCACTGCTACTTCATTCATTCATTCATAGCGAACATTTACATTTTCTTAGCCTCGGCATACGAGGCAGGTGGCCAGTCCTCTCCTTCAATGTCTCATCCTCCCACCAACAGTGGTCAGCATACTCATTATAGCTGAGTTGGCTAGGGGTGCAGGTGGGGCAGAAATCTTGAACTAAATTTCTGCTAAGCAAGCATTAAATAATGAGTTTAAAAATGGCCGAGTGGATGGAAGAAGGCAAATGAAGCTTTAGCACAACGACTAAAAAAGTCAATTGCTCCACCAGATTAGAAATCAACTGTCATCATTTTATGTTATCAACGCAGATTTCTCTTCATGATCGAACACGTGATGCCGTTGTGTCTGACGATTTCCTGGGTCTACACAGTTGCCATGTTGGTTCAAAGCATCGTCTATGAAAAGGAACAGCGTCTTAAAGAGGTATGATGTTCATTTCTAGTCTCCCGTTATGTACAGTTGATGTAATTGTAATTGAACATTTATATAGCGCCACTCAGAGATTCAGAGGTGCTCCCGACCCAAGTCATTGCTGTCACTTACAAATAAGATAGTCTTTACTCTTCAGGCATATCTGAAACAGAGGAAGAGAAAGGCTGAGGAGCTCAAGATGCAGTTCATGTACTAGTGTCACTGCAAAAAAGTGACCGTGTCTTTCTTTACTTAACCAAGCACTGTAAGCTTTGATGATCATGATAAGAAAAATAATGTTACTTTGGCTTATTGTAATCTTTGATGATAAGAATAGCAGAGTCCTCTTAACTATAAGAATAGTAATGATAATAATATTGGTAATAATATTTTTATCAGCTGTTGTTCTACGTGTAGGTCCTAATCTCCAGAAACTTGTTAATCATGTAAATCAAGGATCATATTTACATGGTAGCAAATAGTAATAGTAATAAAAATAAAAATAAAAATAACAATGATAACGATAATAGCAACATTAATAATAACAACAATAACAATAATAATAACAATAATTATAATAGCAGCAAATGACAAGAACAATAATAATAATAAATAATAACAGTAATAAAATTGTGTTTCATGTTTCGTAAGAGCACATTAAACTAAACTACTCGGCAACCCATTACTCTGCATATGTCACAATGATTTGATATTGAATTGCAGGTGATGCGTATGATGGGCTTGAACAGTTCTGTTCATTGGTTGGCCTGGTTCATCACAACGTTTGCTCAAATGTCCGTTACCATGGCAATTCTGACGACGATGCTTAAATTTGGCAATGTCTTGAAGTATAGTAATCCATGGCTTATCTTCATCATGCTCGAGATGTTTGCCGTGGCAACAATTGCTTTCTCGTGAGTTGCTTGTGTATATTGTGTTTTGCTGTTCTGTGTTTTGCAGTTTGTACATTAAATTATTATATTCAAGATGATAAGAAAGAGGTTGATAAGACAATTCTGATGATGATGATGATGATGATGATGATGATGATGATGATGATGATGATGATGATGATGATGATGATGATGATGATGATGATGATGATGATGATGATGATGATGATGATGATGATGATGATTACTAGGTTCTGTTATTATGAAAATTTGTAAAAATTTAAAAGTCACACATTAGTGTGAATATGAGGACCAGCCAATGAGCCGCCAGTTGGTAGGGGAGTTACTGTAGATATTCAAATGTCTGAATATCAATGAGAAATAGTGAATTTTCAGGCATTTTATGAAGGAAGCAGAAGATTTTTATTTGATTTCATATCCTGCATTAGGAGTGGATGAGAGCTGCATTGTGACTGCATAATTATTAGTAGATGGTGCAGTGTAAAAGTTTAAGGATTAAATAGTAAATAATTTGAAACTATTCTGATAAAAATTTCTGTGAGTAACAAAGGAAAGCATTAATATAATAAAGCATGTAACTTCAGTGCAAGACTTGTGGAATGGTTTGGGTGATGGTACTGGCTCAGTGGACCATATCACAGCTTTTAGGAGGAAGCTAGGAGAGATAGGCTATTAAGCGTCCCAGGTTAATTTGCAGTAGTTCTAACACAGACTACACATCTTCTGAACCACTTAAAACCCTTGTTATGTTATGTAAGTGGCTACCCTCTATTAGAAGAAAAGTTAGAAAAAAATGTTGTTTGATGAACTTCAGATTTCTTGTGAGTGTCTGCTATTCGAAAGCGAAAGTTGCCGCTGCCTGTGCTGGAATTGTTTACTTCCTGAGCTACGTTCCGTACATGTACATTGCCATTCGAGAGGAGGCTGCAGGCGACAAGATCTCCGCATTTGTCAAGTCCTTGGCAGTAAGTTCATTTTGATTTTTTTTATGTTAAATTTGTGCTTGAGCTGCTTGATTATTCAGCATCTTATTGACTATCTAACTATTTCATGTGATCAGTACTGTGGTTAGTCAGTTTGGATTGAATGACTAAATATTATTATTATTTAGTAATATGTGTCATATGGTAGGCTGAGCAATGTATGCCATACGGACTTACTAGGTTAGAATTTATTTCTGTTAATTTTCCTTTGTGCTTCAGTCTCTTCTGTCAACAACTGGATTTGGTCTTGGTGCAAAATACTTTGCGTTCTACGAGATAGAAGGCGTCGGTGTTCAGTGGAATAACCTTGCAATATCACCAGTTGAAGACGACCAGTACAACCTCATGCTTGTGCTGATGATGATGTTTCTCGATGCTCTGATATACGGCCTTCTCACCTGGTACATTGAGAATGTACACCCAGGTAATTCTTCCACTCTATTGGAGAGGGGTTGCTCGATATTGTAGTGGTTAGCGTGCTGGATTGTCAGTCGAGAGGTCAGAGGTTCAAATCCCTGGTAGGGCAGAAATTTGGTTTGAGATTTCTGCTCCACCTGTGCCCCTGTCAACTCAGCTATAATGAGTACACTGTTGGTGGGAGGATGAGACTCGAGGGAGAGCGCTGGCCACCATCCTCGTATGTCAACGCTAAGAAAATGAAGTCACTTACACTTCATACCCATGGCTGCCTCTAGGGATGGCTCTTCTCTTATATTGGAGAATTTATCCTAAAGCAACAAGTCAACTCAAATGCAACTGAAGATATCTCCTTGTATTTACTTGCATGTGATTTTGCCAAATTTTTCATCATGCTTCTGAAGGCTACTACTTCTGCTAGAGACATACAATATTCAGTTACTGATGATCAGCGATATTAAAGAAATAAATAAGCAATAATTCAATCATAATCAATCATAAAATTTATATAGCGCCTCTTCAAGGGCTCTACTCAGAGGCGCTCCCAAGCCAGGCCTGATCATACAGAAAATAATTGTATTCAATCAATCAATCAATCAATCAATTTGTCAATTTTATTGCTCCTTTTCTAGAACAAGCTACTCATGGACATTCAATTAGCCTCTTACTACAGGTACTGCTGATATTAAAAACAAAACAGATGATAAATTGGTTATACTTTACCTGTGAGCAATTTCTTTCATCAGTGATGTATTTTGTTCATTCTGTGATGTATATTGACCATTTTGTTCGATCATGGTTTCATTATGTTAGGTCGGGAGCACTTCTGATGAGTCTCACTATATAAATTTGCAATTACGATTGTATCTTTAATGTGTTTAGGATCATATGGATTACCAAAGCCCTGGTACTTTCCTCTGACGAAGTCGTACTGGTGTGGCCACGGTACTCAGATTGAGTCTGATCATCAATGTGGATTTCGGGTTCCCTGCTTTGGTCGTCGTGATCCATCGTATATGTCTGTGATGGAAGAAGACCAGGCCTGTGCCATGGACCAGGCGGAAGGAGGTAACATGGCTGTGATTTAGCTGACTGTCTGAACATTTTAAACTGTTGAAATTGTTGCAGTTTAAAGGTTGTTGTTGAAGACTGTTGCTGAATAGAGGCCTTTAACGAATGAGTATTACAGTACTGCATGCTGTAATACAATGTAACCTTGTACAGATTTAATATTTATTAAATTTATTTATTTAATAATTATTATTATTTTAATTATTATAATTATTTAATATATTTATTTATTATTCCAGAATGTTAGAATACCAATCTTTACATGATAGATGATGCATTGTTACGTTAACTGATGTTAACATTGTTTGCTTTCCTTCCTATATGTTTGTGAATTTATGTTCTGGGTTTTCAGTGAATAAGAGTATGACTACTTCCAAGGGGATTGTTTTGTATTATGTTAGATTGTTATTGTTTTCATTATTAATTAAATTTATAATGCGTACACTACAGGGTCACGCTGAAATGTGAATCTGATGCATGAATAAAACAGTACATCTGTTAGGTTTAGTTAGGTAGTTTGGTGCTTCAGATCTTGGATTTAGATTAGAATTTAATTTTTATATTTGTGTAAGATATCTGTAACATTTGTTTTAGGTCACCAATGTCACTTTGAGAAAGAGCCAGATCATTTGCTGCTTGGAGTTCACATCGATCAGTTGACCAAGGCAATGCACTTTCTCTTCCTCAAAATGATAATGCTCTTTGTTATTCATTCATTCGTTCATTTGTTCCTTCATTCATTCATTCAAAGTATTATTATTAGAGCATTTATATGTATGTATATCTAGGCAAGGAGTCAATGTAGCATCTTTGAGCTACTTCATAAAGACCAAGACTATGCTGGATAGATAAATAAATGAGGATGTGACATCACTTGGACTAACACTAAGGAGAGCAATGGACTTGACAAATGACTTAAGACAATGGAGATCATTTATTCGTACCCATCGCCGCCAATTGGCTGGCATCAGGAACTGATGATGATGGTTATTCCATCTGGAATGACCTACCATCGGAGCTGCGCTTGCTACCTTTGACCAGTCAAACTGGGTTTTATAAATCACTAAAGTATTTTTACTTTTGCCGTGGCTGGGCTGGGAGCGCTCCTGAGTAGATTTCTTGAAGGGGCGCTATATAAATCTCCAGAATGAATGAATGAATGAATTATTATTATTATTATTATTATTATTATTGGAACATTTATATGTAAATTATGGTGTATATCTAGACATATACTGTAGCACTTTTCAGGTGTCTCTTAAAGCGCTACCTATCTATGCTGGAAATGGAAGTTTCCCAGAACACATGTAGAGCTCAGGGAATGCTATTCAGAGCACTCTGATCACGATAAATCTGATTTCATCAGAGAACTTGAGGGTTTTTGATTTTAATTGTGATATATATTTGTCTAGAAATACAAAACGGGCAAAGTGGCAGTTAACAATTTGTCGTTGAACCTTTACGAAGGTCAGATCACCTCCTTTCTTGGACACAATGGAGCCGGAAAAACCACAACAATGTATGAATGACTTGACATATATAATTTGTTAGAGATATTAAGCAGTAATTTAATTTAAATAGCCACCTACATGGTGAAAATTTCATATGGATATTCACTTAGTCTAACAGATGCCTACTCTTCCTCTGTACTTTGAGGAGTTGGCAATTCTTTATGAATGTTTAGTGAATATCATTTCATAGCGAATTTTCGGTAACTGTTATTTCTTAATGAATATTCATTGACTTACATCTTAATGTATATTTAGTGACCGTTATTTCTTAATGAATTTTTAGTGACTGTTATTTCTTAATGAATACTCAGATACTCTTATTCTTAATGAATATTCAGTGACTGTTATTTTGTAATGAATAATATATTCACTGACCTTTAACTGCTGTAGGTCAATCCTCACTGGACTTTTCCCACCTACCAGCGGATACGCCAAAGTCTATGGCCTTGACATTCGCACCGACATGGAGGAGATAAGGAAATCATTGGGAATGTGTCCTCAGCACAATGTCCTCTTTGATAAGTAAGATCTTAACTCTCTTCTTAGGAGATGCTTAACCCTTTAACGACGAGCGTGTACTAAAATGTATGAGAAACCATAGGCAGCTTGTCGTTAAAGGGTTAAGAGCACAAGAAAAGTGTTTCAGTGGATAGTATACTGGATGGTCAACCAAGAAGTTGAAGGTTCAATTCCTTGTGGGGAAGACTGATGTTTGAATATTTCTGCACCACTTTTACCCCAGTGAGCTTGGGTATAGATTGAGTAGGGTCAGTAGAAATTCACAGCAAAAAACTTCAGAAGTCATGGTAGGACTTTTTTTAAATGGGCGGAAATCTTGGCAAATACACGGCATGAAATCATGCTTCTATTTACTAAGATTCCACCAAACAATAAAGCAAGTAACAAAGAAGCAATGCTGTCGTTATGTATGATGTCACAAAAATGTCAGTGTAAACAGCATCAAATCATGACATCAAATGACTATGAGTTCCGAATGTCGTGTTGCATTAATTTAAAAAACTGCAAAAAATCACGGCAATTCACGGACATTTGGGAAATTCACGGCATTAACAGCAATTGCCGAAAATCACAGAATCACTGCTTCCATGACTTTGTGAATTGTTACTTATGTATGTATATTCGTTTATTTTACAAAACAGGTTTGCTCGTAGGACTCCCAGGGCATACAATGAACATGCACAAGCTCCCAGAACCTCATCAACTAAACTTGTAAACTTGTGGTGTGTGTTTTAGATTGACAGTAGAGGAACATCTGTGGTTGTATGCACGGTTGAAGGGAATGTCTACAGCTGACATACGACTGGAAATGGAGAGGTAGGTACACTTGAGTATTACCATGGCTCATTTAGCCTATTATATGGCAATCTGTTCATTCAACAAAGACTCCGATGGTTTGGACATGTAGAGAGAAGAGAATGTCAGTTGACAGAATCCCACACAATGCACTACATGCAAAATTCGAAGGAAAAAGAAACAAAGGCTGTTCAAGGCTACAGTGGATAGACAATATAAATGAGGACATAACATCACTTGAACTAACACTAAGTGGAGCAAAGGACTTGACAAATGACCAAGGACAGTGTAGGTCATTTATTTGTACCCCATCATTGTCAAATGGCTGGTGTCAGGAACTGTAGATGATGGTGATGATGACGGTGAAAAAGTTGATATAAATGAATGTTTCAGTACAAGCAGAGGTTGACAGAGTGTTGTTTGGATTCCAAATACTTGTGTGTAAGCATGTATTTGAGGTTTAGGTAGCATTTTTAAGGAATCTCAAATGGTGCTAACATGGCATCTAACAGATTTAAACTTGTTCAAATCGAAACATGTTCGATTTATGATAGGTTGATGTGGTTATTATGCTGGGATGATTCTGTAGGATGATCGGAGATCTTGGACTTCAGAAGAAGCGCCAAAACAACATCGACTGCCTCTCGGGTGGAATGAAGCGCAAGCTGTCTGTTGCCATAGCGTTTGTTGCTGGATCACGAACCGTCATTCTCGATGAACCGACGGCTGGTGTTGATCCATACGCACGAAGGGCCATCTGGGATTTGCTTCTCAAATACAAGGAAGGTCAGTTGGGAAATGGAGTCTATGGACATTTTGGTCGTAGTTGATACTAGTTGTCCATTTTGCTTAACTGGATTGTAATTGTAATTGAACATTTGTATAGCGCCACTCCGAGATTCAGAGGCGCTCCCCACTCTGAGATTCAGAGGATAACTAGTTCTAGTGACAAACACCTGGAATGACCTCCCTCAATTCAGTTCAATTCAATATAATTTATTTTGAGACGTCAACCATAATAATATGGGCACAACTGACAATGTTGGTGGATTCTCGGATGCTACACCTTGGACCTTTCACCAAAGTTGAAAATTATTCTGTTTCACTGGGACTCGGAAGGGAGTGCCATTGAAGACATGTCTTCAATGAGCACTTTGCAATACAAGTGTATTTGATATTGCCCTCCTTCAAAAGTTCATAAGTGCACACACGACCAGACTACAGTACATCAATGGTGCTGAGCATTATGCTGAGCATAAGGTCTTGCTCAAGGTCCTTGCACAGTGACCACTTGAGTGGAGACTAGAACTCATACTGTCTGCATTACAGAGTAGTATATAAATGTGCATATACATAAACTATACCTAGATATGCAGGCTTATGTCTACTGTAGCCTATCTACATGCTCAGAATGAGTGAATGTACCCTTTTCATGATGTGGTGCCATGTAGTGTTGTTTTCGTTGACGAAAACGAAAATGGCAATTAACGAAAATTGAACGTTTTCGTTGACGAAAACTAAAACTAAAACTAAAATACGCAGACAACGAAAACTAAAACTAAAACGAAATTTGTAGCAATAAAACTGAAACGAAACGAAAATTGATCAAACGAAAACTAAAACTATATTTATCAAAAAATATATTATTTTAACATTTTTCTTTACTTACTTAATTCACCATTTGTATTGTACTGCCTTGTGCATTATGTGCAAAGGTATGCTCTGCTAACATATGTTCGTATAATTATTTTAAGACACGCGAGGAAAATGAGAACGAGATGTTGCTATAGTACTTTCAGTTTTTTTTTATTTACTTTCCACTAAGAATTCATCTATTTCGATTTTAACAAAAGCTGTGGTACTTTACTGCGACAATTTCACTTGATTAATGCAGTAATGTCGAAAGCCTCACTCGTCTCTGACTTGTAGCGTGACGAGTATCAATGGTCGACCAAAGGACAGCCCTGTTTGGGATTATTATTCTGGAACAATCTTTCTGCGAAAACACATACTTTTCTGGCACAGTCAGCTCTAACAGCAGTTTCAGCTAACATCAAATCACACCTTAACTAAATCACACACCTTAAGTAAATCATACCTTAACTATATCACACGTTAGGTAAATCATACCTTAACTAAATCACACCTTAAGTAAATCATACCTTAACTAAATCACACCTTAACTAAATCACACACCTTAAGTAAATCATACCTTAACTAAATCACACGTTAGGTAAATTATACCTTAACTAAATCACACATTAAGTAAATCATACCTTAACTAAATCACACGTTAAGTAAATCATACCTTAACTAAATCACACGTTAAGTAAATCATACCTTAACTAAATCACACGTTAAGTAAATCATACCTTAACTAAATCACACGTTAAGTAAATCATACCTTAACTAAATCACACCTTAACTTTCGATGTGTTAAGATCATGCACTATAAAACTTGCTAATGCCATGAGTGTTTTCATGATGCAGAATGTATTAGATGTAGTTGTTCCAGATGTCATTAATACTGTCCAGCCAATTATCTCCTGAGTGATTATGATTATTATACGCTCAGCGCTCGTGAACAAGCTGGTGCCCTGTGCTTGACTTTTGAGCGGCACTTTATAAGTTTGGAGATTACGATTACAATTACTATTATAATGATAATCTGAGTAACAATGATACATGATAGACCTTGGTGTCCAGTTTGTTGATGTCTGTCTTGGTTTTTGATCAGCATGGAAGAGTGTGAGGTCCTGTGCACTCGTCTGGCGGTCATGGTGAATGGAAGATTCCGTTGCCTGGGCAGCACACAGCATCTCAAGGACAAGTATGGAGACGGATACAGCGTCTCCGTTCGTGTCAAGGGCATCAACTGTGACCGTGAATTGGTCACGCTGAAGCGATTCATGGCCAGACGTCTGCCAGAGGCAAAGCTTAAGGTAGTAGCCAAGTTCATCAGTCCATCTCATCAACATAAGCGTAGCTACATTGAGGCACGAGGATGCAATTGCGTCCGCTTGCTTTTCTATATACTTGAACTTCGATTGACTAATGACCCCAATGACCAGGATTTTTCCAATGGCCTGTCAAGTTGCCTTCTCTTGAATTTACGTCTGGCTACGTGCCAGTTATGGGCTCGCATGCATTCATGCCTCTGCCCCCAGGAATGGAATCGACTGCCACTCTCTCTCTTCGTAGTTCAAATTCACTTCCTTCTTTCAAAAAGCGGCTCAAAACTCACTATTTCTATTTTTGGCTTTCATTCACTTGGATATCTAACTGCATCTTGTCTTAGCGGCTGACTATCCGTGCCTCAGATTCACATTTGGGTCTTGGTGTTTTGCAGTTTTCAAAGTCGGCAGACATTTAATTAACCTGTTAATTTAAGTAACCTCTTTGTCAATCTGCTTAAACGCAAAACATCATTCACCTCTCCCATGGCCTAATTGTTGACCCAGTGTGATCCTGTCTTAGAATAAAGGAATTTTATTTGTTTATTTAGTCCACTAAGCATGTGCTCAAGGTCAATAAACAAAAATCTGAGGCACAAGACTGGTCCATGTAAACAGCTTGTCTGTTGTGTAACACATGTTCAGCACACAGCAGGATTGAATGTGTAGCTTGCTACTCTAAAGGAATCTACCTTGATTGAATTAACTAGCTGTGTTACGACAGCCAGAGTTTACCAATAAACGAATATACGGTACAATGATTGATTGGAGCCATCTATTTTTTCCTGAATCAACCTTCAGTCAATCTATGTATTTCTTTTAACTAAGACAATGGATCTTGGGGTGTAGGTCAATGCCTTTTCCCTAGTTGGACTGCTAGATGTGCTACCCTAAAAAACTTAATTTTGAGAAATAAGCAACAACCTGGATTTTTCTTAATGTCCATTTGTCTGTTTTTGCTATTTTATATGTGCTGGTACATATATATATAATTTATTACGATAGCAGCTAGTTGTAAATTTGTTAAGAACTGGTAATGATTCGTACTGTTCTAGGAATGTCATCACAATCTAATTCATTATGATGTACCATCTGCTGGTCCATCATTGGCTACGATCTTCTCACGGATGGAAGAAGCATCTCGCGACCTTAACATCGAGGACTACTCTGTGAGCCAGAATATGTTGGACAACGTGAGTCGGGTTTAATACAACGCAGTGGTAATGATTCGGACTGTAGGAGTGTCATTATAATCTGGTTCATTGTGATGTTCCCTAACCATAAC
>JACEVL010000479.1:692102-707102 GCA_020284085.1 Aporrectodea caliginosa | reverse complement strand
ATCAGAGAGATTGAGCATATTTGAGGATGTCAGACTGTGCTCTGTATTGACTTCAGGGCTTTAGATTTTTTCGGGTAGTCTGTATGACCTGAAGGCTGTTAATGGAGTAGAAAATCTGAAGACATTCTCTGTTAGCAGAATCTTAAGTCAATGTTAATTTTTCCAGTGTTCCTAATACTGCTTGATGGCACCTGTGGTTTTATAGACAATTTTACTGATTTTGTCAAAATGTTGAATTATTTGTAAAATGGTTGTATGTTGTTGGGTCTAGTTTTCTGAAAAGAGGTTAAATACCAAGGTCACAATTCCACAATGGCGTTCAGCGGGATGGTAATGGAAAGCAGAATGGTAGAGTTAACGAAATCCAAAATAAATTAAAAATGATTTTTAACAAATTATGCAAATTTAGGTCGTGAAAATCAGGAAGTTTCCAAGGCTGTAAATGGTGCCATACTTTAGTTTAATTTTTGTGAATTTGATTGATTATTCACTTTCAGTGTTAGATAGCTGAACATTTACCAAGAATTCCTTTACATGTTTCAAGATTGTCCGTTGCTTTTAAGTGCATAAGTACTTTACATGAATCGTAATATTGGCATGCTGCTTAACTGTTTAAACCTTTGCTTAAGGTGTTTTCAGTAGCCTTTGGTTTGAATTAATTATTAACTCTTTAAACCTGGATCTTGACTTTACAGTGTTTCTGTCAGTTATATGTTACAGTTGCATAGATTTTGTCACGTCATTTTTTGACTTTCTACTGGGCTGATCTTGTGGTGCTAAGTGTGCTTTTTAAAAACCACAAAGGCGCTATTTAAATGTAATGTTTAAGAACACAAAACTACATTAAATTGGTGGTAATTTGGTTTTTGTCTGCTTATTATGTGTTTTCATTCAGGCTTTCAATCAAACGTGTTTTTAAAAACGTCAAATGTGGTCTAGCAATTTAAGCAGTAGAAAATCTTCATTGTGCTCAACTTCAGAATCACTCCAAGGACTATGTTTTTATGAAGTACAATGTAATGAAAGCTTTTTGTACAGTAAAAATGCTAAAAGCACAAATAATTGGAGGTTTCAGTTACAATCTTTGAAGCAGTCATGTTTTGATTGTACAACTTAAATAATGGAGTAAACGTTTTCTTTCAGGATGCTTAATTGCTTATCATCTTTAGACTGCATTTCTGTCCTGTTGGACCGACTTTTGGAATTGGCCAGATTTGGATCTGGTCATAGTGTCATTTGATTAATTCCTAGTACATAATTATAATGGCACTGTAGAAATTCCAAGGATATCTGATTAGATAAGGTTTCACAATAACAACGGTAATCCTTGTCTGGCTTTATCTCTTCAAATCCAAACCCCATTCAACGTTTGGCCATCTCCGTGGTCTTGCTGCTTGACAGTTGGATTGTTGCTGAGGACTGAACCCGGTCGAAAAGCCTCATCTGTTTTGTTTTATTTTCTATTAAGCGCCTGTGTATTACCATGGTTTAGACTTCTGAGTGCTAAAGAAATGTGAAGTTTATTATTGTGATTATAATTGGATCTGATTTGTGTCTCTTGAAGTGTCAGTATATAAGTTTACAATTGCAAGTACAATTTGATGTTACGATAAGGAAGCCATATGACCAATGTCTTTGCAGTCAGTTTGAAAGTTTCAAGTACTGAATGAATGGCTGTGAAGATGCTGGAGTCAGCTTTTAAGTGTCTGTTGGGCCTGTTGCAGTTCTCTTCAGCACTCAAGAAATGCTATATTTACAGTAATTTATGATTGAAAAGCAGCTTTCTGTTGCCTCATTTTGTTAGCTAGCAAGTAGCAGTGGAGAGGTAAAACGTTTACATTTAGTGTTAAGTTACATGACTTTACTGGGACATTCTGAGGTGAAACAATTAGTGTTATCATTGTCTGCATCTTTTGTAAGCATATTTTAACTCGTTCAGTTAATGTTTTCACAAGTAAATCGTATAAGCTAGCGGTTTGTGTGATAAATTTTAAGTATTAGTGCATGGTGAATCGAAAATATTTGTTCAAAATATTTGCTAGTAGTGTTGTATTTATTATAAAGTTTTGCCTGACTTAACAGAAATAAGTACAAACTTGGTTATCAATGCAATTTTTTTATATTGTGGTCGACTTTGTTGAGTTACTTACCCCAGGACTACAGTGTTTATATAAAAAATAGAAAATGTAAACAAAAATCATTTTGCAGGTGATATCTTTTCATATACTCTACTACCAAGTGTTTTGAGTGCTAGATGCACTTGATTTAGGTAACGGTACTTTGACAGCAAGTACAACACAGCCTTCTTTGTAACTTGCCTCACTACAACACAAATTCTGATATGATGCAGGTTGGAATGTGGATCGAGTTCATCTCAGAAAATGATCTTCACATTATTAGATTGTTGGAAGGCTGTTTTAAGAGATTCTGGTGTAGGAAACTGTGAAGGTCTGTTGCAAGTATTTGCTAAGGTATCACTACAGAAGTTGACAAGAGAGAGGATAAGATTTTACAGTTGCTCAGATAAGATTATGGGGTCACAATTGTTTGTAAATTTTTCACTATTGTTTTCTTTTGTTTCTATTATGGGCCTATGATGAGGCCGTTTTTGAATAAGCACATTGTTCGGGAAACTTTACCCAGATTGGATTTGGGTTGACAAATTGATGATGTGTCCTTCCTATATCAAATTCGATCACGACCAAATGGACCAAATTGGACCGGCCCTTGCAAGGCATTAGTACACGGAGTGCAAGATAATTGCATTCAATTGAAAATAAATATTGTGTAAATTGTCCAAATTTAATATCCTGGTATTTGAGATTATGTGGTTGGTATGTGTGTAGAGTTATGAGGTTGAAGTGCTTCATTCAGGATTCAAGAAATGGATTGTTTCATTGTGACAAAGGATTTGCTTGACAATAGTGATAGTTGTCATTTATTAAATATAGGACTTTGAAAGCTCAGATGAATTATGGTTTTACGTTTTTATATACAGCTGGATGTTTGATGATTGCGTATTAGATGAAGCACACAATCTTTAAATTAATCAACTGTATGCAGTGTTACCACTCCTATGTTTTTCCTCCAAGATCTATATTTTTTTGGCCTCGTCTATGTTTCTATGTTTTTTTGCCAAAATCTATGTTTTTTTCCATGGAAGCTTTAGTTGTTAAAAAGGTACTTTTTCAGTAATTCCTATAAAAAAGTACTTTTTTTCAGCAATTCTTACTGAGATGTAACGGTTTTTGGAGGCGATGACTTTTGTTTGCTTTTGCAAATTTTTTTGGGTAGATTTCCCAAATTTTGTTAGAACTTGACCTTTTTTTAGAACTGCACGCTCAACAAAAGCTCTGGTCTTTCCTAATTTCACCCAATTCTACACGCAATTCCTCAAAAACCGTGTCTATGTTTTTCTATGTTTTTTTACCGGTCTTCTATGTTTTTCCAAAAATGTTGAGTGGTAACACTGACTGTATGATTCTAGAAGAGCCAGCTGGCCCAGCTTGCATGTGAGTCTCTGTAGAAGGTAAAATGGGTTAGCAGGTTGAGTTTCTTTTTTCTTCGTTAGACAGCAAATGTTCCACTGATACTGCTAATGTACACGCTAACGAACCTTGTACTTACATGTGTGCTTGTGTGTACCTGGCACAATATGTTACTTTATTAAATAATTGATGCAATTTGTGAGACCTTCTCAAATTTGGATTTGCTTCAAGTGTCTGAAGATGCATTACTCATCGTGATCCTGTTGTCTGTTATCTTTCAGGCCCTATTATTGTCTCGTAAGTTATAACACAGTCATATTAATAAGTGTAAAGCATCCTGCTAATTATGAATCCCTTTCTAGTGAGAAGTTTGGAAGGTGTAATTTCATGGTTGTGAGGACGTGGCTGCTGAGGCGAAGATCTGTACATAGCTTTGGGGGACACATTTTTCCGGGTGCCGGATTTTTGCATTTTGGGGGCAGATAGGTCCCAATGAAAACTTTGGAGGGACAGTCCCCCTCTGTCCCCGTGATTTACGCCACTGCATGACCGTAAAGAGTATTGTAATTGATAAACTGGAGGGAGAAAGCCAAGGAGGACAATCAGGGCATGCCCAAGGTCAGCCAATATAGTGGCAAATAAAGCGTGGTCAGCTTTGATGCACATCTCTTCGAATGTGGAGGAGTGGCAGGGCAAAAAGCCCTGCTTTATAAGTTTTTTTTAAATCAAAGAGCCTTTCTCGCTCGCCCAAATTAGCGAATCTTCGTCAAACAGGAGAGGAGTACACCATTCACGCAACAAGGGTAGAGTGCAATAGGCCTATATTCATTCATTTCATTTCAGATATTTATAGAGCGCCCCTTCAAGATTTCTACTACAACCAATGAGCGGTGTGCATGCGAACCTGAGGAACAAGCAAAACAAGTTGGGTTGGCCAACGTAGCCTATTATATATTCTTGGATCTCCTCTTGGTATCACTGGACAACTCCTCTGACAGGATGCGGCGCTCGTGAATAAGCTGTTGCCCTGCGCTTAGCTTAAGTAGCGATTTAGAAATTACGACTGTTAGGCCTACTTTAAATATCTGTAGTGATATTCCTGCAGCTCAGAGCCTGTTCCCGTCTGTTTACAAAACCTGACATTTCGCTGAATAAGAGTTAAGAGACTAGGAGATGCAGTGGAGCTCTGCAGTTGGAAAGGAAGTTCCAACAGGATTGGGTCTTCCATCGACAAGTTCCGTTGAGTTTGTTATCATTCTGGAGTGTTCGTTTGAGTCGTTTTTGAGCAGCGAAGCAGATTTTTGGGTCGGAGGTCTAAGCCATTTCTCGCCTACAAAATGAAACAGACATACAGTGTAAGTTGACAGTACATTGTATCAGTTCTCGCCCTGCTACATGAAAGAAAGAGACAAGGAGAACTAAGAGAACAGAGTCACCTAGAGATGGATGGCACCAGAGAAACTATTGATTGCTTTGATGGATTGTCATCGCCTGCCGATTGATTTCATAAAGTCAATGATTGGTCAAAGCTTCCAATTACAAGTAAACAAAGACGCGTGCGTACACATGCATGCATGTATGACTTCTGTATATATGCATGTATGTATGTATGCATGTACGTATGCATGTATATATACATGCAATAATGTATGTATGTATGCATGCATGTTTGTATATACAAATTAACATGCATGACATTGTATGTGTGTACAATGTTGCACATAGCTACATACATACATACTTACATACATACATACACAGTCCCAGTAGTTGACCTTCATCAAGCAGACAGGAAATAAGAATAGTAAGTATATATTTATGTATGTATGTTGATCCATGTATAAATACATGTATCCGTATACACACATGCATACATACATAGATAAATAAGAGTTTTGAGAGTGCAGAAAGGTTTGAATGACAGTTCAATAGTTGCCCGATCCATTTGGCCTGTCAATATCTCACTGTAAAAAAATATGATATGCCTGCCTAGGATTTTGTAAATTGTCGGACGTTCACATAGGTATAGTTCGCATTGCGGAATAAACAGTCTGCTTTCAGTCCTCTAAAGCCCCGACGACGAAATGTCGTAAGTTCGTGAGAACCTTATTTCATTTGGGTCTTTTCGCTGGAATCAAGATTAATCTTGTTACGCAATGTTCTGCTGAGTTACATATGTGGTAGACCTCTAAATGTGTTTCGTTTATTATCATTGAAGACGACGATAGACTGATGAATTATTGTGGTGTTGAAAAACAGTTGTCTATGTAGGCCTAGATATGTATACACATTGTTGTCCAATGCGTGCCATTGGACAACAATGTTAAAAGTTGCAACAGTTGCAACACTGTTAACATTAACTACTGTCTAATAGAATGATAAGCTAGGCAACAGAGCCATAACGTGACAATACAGCAATGCAACCAAGTCTTTTTTCGCACCTTGTTGTCCAATGCGTGCCATTGGACAACAATGTTAAAAGTTGCAACAGTTGCAACACTGTTAACATTAACTACTGTCTAATAGAATGATAAGCTAGGCAACAGAGCCATAACGTGACAATACAGCAATGCAACCAAGTCTTTTTTCGCACCTTGTTGTCCAATGCGTGCCATTGGACAACAATGTTAAAAGTTGCAACAGTTGCAACACTGTTAACATTAACTACTGTCTAATAGAATGATAAGCTAGGCAACAGAGCCATAACGTGACCATACAGCAATTCAACCAAGCTTTTTTTCGCACCTTGTTGTCCAAAGCGTGCCATTGGACAATAATGTTAACAGTTGCAACACTGTTAACATTAACTACTGTCTAATAGAATGATAAGCTAGGCAACAGAGCCATAACGTGACCATACAGCAATTCAACCAAGCTTTTTTTCGCACCTTGTTGTCCAAAGCGTGCCATTGGACAATAATGTTAACAGTTGCAACACTGTTAACATTAACTACTGTCTTATAGAATGATAAGCTAGGCAACAGAGCCATAACGTGACCATACAGCAATGCAAGCAAGTAATTTTCACACCTCACGATATTTTGATAATTATAGAGGCCAAACTTAACTTTTTGTGAGCCAACCATTTTATTAGTAAGCTTACACCATCTATTATGTCGGAACATTTCGTCGTTGTAACATCTGAAAGGCGATACATACGAAGAAGATTAGCGGCAAGAATTAATTCTGGCCGTGTTGCTGTTGTCGGTTACCTTGGAGAGTGTGTTGCACAAACGTTCTAAAATTTAAAGAACGTAAATATTTTTTAATTTAAAAAAGCTTTATGACGTCATTTAATGACGTCACCAAGAAGCTCGATCCTAAAGACGTTGTCGTGTTTTCAACTTCGCTGCCGGTTAGAGTCTCATTCCGTGAAGAATATCGGAACTAGGGATGGGCCGATTATCCGTTCGGTATTCGGTTCGGGAGGGATTTTGCACTATTCGGCATTATTCGGAATCGATGACTTTTATCCTTAATATCCGAATAACAAAAAAGTAATATTTTTGACCAAAAACAATTTCTTCTTTCATTAATAAAGAAATAGTAACCTGTTTTGGCGACCTCCTGCGGTAATCCTTAATCTTTAACTAATTGAAAGTCCGTGTAAGTAATAAAATTGTTACTCGACGTGTCAACAAAATGGCGGACAGTCAGACGTTTTCTTATGCCATGCGGTTTCAAACTTTCAAATGTTAATTGCTTTTAAATAGTTCAGTGCATAAACTCTCGTTGGAATTACATCTCGCGAGAATATACAAGATTTTGTTTTCATTTCTGTTTTATTAACTATTCGGATCGGAATCGGCGTAAAGAGCAGGCCAACTATCCAGAATTGGAAATCGGTAAAAATGCCAATCGGCTCATCCCTAATCGGAACCTTTTCCACAGCGTGTCTAACTTACTCTAATCTAATCAATGAGATATATTATAAGCGCTAGAGACCGTATGACGTATGTTTCCTTCAGGTCGCAGTGAAGTCACAATCGCTAAGCGACCTTAACCCAGAAGCTAGGCATTCTAAATGTTTAGACTTTTTGTTTAGACGCGTTGGATAACATCTGGCGAAGAGTGCGAGAGGTACCGAGTTCGAGCCCCGTTAGGGCGGATTTGCTTTGTAGGCTGCTATTAGCGCCGTTGTATTACAAGCTGTCTGTTCTGTTAGTAGTTAACTAGTTAAGATTGTTTCAATTGCATAACATGTAAATGTACAGCGCAGTGCGTTTGTCAGGCGCTAAATTAAAGAAAAGATATTATTATTATTATTATTACTTTTGTGTAGCCTATCACAGCCAAGTTGTACGGTGAAATTAAGCTTGCATGACGTCAGCCAGCGCTCATTAACATAATTGGTGACGTGTCCACGCAATACACGTCGATGATGACGTCGATTTCTCGATTATGACGTCAGTCAACGCTCATTTTGCCTAGCTTAAGGGCGAAGGCCGTTTTGAATCGGCAGCCTCAAACATAGATGGTAGATGTTCGCTCTAGTTATATATTTATACAGGGTGCGGCCGAAAAAATACCCCATTACGAAAATTGCGATTTCTCGAAAACCGCTGAATATTTTTTTACAAATATTTTCATTCTTATTCATAACATATGTTTACATATTATTTGAAAATTTTATGTCAGTATCTTTATATTTGTGATCATGACATCAGGCAGAAGAAAGAACTGCATTTTTTCAACTGAACACGGCATTCACGAAATAGGAAATCATATTTTTACATAAAGTAGCCTGCGTTGTGCCATAATTACGTCATTTCCGCTTTGCAGACGGTGTTTTGTTTACATTTTGAGTAAAATTGCAATTGTAAGCAAACAGTTTTATCCAACATGGGCAAGATATCCGTCTGTTGGTCGAGAGAGCCAAGTTCTCTCCCCACATCATGGTTTCTGCAGGTGTCAGCTATGAGGGTAAGGGACGCTTGCATTTCATTGACGAGAAGGCCAAAGTCAATGCTAAGTACTACGTGGAGAATCTTTTGCCTAAGCTTGTCGATGACTGTCACACTGTCTTGGGAAATCAGTTCATTTTGCAGCAAGATGGAGCGCCCGCTCACGGCGCAAAGCTGGCCCAAGATTGGTTAACAAGTCACTGCCCGGACTTCATCGACAAGGATTCATGGCCGCCAAATTCCCCAGATTTGAACCCACTCGACTATGCTGTCTGGGGTGCAATGCTTGAGACCTACAACAAACTTACCACAAAGCCGAAGAACATTCCTGAACTGAAAAATACGCTGCAAATCATCTGGCATGACTTGCCACTTGAGACCATTCAGAAGTCTGTTCTGGGCTTTCGAAAACGTCTGCAAGCTTGCATAAAAGCAAACGGCGGTCACTTCGAACATTCCTTGCACAAAACTTAACACTTGGCCTAATCTTGTCAATAACAATAAGTAACCTTGAACCTTGTTACATTACTGTTTGCGTCGTTACTTTGTTACTTATTGCTGTCAGTAACTGTCTGTTGAAACGAAAATGACATTGTTTCACTTCAGGGTTACACCATTTTGGTTTTCATGATTCGAATTTCATTAGATTTAGCAAAGCTGTAGATAGATATGTGTCAAATAGACTGGCGAAGTTTTGTAACAAAATGTTTAGCGGTTTTCGAGAAATCTCAATTTTCGTAATGGGGTATTTTTTTCGGCCGCACCCTGTATATATATCATCTCTATGAATCTAATGTAATCACTTCTATAGCGCCGCTATAGTAATGCTTGAGGCGTTAGACGATATACTAATCAAAATTGTTGTGCAAGCGAAATTCTAGGATCAGTCGGGTTCACCGACTAGAAGATAGTATGGAAGACAGGGAAACAGCCTATAGCGGAGGAAATCTCTAAGGGCAGCTGCTGCAGTATGCAAGGCGAGGCATGCACGATTTCGTGGAGGTTTCCCAGTTATGGATTAAACGCCAGAGAGCTTCCCTACTTACGGAGTTGAACGCGGCCATTAGGTCAGCTGACGCAATTTATAGACGCCCTCTGTTTTGGACCTGCCTGGAGTGATTCAACTTCCTCCCGTCTCCTATATATGATTCAATATCACAATCATTTACACGCTCTAAATGATGCCCGAGACAGGTATATTCCGCGAGTCTTTGCATTCAATCTGTCCTGCTGCTTTTGCGTGTTGTGGAAGGTTTGCAATCGACGCTCTTCAGCAGGCTTCCTTCGAGGAAGATTTCGATCTCCTGCATGTCTCGGATCGATTCCCAATACGTATCGAAGAACGGATTCTCCTGGCTCGTATAAGCAGGACCTTTTGGGTGCTAGGTGCACTTGGTTTACGTAAAGGTACCTTGACAGCAAGTACAGCACAGCCTTCTTTATAGCTTGCTTCACTACAACACAAATTCTGATCTGATGCAGGTTGGAATGTGGGTTGAGTTCATCTAAGAAAATGATCCGACTTTGACATTAGATCAGTGGTTCTTAACCTTTTCAAGGGAGCCGAACCCCAAGAGAAATCCATGACCACTCACCGAACCCCTCAAGTTTGAACAATAATATTTTTCAACTAATGGGAACAAAAGGAAATAAAAAAATTGTACCAAAATGTGATACAATATTAATACATTCAATACATGAACTACTTACAGTTAACTATTTTATTAAATAAAAGTCGAAAAACAAAAATAAAATAGCAAATGATTTTTCACTCACACTCACTGACCCTGAATATGTTTATATTTCAGAGGACCTCTGCGGAACCCCTGGCACTGGCTCACCGAATCCCAGGGGTTCGGTCGAACACTGGTTAAAAAACGCTGCATTAGATTGTTGGAAGGCTGCTGCAGTGTGATTCTGGTGAAAAAAACTGTGAAGCTGTGTTGGTCTGTTGCAGGTATCTTCCAAGGTACCGCTAGAGTAGTTGAAATGAGAGAGAAGCAGAGTTTACAGTTGCTGAGGTGAGATTATTGGGTCACAAAATAATGTTTGTAAATTTGATGTGACCAGTTTTGAATAAGCGCATTGTGTGAATTTGGGGTGTCAACTCCATGGTGTGCCCTTCATAATCAAATGGGATCACGGCCGGGTGGATTCCCTTTATGGACCAGCCCGTGAAAGGCACAAGTACATTGAGTGCAACATTATTGCATCCAGCTCAAAGTAAATTTTGTTAAAGTTTAATAACCTGGTATTGTGGTTAAACGGTTGGTACTTTGGAGGTTCAGATGAATTTTGGTTTTACGTTTTATTTACAGCAGGATGGTTGATGATTACGCATTAGTTGATGCCCAAAATCGTTGAATTTAAATTAACTGTATGATTATTGAAAAGCCAGCTCTGCATGAGAGTCTTATAGAAGATAGATAGGTTTACAGGTTGAGTTTTGTGTTTCTTCGTCAGATAAACTTAGTAGCCTAAATGTTCCACTGATACTGCTAATAATGTACTAATGAACCTTTGTACCTTTAAAACGTTTTCCCACAAAGGCTTTGTGTATGGAGACAATTTATTCCCACGGTCCCTCGATTAGAAATGTGATGCTAAATCTTTCTCTGACTTTTGCGCGGTATTCCTCCAGCTCAGAGCAGAGCCTATTCCCAGTGCTGGATTTATAACCATTGAGCTAAAAAAAAAAATACAGCTTAGGGCCTCACAATTTGCAGGGGCCTCAGAATTTTGTTATATATATTAATGAATGTTAAAATTATTTTTAAAATTGTATTTAAGTATTGTTTCCAGGGCATAATATATTAAAATCTACGATAGCCAAGCTCAATGAAAAATATGTAATCAGTAAATACATTCATTTGAAAATAATTCGAATTTTTCACTTTTGATGCCTTGCTATTGATTAATTAAAAGACATATATATGTTTTCAAGTTTGGTGAGATCTTTTGGTGCAATTGTTAACAATGGGTCTCCGAGAGTTATTTTTAGCTTAGGACCTCACGAAGTCTAAATCCGGCACTGTCTGTTCCCGCCTGCCTATAAAAGGCTGACATACATGTATATACATTCCCTAATTACGAGATGCAGTGGAGCTCTGCAGTTGGAAAGGAAGTTCCAACAGGATTGGGTCTTCCATCGACAAGTTCCGTCGAACCTCGGATCATTCTGGAATGTTCGTTTGAGTCGTTTTTGAGCAGCGAAGCGGATTTTTGGGTCGGAGGTCTAAGCCATTTCTCGCCTACAAAATGAAACAGACATACAGTGTAAGTTGACAGTACATTGTATCAGTGCTTGCCCTGCTACATGAAAGAAAGAGACAAGGAGAACTAAGAGAACAGAGTAACTTAGAGATGGATGGCACCAGAGAAACTATTGATTGCTTTGATGGATTGTCATCGCCTGCCGATTGATTTCATAAAGTCAATGATTGGTCAAAGCTTACAATTACAAGTAAACAAAGACGCTTGTGCACACATGCATGCATGTATGACTTCTGTATGTATGTATGTATGTATGTATGTATGTATGTATGTATGTATGTATGTATGTATGTATGTATGTATGTATGTATGTATGTATATAGTGTATACATGTATGTATGTATGTATGTATGTATGTATGTATGTATGTATGTATGTATGTATGTATGTATGTATGTATTTATGTATATATGTATGTATGTATGTACTGTATGCATGTATGACTTTTGTATGCATGCATGTATACTGTGTGTATGTATGTATGTAATATATGTATGTGTGTATATAGTGTATGTATATAGTGTATGTATGTATGTAGTATGGAAGGACTATGTTTTCTGGCCCACTTCATCAGGAACGACTATGTTTTCTGGCCCACTTCATCAGGAACGACTATGTTTTCTGGCCCACTTCATCAGGAACGACTATGTTTTCTGGCCCACTTCATCAGGAACGACTATGTTTTCTGGCCCACTTCATCAGGAACGACTATGTTTTCTGGCCCACTTCATCAGGAACGACTATGTTTTCTGGCCCACTTCATCAGGAACGACTATTTTTTCTGGCCCACTTCATCAGGAACGACTATATTTTCTGGCACACTTCATCAGGAACGACTATGACTTTGAGAGCCAATCCGCCAGGAACGACTATGACTTTGAGAGCCAATCAGGTCAAAGGTCAATCGATGACATCAGCCAGAAACAGACAACCTCTAAAGCGGTGGGAGGGGCATTTCAAGGTTCGATCTTGGTAGGGCCAGTGCCACACACACACACACACACACACACACACACACACACACACACACACACACACACACACACACACACACACACACACACACACACACACACACAGCCTTATTTCTACATGTCAAATCTCAGCATTTCAGTGTTTTTAGAGCTTTCACGCCACATGCAAACCTCAGCATTTTAGAATGTAGCCTAAGTGTTTTCTGAACAGACGTTTAATTTTCTAGACGTTTTGTAGAGTTAAGTTGAGCGTATACTTAGCAAACCTAGCATTATCGCCGTTATACGGAGATGTGTTTCGAGAGCTCGAGTGCACTTTTAGTTGAGTTGCATAGCAATTATCCGATTGTAAGCTTTTCACACCCAAAAATACTGACACGTACACAGCAAAGCTGACTCGGTCGGTATGAAGTTTTCTAAATTGAAATGAGGCTGAATTGAGCGTTAAAATGACATCCTTCTAAGATACAGAGTGAACTTGTTGTTTTTTCAAAGAGACATTCACTCCTGTATGCAGAGGCTATGAAGCGCTTTCTAGCTATGGCGATGCTGAGGCTGAGGTGACTCTCATTTTAGAAGACTATGCGTTTCTCATTGTAGAGAAGGTGACAGCGAGGCTAAGAAGCAGAGAGAAGCAGAGAGAGGCAGAGAGGCGCAGAGCTCGCGTTTTCTCTAGACGTGAGGAGGCTGAGTCAACGTGTAATTTTGAAAGACGGCCGAGAACTATTGGTATTCAACTTTGCAAGACACGCGGTTGACTTTTCGCCTTTAAAGCAAGCTGAGTTTTCTGAACGTCTCGTTTGCATCTTTAAAAATTTCCGAGCTGATGTTTTCCAAATTTTTAATCATCAGGTTTGCATCTTTTAGATTTCAGACGTTGTGGTTTTCCAAATTTTAATTTTCTGAACTTCTCGTTTGCAACTTTAAAAATTTCGGAGCTGGTGTTTTTC
Organism: Aporrectodea caliginosa; assembly: GCA_020284085.1. NCBI lineage: Eukaryota > Metazoa > Annelida > Clitellata > Crassiclitellata > Lumbricidae > Aporrectodea > Aporrectodea caliginosa. The sequence continues at coordinate 693,513 of JACEVL010000479.1, read as the reverse complement.
CAAATTTTTAATCATCAGGTTTGCATCTTTTAGATTTCAGACGTTGTGGTTTTCCAAATTTTAACTTTCTGAACTTCTCGTTTGCAACATTAAAAATTTCGGAGCTGGTGGTTTTCCAAATTTTTAATCATCAGGTTTGCATCTTTTATATTTCAGACCTTGTGGTTTTCAAAATTTAAAATTTCTGAACTTCTTCATTGCAAATTTAAAATTTCTGAACTTCTCCTTTGCAAATTTAAAATTTCTGAACTTCTTCATTGCAACTTTAAAATTTGAGATCTTCTCGTCGACAAATTTAAAATTTCTGAACTTCTTCATTGCGACTTTAAAATTTGAGAACTTCTTGTTTGCAAATTTAAAATTTCAGAAGTCGTGGTTTTCAATCCTTTAGATTTCTGAAGTTGTGGTTTCCTCCAACTTTAAAATTTCAGACACTCTGGTTTGCATCTTTTAGATTCCAGACCTGGTGGTTTTCAAAATTTTAATTTCAGAACTTCTTGCTTGCTAATTTAAAATTTCAGAAGTCGTGGTTTTCAATTCTTTAGATTTCTGAAGTTGTGGTTTCCAACTTTAAAATTTCAGACACTCTGGTTTGCATCTTTTAGATTTCAGACCTGGTAATTTTCAAAATTTTAATTTCAGAACTTCTTGTTTGCAAATTTAAAATTTCAGAAGTCGTGGTTTTCAATCCTTTAGATTTCTGAAGTTGTGGTTTCGAAACGTTAAAATTTCCGAACCTCAGGTTTCAAACTTTAAAATTTCACACATTCTGGTTTGCATCTGTTAGGTTTCAGACCTGGTGGTTTTCAAAATTTTAATTTCAGAACTTCTTGATTGCTAATTTAAAATTTCAGAAGTCGTGGTTTTCAATCATTTAGATTTCTGAAGTTGTGGTTTCCTCCAAATTTAAAATTTCAGACACTCTGGTTTGCATCTTTTAGATTTCAGACCTGGTGGTTTTCAAAATTTTAATTTCAGAACTTCTTGTTTGCAAATTTAAAATTTCAGAAGTCGTGGTTTTCAATCCTTTAGATTTCTGAAGTTGTGGTTTCGAAACGTTAAAATTTCCGAACCTCAGGTTTCAAACTTTAAAATTTCACACATTCTGGTTTGCATCTGTTAGGTTTGCAGATTTAAAATTTCTGAACTTCTTCACAGCAACAGAGATATCTAAAAGTCTGAAAGCTAAACGACGCAAAGCTGAAGTTCTGAAATTTTAAAGTTGCAAAAGAGAAGATCTAAAATTTTAAAGTTGCTGTGAAGAAGTTCAGAAATTTTAAATTTGCAAACGAGAAGATCAGAAATTTTAAAGTTGCAGTGAAGAAGATCAGAAATTTTAAATTTGTAGTGAAGAAGTTTAGAAATTTTAAAGTCGCAAATGAGAAGATCAGAAATTTTAAAGAAGCCATGA
>JACEVL010000479.1:537102-687102 GCA_020284085.1 Aporrectodea caliginosa | reverse complement strand
CGGGATTTATTGAATTACACAGGTAATATATTTTGGCTGTAAGCCTCTTCGTTATTGTTGCTTTAGTTGCTTAAAATGTGCTTACTCTCAACATTAGTCCGAAACTGTTTTTGATACGTCGTACGCTTAGTTAGGTATTTTGGCGCCCGGAGCGAATAATGGCAAGAAGTTGATATAATCATGAAAGTAAAATTCGGCTTGGCCATGCGCCTACTTCTTGTAAAGCCCCCTGATCTATATCGTCCTGGTCCATCGCCAACCTGGACAACCACTTCATTCTCCGTGGGAATTATAGCCGTGCTAAAGTCTACATTAGTGCCTCCATAATTTATCGTTATATTTGCAGGAAATTGAGGTATTACTACTGTGCTTAACTCCATCAGTTCATCACAATTTCACCTCCATTTACTGGATGATAAAACTACTGTGGCATGCAAGATTCGCGATGCTGTAGCCGGGGTTTTTACACGCAAACAAGAAATGTATCACGAGAACACGGATTGGCGTACGCTTTGAAAGTCGGCGAACATGTCTGACACCTGGATAAGTCATGAAAAGGATTCGATGTTTAATGGGTATTCAAAGCATTATCTATTGAAGATAGGCAGGTCTTATTCTCTTCGTGATATTGGTCGGACATAATTTTGGCTGCTAATGACTGACACAACCAGACATTGTGACATACATACAGACAGACGTATAGACAGACGTACAGCCAGACGCACACGCAATGGAGGAAAGGAGGAAGAGAGCGAAATGGAGGAAAGGGAGGAAGAGAGCGAAATGGAGGAAAGGGAGGAAGAGAGCAGAAATGGAGGAAAGGGAGGAAGAGAGCGAAATGGAGGAAAGGGAGGAAGAGAGCGAAATGGAGGAAAGGGAGGAAGAGAGCGAAATGGAGGAAAGGGAGGAAGAGAGCGAAATGGAGGAAAGGGAGGAAGAGAGCGAAATGGAGGAAAGGGAGGAAGAGAGCGAAATGGAGGAAAGGGAGGAAGAGAGCGAAATGGAAGAAAGGAAGGAAGACAGCGAAATGGAGGAAAAAAGGATGAAGAGAGCGAAATGGAGGGTAGGGAGGAAGAGAGCGAAATGGAGGAAAGGGAGGAAGAGAGCGAAATGGAGGAAAGGGAGGAAGAGAGCGAACTGGAGGAAAGGGAGGAAGAGAGCGAAATGGAGGAAAGGGAGGAAGAGAGCGAAATGGAGGGTAGGGAGGAAGAGAGCGAAATGGAGGAAAGGGAGGAAGAGAGCGAAATGGAGGAAAGGGAGGAAGAGAGCGAAATGGAGGAAAGGGAGGAAGAGAGCGAAATGGAGGGTAGGGAGGAAGAGAGCGAAATGGAGGAAAGGGAGGAAGAGAGTGAAATGGAGGAAACGGAGGAAGAGAGGGAAATGGAGGAAAGGGAGGAAGAGAGCGATATGGAGGAAAGGGAGGAAGAGATCAAAGGGGAGGAAGAGAGCGAAATGGAGGAAAGGGAGGAAGAGAGCGAAATGGAGGGTAGGGAGGAAGAGAGCGAAATGGAGGAAAGGGAGGAAGAGAGCGAAATGGAGGGTAGGGAGGAAGAGAGCGAAATGGAGGGTAGGGAGGAAGAGAGCGAAATGGAGGAAAGGGCGGATGAGAGCGAAATGGAGGAAAGGGAGGAAGAGAGCGAAATGGAGGTAAGGGAGGAAGAGAGCGAAATAAAGGAAAGGGAGGAAGAGAGCGAAATGGAGGAAAGGGAGGAAGAGAGCGAAATGGAGGAAAGCAAGGAAGAGAGCGAAATGGAGGAAAGGGAGGAAGAGAGCGACATGGAGGGTAGGGAGGAAGAGAGCGAAATGGAGGAAAGGAAGGCAGAGAGCGAAATGGAGGAAAGGAAGGAAGAGAGGGAAATGAAGGAAAGGGAGGAAGAGAGCGATATGGAGGAAAGGGAGGAAGAGAGCGAAATGGAGGAAAGAGAGGAAGAGAGCGAAATGGAGGAAAGGGAGGAAGAGAGCGAAATGGAGGGTAGGGAGAAAGAGAGCGAAATGGAGGGTAGGGAGGAAGAGAGCGAAATGGAGGAAAGGGAGGAAGAGAGCGAAATGGAGGAAAGGGAGGAAGAGAGCGAAATGGAGGAAAGGGAGGAAGAGAGCGAAATGGAGGGTAGGGAGGAAGAGTGAAATGGAGGAAAGGGAGGAAGAGAGCGAAATGGAGGAAAGGGAGGAAGAGAGCGAAATGGAGGAAAGGGATGAAGAGAGCGAAATGGAGGAAAGGGAGGAAGAGAGCGAAATGAAGGAAAGGAGAGAAAGAAGAGAGCGAAATGGAGGGTAGGGAGGGAGAGAGCGAAATGGAGGAAAGGGAGGAAGAGAGCGAAATGGAGGAAAGGGAGGAAGAGAGCGAAATGGAGGGTAGGGAGGAAGAAAGCGAAATGGAGGGCGAGTCAATACCTGTGAAATCGTCAAATGTGTGAAATACACTGTAAGTGACCTATCTCAGATTTGGTTGTAATTTTGCTATTTTATTGTTTGATAACTATTTTTGTACATCATATTGAAATTGTCAAAAGCCTATGTAACTGCATTGGATCATCATCCTGATCGTCATCATCATCATCATCATCGTCATCATCACCACCACCATCGTCATCAAAATCATCAGTATTCTGACGCGAGCCATTTGGCGGCAATGGGTGCGAATAAATGATTTCCATTTTCCTCGGTCATTTGTCAAGTCCATTGTTTCCCTTAGTGTCAAAGTGATGTTATAGGCCTATCCTCATTTATATTGTTTATCCAGCGTTGTCTGGCTCTGCCTTAGTGTCTTTTTAGAGCGGGTACTGATTAAAATAATTTTAAATGATTAATCTCCAAAATTTAATCGATTACACTTACATTCGATTAATTGGGTTCTTGTTTCATAAAGCGTGAAAAACTGTTTAGACTGTATACACTGCAAAAATCCTTCAATCATTCGATATGCTAAAGTTCAAATTGTCAAACTGAGAAATGTAGTCAATAGTAACTACCTTCTATCTACAAAAATCTTCAATAATTTTGCCATCGTCGACTTTTCCATCAGCATATACCTTAAATGCGATATGATCACATTATCACTGTTTGCCATATAATATTGTTTATTCCGGAAATAGGTCGGTTGACATCATAAAATAAGTGAGAAAATTAATCGAAAATTAATCGAACAAGCCAAAATTACTCGATTAAAATTTTTAACGATTTATCGATTAATTAATCGTTAAAATCCGCAGCCCTAGTCTTTTTTCTTCGAATCTTGCATGTTGTGCTACACTAGTGCAGTGTGTGGTAGGCTATTCGTTCAACTGGCATTTTTTCTATAACTATAGGAGTCTTCGTTGAACGACTTTGTCTAGCAGAGTTGTTTCGATCCATAGCCAATTGCTGTCTAATGCTAGCGTTTCTTATTTTCTGAAGTCTTGAAATCCCTGCGATCTTCCGCAGTAAACTAATTTCTGCTGTAATAATTTTTTTCTTGTCTTGCTTTCGCATTGGCCAACGTTCCGACCCGTAGACTAGAGGCAAATCGGTTGTATCTTCGTCTCGTATAATTATCTTGGCCTAGTTTTTTGGTCTTGGTAATTAGTAATAGGATTGCAAGGGGTGTTCAGGCACGAACGAGGAAGTTTTTCGCCTCGCAAGATATCATGTAGCCTACACTACAAAAGTCATAGTCTCAGTCTAGCAATATGTGACGCGTGCACAATACCAGTAGTTGGCAATATGTATGCAACTGCCATCAAAGTTTTCACATTCATTAAATCATCCTGAAAGCATTTGCAAGTATATTTGGCCTATCGCACACAGCGACAAAGCACTGACACTAGCAAAAGTCTAAGAATTTGTCACAGTTAGTCTGTTAGTTTAAATTTTTTATAACTGTAACAGTCTGACGGTGCATAGAAAACTGACAACTACTGTACATTTAAGCCTATATTTTGTACAAATTAAGAAATTTCGATGCTTTAGTTTGTTGCAGTTCATTGTAGAGTCTCTGTTTTTAGTCTACGTTGGTTGCTCAGACTTTTCAGCTGAGTCAATTTTAAAAACCAAAATAATATAATTTAATTATGAAATTATATAATTTCCCAAAGAACTGATGTAAAATGTTATTACTTTTGACCAAAAAGATGGTCTCCAAAATGCACCATTACAAACCCCACGTAGAAAGTTCCTTACGGCCCCCTCCCAAAACCCTCCCCTCTCCCCTCAGAGAGGTTGGAATCTGCGTAATTTTTGGGAAGCTCTGGTTACGCCACTGGAGGCGCTCACTACCGAGCCCGGCTGAAAAGGACAGTGCTAAGATGGAAATAGAAGGTATCTAGACCAGGCATGGGCAACTTCGTTTAACATTGGGTCACCCTAATATTTTAAGGGCAGCTCAGAGGCCGTATGCCATGGTATCGCGGGCTACTTTTTGCAGATTCATTTGCCCCAGAAAATAAAACAATATTAATTTTATTCAAAGTAAATATAGCATAATTGGCTAATCGTTAAACATGCATCGGCAACTTTTTTAACAGAGGTCCGCCCTAAGATGTTAAGGACAGCTCAGTTGCGGGGAAAACTTTTGCAGATTCGTTTGCAACAGAAATCGAGACAATATTAATTTTATTCAAACTAGGCATTGCAGAATAACGGTTAAAGTTGATGAACATAATTGTTATGATTGAAATCTATCACAATACCTACAATCCTCAGTTTTATGCTGATGGTTAGTCTTACACCTATCAAACAAGAAACTCAATTGATTTCGTACGACTCTCTTTATGGACTTGCTAACATTCGATTATTCTTTATTCGATGTAGGCCTGCTGGATCCCATATTTGGAACGCTCTTCTTACATATAATATACAACGCCAACCGAACGCTAGGTTATTCAAACATAAACTCCGCCTTTATTTACTTGAAGACACGTCCTGCGTTTGAATGACTAAGGAATGGCTTCTGCTCAGTTTCTACCTAGGTAAGACTTAGGCTAAGTTAAGAGTTCTTTCTATCAAGTTCTATTTTCTTGGTTTGGCAACTATTATTAACATCGGTAGGCCGTCGCCTTGCTTCCTATTCTTTATAAGGGGCCATGGAAAGAGGGGTCCTCGACCCCCTTAGGTTCCCCTGTGTAACATAATGACTCTTTTCTGTAGCCTCTCTATTACTTCCTTGGAGTTTGGTAACCGAATAAATTGAATTTAATCTGAATTTACATATTTAAATGCATAGGCCTACATATGAAATATAGGATATGGTGCTATTAGGATATTAGCTTTGTGCTATGGCTTTTTTTTATTGTGGCGACATCTCTTTGTTCTACAAACACTATTATTACGTCAATAGTGAGGTAATAATGATTCAAGGTCATTAATTTTTGTTCTATGTACCAGTGTGATTCTCGTTAACGATAACGATAACGAAAATGTTCGTTAACGAAAATAAAATGATTTCGTTAACGATAACTATAACTATAACTAAAAATATCATTAACTATAACTATAACTATAACGAAAATAACAATAACGAAAATTCATCTTTATTATCGGTAATACAAAAAATAAAAATAGGAAGTGCAATATGGACGATTCGACATAAATGAGAACGAAAAATGCGATATTTTATTATGCAATTTGTCAGTTACTTTGGAAACTCGTGTATTCATGAAGCTGAATGCACCCATACTTCAAAGGCTTTCAAAGCTCTGAGAAAATTGTGAAACGGCGTAATAATACGCACAACTTTGCTAATAGCCTTACTTATTATAACTAAGTAGTAACTAACATTAACTAAAATAAAAATCCATTAACTATAACTATAACTATAACTAAAACATAATACTAACTATAACTATAACTAAAACTAAAATAAAAAACCATTAACTATAACTGTAACTATAACTAAAATAAATTCTATAAGGAGAATCACACTGCTATGTACTACGTATTGTGACTACTTCTCTTTGTTATACAGTTTTGTTGCGTCACGTACTTTTTTATGGACAAGTTGCTGCTACGATAATAGCTTTGTACTATTGACTTCATATTATTATGACGACATCTCCTCTGTTTAAAACACTGTTGTAACGGCACTATAGCTATGTTTAGGAACGCGTTGTTGTTAGGTAGGCTAATGGCTATTCCGTATTGTGACATCTTTTTGTTCTACAAAATACTATTGTTACGTTATTAGCTTTTTATGAACATGCTGCTGTTAGGATGATAGCATTATTACAAGAACTTCTTAATAATTGTGGCGACATATCTTTGTTGTATAAAAAAATATATGATAGCATTATTACAAGGACTTCTTAATAATTCTGGCGACATATCTTTGTTGTATAAAAAATATATGAAACGGGTAAAAGGTTCCCAAGTGCCAGTACAATGCTAATATAAAAGACATGTCAAGGGCCGGTTCAAAGGTCCCCAGGAGCCGGACCCGACCCGCGGGCCGTAGGGCCTATGTTGCCCACCCCTGATCTAGACGGTAAAACCCTATAGGCAAGGAGCGCATAATCAGAGGAAGCCCATTCCAGACCTTAGGACAACCAACAGAAAAGGCATGATTCATGATATAGACTCGTGAGCGCTCACCTGATGAAAGTTTGGTAGGTTAATTGAGGACAGGTTAATGAAGCAGTTACACAAAGGAAGTAAGAACCCACCTGCGCGAATTACATGTCTCAATTCCGGCGTCTGATGTGAGACAAGCTTCGCGAGGCTGAACCGTCGAGGGCTCGGCTGGGGCGTCACCGCTTCCCTGCAGGGGGTCGGAACCTTCGGTCGTACCGCCTCGACGGGCAGGACCCTCCGTCTCTTCTTCGGCAGTTTGGCCCTGGCCTGCGTGTGCGAGTAGAAGAGGGCAAAGTTGCTTACGATGACCGGAACGGGCAGGGCGATCGTCAAGACCCCCATGAGGGCGCACAGCGACCCGACGAACATGCCGAGGTAGGTCTTCGGGGTTATGTCCCCGTACCCCACCGTCGTCATGGTAACAATGGCCCACCAGAGTCCCACTGGGATGGAAGTGAAGTCGTTGTGTGGATTGTACTGGATGCGTTCGGCGTAGTAGACGAGGGACGCCGAGATGACTATGCCGATTATCAAAAAGAAGATGAGCAGCATCAGTTCGTGTGCGCTCGCCTTGAACGTGTGGATGAAGATCTTCAGTCCGGGGGAGTGCCGCGTCAGCTTGAACAGTCGCATGATGCGGATGATGTTGACGAACTCAAGGATGTCGTTCTCCTTCTGCAACCGCGTCAACAGGAAGTCCAGATAGAAGGACAGTGTTGCCACGAGGTCGATGATGTTCACCGGTGCTCGAACAAAATCCAGCTTGCTCGGACTGACGACGAACCTCATGGCCAGTTCGAATGTGAACCAGGCGTTGCAGGATGACTCGAAGAGGAAGAAGGCGCCGTGGGGCTCGGTGATTCGCTTCTCCAACATCCATTGGGTCGTCCGATTGACCTCCGAGGGCTGAGGGTCATCGCTGAGGACCAGGGTGGAGTTGCGGACGACGGGGACCCGCATTGAAGGGTGCGTCTNCTTCGAGTCATCCTGCAACGCCTGGTTCACATTCGAACTGGCCATGAGGTTCGTCGTCAGTCCGAGCAAGCTGGATTTTGTTCGAGCACCGGTGAACATCATCGACCTCGTGGCGACGCTGTCCTTCTACCTGGACTTCCTGTTGACGCGGTTGCAGAAGGAGAACGACATCCTCGAGTTCGTCAACATCATCCGCATCATGCGACTGTTCAAGCTGACGCGGCACTCCCCCGGACTGAAGATCTTCATCCACACGTTCAAGGCCAGCGCACACGAACTGATGCTGCTCATCTTCTTCCTCATCATCGGCATCGTCATCTCAGCCTCCCTGGTCTACTACGCCGAACGCATCCAGTACAATCCACACAACGACTTCACTTCGATCCCAGTGGGACTCTGGTGGGCCATTGTTACCATGACGACGGTGGGGTACGGGGACATAACCCCGAAGACCTACCTCGGCATGTTCGTCGGGTCGCTGTGCGCCCTCATGGGGGTCTTGACGATCGCCCTGCCCGTTCCGGTCATCGTAAGCAACTTTGCCCTCTTCTATTCACACACGCAGGCCAGGGCCAAACTGCCGAAGAAACGACGGAGGGTCCTGCCCGTCGAGGCGGTACGACCGAAGGTTCCGACCCCCTGCAGGGAAGCGATGACGCCCCAGCCGAGCCCTCGACGGTTCAGCCTCGGGAAGCTTGTCTCACATCAGACTCCCGAATTGAGACATGTAATTCGCGCAGGTGGGTTCTTACTTTCTTTGTGATACTGCTTCATTAACCCGTCCCCAATTAACCGACCAAACTTTCATCAGGTGAGCGCTCATGAGTCTATGTCATGAATCATGCCTTTTCTGTTGGTGGTCCTAAGGTCTGGAATGGGCTTCCTCTGATTATGCGCTCCTTGCCTAGGGTTTTACAGTCTAGATCAGGGATGGCAACATACGGCCCGCGGGTCGGGTCCGGCCCCTGGGGACCTTTGAACCGGCCCTTGACATGTCTTTTATATTAGCATTGTACTGGCACGTCGGAACCATTTACCCGTTTCATATATTTTGTATACAACAAAGAGATGTCGCCACAATTAATAAGAAGTCCTTGTAATAAAGCTATCATTCTAACAGGAACATGTTCATAAAAACGCTAATGACGTAACAATAGTGTTTTATAGAACAAAAAGATGTCACAATACGAAATAGCCATTACCTAACAACAACGCGTCCCTAAACATATAGCTAGTGCCGTTACAATAGTGTTTTAAACAGAGGAAATGTCGTCATAATAATATGAAGTCAATAGTACAAAGCTGTTATCGTAGGAGCAACTTTGTCCATAAGCAAAGTACGTGACGCAACAAAACTGTATAACAAAGAGAAGTCGTCACAATACGTAGTACATAGAACAAAAATTAATGACCTGGAATCATTATTACCTCACAAAAGTGACGTAATAATAGTGTTTGTAGAACAAAGAGATGTCGCCACAATAAAAAGCCCATAGCACAAAGCTAATATCCTAATAGCATCATATCCTATATTTCATATGTAGGCCTATTAATTTAAATATGTAAATTCAGAATAAATTCAATTTATTCGGTTACCAAACTCCAAGGAAGTAATAGAGAGGCTACAAAATAGAGTCATTATGTTACACAGGGGAACCTAAGGGGGTCGAGGACCCCCTCTTTCCATGGCCCCTTATGTAGAATAGGAAGCAACGCGACGGCCTACCGATGTTAATAATTATAGTTTCCAAACCAAGTAAATAGAACTAGACAGAAAGAACTCTTAACTTAGCCCATGTCTTAACTAAGTAGAAACTGAGCAAAAGCCATACCTTAATCATTCAAAAGCAGGACGTGTCTTCAAGTAAATAAAGACGGAGTTTATGTTTGAATAACCTAGCGTTCGGTTGGCGTTTGTACGCCTATAATTATATGTAAGAAGAGCGTTCCAAATATGGGATCCAGTAGGCCTACATCGAATAGAGAATAATCTAGTATTAGTATTTAGTAAGTCCATAAAGAGGGTCGTAAAAGTCAATTGAGTGTCTTGTTTGTTAGGTGTAAGCCTAACCATCATCATAAAACTGAGGACTGTAGGTAAATAGATTTTAATAAATAAACAATAATAATAATAAATAGATTTTAATCATAAAAATTATGTTCATCAACTTTAACGGTTATTCTGAAATGCCTAGTTTGAATAAAATTAATATTGTCTCGATTTCTGTGGCAAACGAATCGGCAAAAGTTTGCCCCGCAACTGAGCTGTCCTTAACATCTTAGGGCGGACCTCTGTTTAAAAAGTTGCCTGTGCGTGTTTTAACGGTTAGCCAATTCTGCAAAATATTTAGTTTGAATAAAATTAATATTGTCTTATTTTCTGGGGCAAATGAATCTGCAAAAATTAGCCCGCGATTCCATGGCATACGGCCCCTGAGCTGCCCTTAAAATATTAGGGTGACCCATTGTTAAACGAAGTTGCCCATGCCTGGTATAGATACCTTCTATTTCCATCTTAGCACTGTCCTTTTCAGCCGGGTTCGGTAGCGAGCGCCTGCGCCTCTGAGTATAGTTACCTTTAAGGAGCGCTATATAAATCCACACAACGAATGAATGAATGAATGCACGTGTTTCTGTCTGTCTTATCTCTGTCTGTGTGTCTGTTCGTCTGTCTGTACGTCTGTCTATACGTCTGTCTATACGTCTGTCTGTCTGTATGTTACAATGTCTGGCTGTGTCAGTCACTAGCAGCAAGAATTATGTCCAATATCACAGCAGTCATGAAGAGAATAAGACTTGCCAATCTTCAATGGAACGTGCAGACATTAGAGAATGCTTTGAATACCCATAAAACATCAAGACCTTCTCATGACTTATCCAGCTGTCATGTTCGCCGACTTTCAAAGCGAACGCCTAGCAGTGTTCTCGCGATGCATTTCTTGTTTGCGTGTAAAAACCCGGCTACAGCTTTGCGAATCTAGCATGCCGTAGAAGTTTCACCAGCCAGTAACTAGAGGTGAAGGCAGGGCCTATTTTAAAGAATTTTTCACCAAGCACGTCCCCCCCTAAGAAAAAATTGTGAAATTGCAAATGCCTGTTTATTAATAACTAAATGCTTTAGCACATCTATCACACTTGTAAGGTCTTTCTCCAGTATGAGTTTGATTATGCGTTTCTAGCTTATATTAATAAGTAAATGGTTTAGCACATCTATCACACTTGTAAGGTCTCTCTCCAGTATGAGTTAGATTATGAAAATTTTCAAATTAGCTGAAAACTTGAAATGAGTCAAACGACATGATAATTTGATATTGAATTTGATAACATTCCAATTTTTGCATGAACCAAATAGTTTCTTATACAATTCTAACACTGTCATTATAATTATTAGTTACGAAATGGACGACACATGTCTTAACAGTATCATTGATCATGGGTCAAATCTTCAAGACAAAGGCAAAGTTTATAGCTAAGCTAACAGACTAACAGTTACTGGCGCCGTCTTGCGGCTGGTCAGTTTGAGTCGCAGTCAGATAATTAAAACACGTCCTTGAACCATTCCTGGGATTTGGCCTTCACAGTTGGTCGCGAACGTCGGTTACAAGCTTGTAACCATGCTCGCAGTGCTGGGCGTACATCAAATTTTGATGTAACCGGCATATTCATTCGGACATGTAAATGTGCATCAACTGTCTCTGCATTGAGGCTGCTTCTATCATCATCCTTCATGAGATTGTATGCACTAACAAGTCTCTCCACGTCACATGAATGAGGCTTTGCTGCGAGTAGTCTGGCGACAGCTACAGAAACAGAACGCCAGTCTGCATTAGTCAGACTGATCTTAAGGAAATCCTGCAATGTGCTTGTGTTGGACATCTGCGCTTTCTTTGCAGCGTTCACCAGCTCTCCGTAGCTACTGTAGAAGTCACGCTTCGCAAAGTCTGATGCGAGGCCAGTGTACACCCGTTCAATGTCTTCATCAGATGCATTGCCGTTCAGAAGCATTGGTGGAGAAAGCGCCTGAAACTCCAGTGCATAGCGAAGATCACTGGCACCTTTGTCAGTTCCGAGTCGACTGGTCAGAAAGTTGCACAGCGAACAAATAATCTCAGTCTTGATGGCATACACATCGCGACCGCAACTGCTAACGAGAGAGTGCTCTCTCTTACAGTGCCTTAATTGGACGACTGTGAGCTTAACAGTGTCGTAACTCTTGATAACTTCATCGGCTTGTTCCTCATTCCCTGTAATTGTTACTTTCTCCTCATATCCACCTGGGTGCGGACGCTGTAATAATTTCCTTAGGTCCTCCACACATTTATCACGATCACTTTCGACGTCAAACAGAGTCACTTGGTTGCCCTGCAACTTCTTCTGAAATCTAGAGTAGATGTACAGCGCGTCACACAAGATCGCTGCAATGTGAACAGTGTCAGCATTAATCCACTTCTTCAGCATGCCATATTCTTCAGCGTCTTTCAGGGAGAAAGTCTGCAGATGTCGCATCATCGGTCTGTAGTTGTCCAGAATGGATGACAGAAGACTGTTAGAATATTGTGTGAATCTTATGTCGATTACTGATGGATACTGTCTGACTGTGACGCCAAGTTCTTCCGCATGCTTCTTGAATTCCTTTGTTCTACATGCTGAACTGTTATAGAAACGCGTAACTGCTTTACAGTCATCTATAACACGCCGTGCTTCAGGAACACCTGTAGTCATGTCTTTGAACACTAACTGAGAACGGTGAACACTGCACCATATTTTGAGGAGAGGGCTAGGGCCCTTACATGGACTTGACGTGTCCTTAGTGGTGTTGTCTTTGCGTTCTTGCTCGAGCAGTGTCCATAGCGAATGATGTCTTCCAGTATTTTCTGACGCGCCGTCTGTGACAATAGAGGTTGTTTGCTTAAATATCTCTGGCCATGTTGCTCCACACTTTGCAGACGCCTTCCTGAGTGCCTCCAATAACCCCTCGCTACCTCGCTTCTCGCTTTCAGCCAAGCCCATGTACCAAGTCTCCATGTCTCCAACCGCCGTTACAACCTGCGCCATAACATGCTTGTTGTCTATTCGCTGCTTGTCAACAGCACCATCAACTCTGAGAGAAAGCGCAAGGATATCTTTAAATCGGAGTGCAAATGCCTTACGGTCCGTTTCTGCGATTGTCAGTAGCATGTCGCGATGGCTTGCAGGAGTGACATACTGTAGATCTGTGTCAGTAGGAGAAAACGGAATTTCAGGGTTGTTCAAGTCTAATCTTTCAGCCATCAATGACGCCACGTATCTAGCTGGAAATGACCACGCAGATAGTGTCCCGCGTTTGGCATCCATGTATACCTTAATCATGATTCTTGCTATCTTTTGTTCCAATGCAGTGTTAGCAAATCGCAGTTGTTTCTCCAACACAGTTTCTCCCTCATGTTACTTAGCTACATTTATCAATGTAATCGTTTCTTAATTTTTAAGTTAACATACTGCAACAATTTATAATTTTACAGCTGTGTTGAGGACCAAAGCAACTAACCTGCGTGCGCGTTCCTCTTCGTCATTCGTTTAAACATGGCCTGTATGTCGTTTCCAGGTGACGACGCAACCCGTTTTTTACTCATCGTGAAATTCGCAAATGAATGAACTAAAACAACTGAACTGACCGAAAGGCCTAATAGTCCTAATATCGTAATAATAAATGTCAATAAACAATTATGAATTATAACGAAAACTCAACTGTAGCCTAAATATTATTTTTACATCAGTCACAAAATTGCGCGTCCCGTTCTCTCGGTGCTGTTTGTAAACAAGTTTAACGCGCTGCATGACGTCATGAGCCCAAATAGATGTATGGAACGCCGTTCGAACTTTCCTAAAAAAATAAAATATATTGGCGGTGTTTTTTAAAACAACTTTAAACAAGTTCAGTAAGTGCCGTGCCAGGCGTGCCTGAGCGATCAAGCACGGACCGTCAATTCCTCAGGCACGTTTTTGTAATCTCAAAGCACGGACGTGCCTGTCGGCACGTTAAAATAGGCCCTGGGTGAAGGTTGTGGTGATCTGATGGAGTTAAGCGCGGAAGTTCCACAGTTTTCTGCGAAAGTAACGATAACTTAACGATAACTCTCCCGCGGAGAATGAAGTGGTTGTCAAGTTGGCGATGGACTTGGACGATAATAGATCAGGAGCCTTTACAAGAAGTAGGCGCATGACCAAGCCGAATTTTAGTTTCATATATCAACGTCCTGCCATTTAGGAGTATGAGAACCCGTACGTATTCCCGTATGGGACACGTATAGAGCCCGTTTGGGACCCATCTAATGCTAATTGACTACTGGCAGGATCGGCTCTTTCTAGTTTGATGATGATGATGATGATGATGATGATGATGATGATGATGATGATGATGATGATGATGATGATGATGATGATGATGATGATGATGATGATGAGTTCTCTGCCCGAAGGCAGGCTTTCCTCACAGACAATTGTAGGTGAGCAACTTGTCCAATGGCTTGTAGTTTCTAGTTTGACAAAATGCTAATGTGTTAGTGTAAGCGTGTAGGCCTTGAATGCATGTACGTGTATTTATATATCTATTGCATAGAAAAATTTTAAGGTTTGGACTGCAAAACTAAATGGTTCAGTAGCTACTTGTCCTAACCCTATAGCCATTTAAAATTACCAGAACCATTAACAATATAGCTCTACATGTATAGTGTACTGGTTACATGTTTCTGTCTGCCTATACATCTCAGAGTATTATATCCTCAAGTATTATATCCTCGTTGGATTCTCGCAGTTCGAACCTAGAGTTTCCGACTACCATATTGACTGGGAAAGTGACCTTGTGACCCTGGAACAGTTGGGTCTAGGTCAGGCGCGCCCCTAATGGATGACCGTTCTTGTAATTGCACGCATATGGTTCAATTGTCACGCATAAATGATGAGTGGACCTAATGGCGGAAGGAACGATGGATGGAGGGTTTCTGGTGGCCAGATGCAACGGAAGGGAATATAGAAATGATAGATGGCTGTCTGCTCCATAATGGAAAGGCAGTGCGGTCATAGTCTGGTGAACTTGTGTCCGGAGTTCAGAGCCTAGCGAGTCTGACAGATCGAAAAAAATAGGAGGAGTCACCTGTTGACCCGAGTGAAAGTGTACTGTCAAGACATCATCGTTATCATCGAAGCCGTCGTCTTCGTGTTCATCATCATCATCATCATCATCATCATCATCATCATCATCATCATCTATCATCGTCATCGTCGTCGTCGTCATCATCATCATCATCATCATCATCATCATCATCATCATTTTCACCAAGCAACAGTAATGCCTCTACATCATTCCTGTACTGACAAATAAACGAATAATGTATTGTACCACCATCATCATAATCAAGGCTTTTTATGTTTTCAAAATGTGCTATATAAATATTTCACATCGGCCTACCATGCACAGTTGCACACATACGTGCTTGCATGCACACATACATTAGAATAGACATGAATACATGCATGAGTATACTGTACATACAAATAAAGACACGAATGCATGCATGCATACATACATACATACATGTATATTTGCATACATACATACATACATACATACATACATACATACATACATACATACATACATACATACATACATACATACATACATACATACATACATGCATACAAAAGTCATACATGCATGCACGTGTACACACGCGTCTCTGTTTACTTGTCATTGGAAGCTTTTGACCAATCATAATCATTGACTTTATGAAATCCGTCGGCAGGCAATGACAATCCATCAAAGCAATCAATAAGTTTATCTGGTGTTGTCTCTCTGTGACTCTGTTCTCTTAGTTTTCCTTGTCTCTTTCTTTCATGTAGCAGGGCGAGCACTGATACAATGTGCTGTCAACTGCTGTCTGTTTCATTTTGTATAGGCGAGAAATGGCTTAGACCTCCGACACAGAAATCCGCTTCGCTGCTCAAAAACGACTCAAACGAACATTCCAGAATGATAACAGGTTCAACGGAACTTGTCAATGGAAGACCCAATCCTGTGGGAACTTGCTTTCCAACTGCAGAGCTCCACTGCATCTCGTAATTAGGGAATGTCAGCGTTTTATAGGCAGGCACGAACAGACAGTGCCGGATTTAGACTTCGTGAGGTCCTAAGCTAAAAATAACTCTTGGAGGCCCATTGCTAACAATTGCACCAGAAGATCTCACAAAACACTTGAAAACATATATATATATGTCTTTTAATTAATCCATAGCTTAATGGCTATAAATCCGGCACTGGGAACAGTCTCTGCTCTGAGCTGCAGGAATATCGCGCATAATAATAAGTCTGTGTAAGAGTTAGCATCACATTTCTAATCGAGGGACCGTGGGAATAAATTGTCTCCATGCGCAAACCCTTTGTGGGGAAACGTTTAAAGGCACAAAGGTTCATTAGTACATCATTAGCAGTATCAGTGGAACTTTTAGGCTACTAAGTTTATCTGACGAAGAAACGTAAAACTCAACCTGCACACCTATCTATCTTCTATATCAGGGGTTTTCAAACTGTGGTACGCGTACCCCTGGGGGTACGCCAGGTGTCGCTAAGGGGTACGGGAAAATGTCAAAAAATTAAAATTTCCTATAGGCCTAAGTTTAAGGACTTCATGTCCATCTTTCTTTCGCTATAAGCTTAGCTATTCTACGTCCAGCGTTCGCTTATTTTCTGTACATTTCTATGAGTTTATGCCATCGGATGTAGTGTTGCAGGCTGATTTTTCAGTCCAGGAAAGAGACCAGTTTGTTGAACTATCATGTTATGATGGATCGAAGAACGAATTCAAGAAAGACACGTGTTATTTTTGGCTGAAACGAAGAGCTGAATATGGATTAATTTCTGGCCGAGCTTTAAAATTTTTGATTCCTTTCAGCATGTCACATCTGTGTGAACAGGTTTCTCAGCTATGCTTGCAATCAAAAACAAACACAGAACAAAGCTTGAACTCGAACCAGATTTGCGTTTGAAATTGACAAAATATTAAACCAAGTTAAAATTATATTACTTTTAAAATTTTGTACCTATGAATAATACCCGGTTTGCACCAATGATTAATAGGAGTTGTTAATTGCAAAGCGACTTCACGCTCGCATGTTGTTTTTGATCTCCCCTTGTTGGGGATACGCCAAAATTCAATCTTTTTACTTGGGGTACAATAAAAATAAAGTTTGAAAACCGCTGTTCTATATGACTCCCATGCAAGCTGGTTCTTCAATAATCATACAGTTAATTAATTCAACGATTTTGGGCATCAACTAATGCGTAATCATCAACCATCCTGCTGTAAATAAAACGTAAAACCAAAATTCATCTTAACCTCCAAAGTAGGCTACCAACCGTTTAACCACAATACCAGGATATTAAACTTGGACAATTTACTTTGAGCTGGATGCAATAACGTTGCACTCAATGTACTTGTGCCTTTCAAGGGCTGGTCCACAAAGGGAATCCACCCGGTCGTAATCCCATTTGATATATGAAAGGCACACCAGGGAGTTGACACCCCAGATTCAGTCCGGGTATGCGGTTTCACACAATGCGCTTATTCAAAACCGGCCACATTAAACTTCTCTCACCTCAGCAACTGTAAACTCTGCTTCTTCTTTCTCATGTCAACTACTCTATCGGTACCTTGGAAGATACCTGCAACAGACCAATACAGCTTCACAGTTTTTTCACCAGAATCACAATGCAGCAGCCTTCCAACCATCTAATGTTAAAGTAAGATCATTTTCTCAGATGAACTCAATAAGTTCAAGTTCCAACCTGCATCAGATCAGAATTTGTGCTGTAGTGAAGCAAGCTATAAAGGGCCGTCCATAAAGTACGTCACGCTCCAGGGGGAGGGGGTTTAAGAAAGTGTGACAGTTTGTGACAGGGGAGGGGGGTCAGGCCATGTGTGACGTCACACATTTATTTATTTATTTTTTTTATTTATAATTTATTTTTTTTTTTTTTAGTAGAATTTCATAGCTTTAAAAATAATTTTCAAAAAACTTTCTGAAACATTTTAATTAGTTTTATGTCAAAATAGCATGAAATGCATATCTTCTGAATGTGTTTTTCACGATTCCTCTCGCTAGGAGCGCTAGAGTTAATCACATAATTTGTGAATCTAGTCTTTTTAGCCAAATTGTTTTGTTTCCTTTTTATTATTTAATCACTGTTCGAAAGTGTGACGTACTTTAGGGGGTCCGAGTTTTGTGACTGTTTGTGACAGGGGGTAGGGGGTAAAATGGTCAAAAATAGCGTGACGTACTTTATGGACGGCCCTCTATAAAGAAGGCTGCGCTGTACTTTCTGTCAAGGTACCTTTACGTAAATCAAGTGCACCTTGCACCCAAAAGGTCCTGCTAATATGCGCCAGGAGAATCTGTTCTTCGACCCGCATTGGGAATCGATCTGAGTCATGCAGGAGAGCGAACTGCTCCTCGAGGAAAGCCTACTGAAGAGCGTCGATTGCAAACGTCGATTGCAAACGTAACTCTAATCTAATCTAATCATGTCTGATCTGATCCGAATCTGACCTAATCTAGCCTAGTCTGTATTTCCTCTGATTGTGAGTCAAGTAGGCTGTTGTGGTCTGGCACGTTAATCTAATATTATTCGTAATCTAGACTAATCATATCTAACCCAATCTAATCTAATCGATGCAACACAGTGAAGTATAAAACGATGCACTACACGACAATACAATGCAATAGAATACGATTCTATTAAATACATAGTAGGTCCTATTTGGACATTTACATAGTGCAATTTACAAGCAACACAATAGGCTACAATCAATTGCAATACACAAGCACTATAAAATAAATTCAGAATTGCAATAATAGTAAAACGTCCCAATTAAGTGAATCTCGCATTTAGTCAGGATTATCTAAACAAGTGTGGCAAAATGGAATAATAACGGAGGAATGGGCAAATTGAAACTAGTAACAATACCTTTGAAATGTGACCTAAAACATTGTGTAGGAACTAGGAACTAGAACCATTGCGCTGATACACCATAATTATGGGAAAAGTGCATCGGATAATTTGTTTTGCCGTGTGAACACAAAAACTGAGGAATATAAGCCAGATGAGCAAGCAGGGTTCAGGAATTATAGAAATACAGTACAACAAACTCTGATGTTGGTTGGTTGTTAAAAGGCCAAATCAGAAAGAGGCTTGCCTA
Source organism: Aporrectodea caliginosa (assembly GCA_020284085.1). Taxonomy (NCBI): domain Eukaryota; kingdom Metazoa; phylum Annelida; class Clitellata; order Crassiclitellata; family Lumbricidae; genus Aporrectodea; species Aporrectodea caliginosa. The sequence continues at coordinate 668,353 of JACEVL010000479.1, read as the reverse complement.
CAATTGTTTTGTTACTCTCAGAAAGCATCAGGCACGATGCTACATGGGCGATAATGAAATCATAATGGAGTAGGAAATAGATTGATACGGATTCTAATTTCTGCAGAACATTGGAGAGATCGATCGAAGTCGGCAATGAAAGTGAGACGAGATATGGCAGGACGGTTTGCGACTGCAATGGGGACAAGGCAAGGAGATGCAAGTTCACCTAATACATTCATCGCTAACTTGGAAATGGTAATAGAAAACAGAGATTTCCTCCGCTATAGGTTTATCGGTTCAATGAGAGAACGGATTAACAACGGATTGACAACCTACAATTACCACAGAAGAACAAAATGTATTATAGCCTAATATATTTTATAACTGACTTAACACAGAGACATCGTAAAGTCAAGATCCAGGAATGGAAGAGAGCTGTGCTTACTTTCCACAAACGCAAAAGCAGCAGGACAGATTGAATGCAAAGACTCGTGGGTTATACCTGTCTCGGGCATCATTTAGAGGGTGTAAATGATTGTGATCATTGAATCATATATTTTATAGAAGACGGGAGGAAGTGGAATCACTCCAGGCAGGTCCAAAACAGAGGGCGTCTATAAATTGCGTCAGCTGACCTAATGGCCGCGTTCAACTCCGTAAGTAGGGAAGCTCTCTGGCGTTTAATCCGTAACTGGGAAACCTCCACGAAATCGTGCATGCCTCGCCTTGCATACTGCAGCAGATGCCCTTAGAGATTTCCTCCGCTATAGGCTGTTTCCCTGTCTTCCATACCATCTTCTAGTCGGTGAACCCGACTGATCCTAGAATTTCGCTTGCACAACCATTTTGATTAGTATATCGTCTAACGCCTCAAGCATTACTATAGCGGCGCTATAGAAGTGATTACATTAGATTAGAGTAAGTTAGACACGCCGTGGAAGAGGTTCCGATTACGGATGAACCGATTGGCATTTTGACCGATTTCAGATTCCGGATAGTTGGCCTGCTCTTTTCGCCGATTCCGATCCGAATGGTTAATGAAACAGAAATGTAAACAAAATCTTGTATATTCTCGCGAGATGTAATTCCAACGAGAGTTTATGCACTGAACTATTTAAAAGAAATTAACATTTGAAAGTTTGAAACCGCATGGCATAAGAAAAAGCCTGACTGTCCGCTATTTTTTTGACACGTCGAGTAACAATTTTATTACTTACACGGACTTTCAATTAATTAAAGATTAAAGATTACCGCAGGAGGTCGCCAAAACAGGTTACTATTTCTTTATTAATGAAAGAAGAAATTGTGTTTGGTGAAAAATATTACTTTTTGGTTATTCGGATATTAAGGATAAAGGTAATCGATTCCGAATATTACCGAATAGTGCAAAATCCCTCCCGATTCGAATACCGAACGGATAATCATCCCGTCCCTATAGTTCCGATATTCTTCGCGGAATAAGACTCTGACCGGCAGCGGATTTGAAAGCACGACAACGTCCTTAGGATCGAGCGTCTTAGTGACCTCATTAAATGACGTCATAAAGCTTTTTTAAAGTAAAAAATATTTACGTTCCTTTAATTTTAGAACGTTTGTGCCAAAGATTTTAACAGGGAGGAATATGGCCTACTTAAAGAATATTGGCTTGCGCAGTGCGAATGAGGGCGCGTGATGCATGCTGGTCTGTCCAGGGCCAAACAAGCGAAAGTTCCTATCTCTGGAATGCTAAAATTCATCTGTTAAAAGTCGTCTTATAGGAAAAATTTAAGAGAATTTAGCATTTTTGGCCCAGTAGAAAGTTAGGCAGCATGCCGCAATGTTGTGCACTGTGTGCAGCCTTTAATTGTAGGATTTCGATGTTACGATACTTTTCGTATAAAACGACTTTTAACTGATGGATTTTAGTATTGCAAAGATAGTAATGTTCGCTTGGTTTGGCCCTGGACAGACCAGCATGCATCACGCGCCCTCATTCGCAGTTGCGTTATCAGTGGTTCATCTTCCTCCCTGTTAAAATCTTTGGTTTGTGCAACACACCTCTCCAAGGTACATGTATGTAACTGACAACAGCAACGCGGCCAGGATTAATTCTGGCCGCTAATCTTCTTCGTATGTATCGCCTTTCAGATGTTACAACGACGAAATGTTCCGACATAATTAGATGGTGTACTAATAAAATGGTTGGCTCACAAAAAGTTAAGTTTCACGTCCTGGCCTCTAACAATAATTATCATCAGACGTGAAAAACTTGGTTGCATTAATGTTAACAGTGTTGCAACTGTTGCAACTGTTAACATTGTTGTCCAATGGCACGTATTGGACAACAAGGTGTGAAAAAAGCTTGGTTGCATTGCTGTATGGTCACGTTATAGCGCTATTGCCTAGCTTATCATTCTATTAGACATTAGTTAACCCTTGGGCTACCTAAGGGGGAAGGGTGGTTGCCACCCCCCCCCTACGTTTTTATGCATAAATTTTTTTCATATGGAATATACTTTTTGCAATTTAGGTAGCTGTAGCAGATTCATTGGCGCACATTTTGAGGTAAACATCATGGTGGTAGCCCACGCCATTCAAAAGTTATAACGTATACCCGATATACCCGAGGCACCAGAGGGGATGGATACCACCCCCCTTAGTTTTTTGACTGTAGCTTATTGACTATTCTTCCTATAAGAGAAACAAATATACCCTTCTTTAGAGGGAATGCAAGGCTTCATTTGCATACTTAAATGTTTGTCTTTTGAAAACCGGAAGTGATCAAAATAAATAATAATACGCGTAATCTGTGTGAAAAATGGCTGAATGGAAGGACTCCCCCCTTAGTTTTTTGTCTGTAGATTATTCATTTATCTTCCTGTAAGAGAAACAAATATACCATTCTTTAGAGGGAATGTAGGGCTTCATTTGCATACTTACATGTTTGTCTTTTGAAAACCGGAAGTGATCAAAATAAATAATAATACGCGTAATCTGTGTGAAAATGGCTGAATGCAGCATTGTACATGTATGCATGCATACATGTACATGTATATATGTATAGATGCATATTTATACGTATATAAACATGTGTAGGTATGTATTTGTGTATCTTGGATACACAGATCAGTTTTAAAACACACATAATCGTATATTTGTTTATCAAAAATGTACAAAATGTACGCAATAATATAAAATATCGCTAATTATCGGTTCCTTTGTTAAAAATGATGTAATTTCGAGGTGCATTCACATAATGTACAACTAAATATACCATTCTGTACATAATTGAATGCTGAATCCATTGGTGTATTACAAGAAATGATAAGTGAAACCAAACCCGAAATCCAGGGGGGTTTAGATTTAGAGGTCTACCACATATGTAATTCAGCAGAACATTGCGTATGCAAGATTAATCTTGATTCCAGCTAAAAGACCCAAGAAATAAGGTTCTCACGAACTTACGACATTTCGTCGTAGGGACTTTAGAGGACTGAAAGCAGACTGTTTATTCCGCAATGCGGACTATACCTATGTGAATGTTCTACAATTTACTCAATCCTAGGCAGGCATATCATATTTTTTATAGTGAGATATGACAGGTCAAATGGATCGGGCAACTATTGAACTGTCCATCAAACCTTTCTGCCCTCTCAAAACTCTTATTTATCTATGTATGTACGTATGTATGTATGCATACATGTATTTTTACATGCATCAACATACATACATAAATATATACTCACTATTCTTATTTCCTGTCTGCATGATGAAGGTCAACTACTGGCACTGTGCATGTATGTATGTAACTATGTATGTATGTATGTATGTATGTAGGTATGTACAACATGATTGTGCATACATACATACATGCAGGGCCTACTATCCCCTTGTAAGCTGTAAGCAATCCCCCCTTACTCAGTGTGCGTCGCCTCAATTTTAAAAGTTGTATGGAAAATGGGAATTTAAGGGGGTCTGGGGGACTCCGCCCCCAGAATCTGACGCTTTTTGGCATATATTGACAGTGTTTCGTGCCATATTTCATAATATAAAATAGATGATTAAATCCATTAAAAGCATTTTCTAGCATTTAGCAGACAAAAAGTGGTATGACAAAAAGTGGTATGTTGTCGCCATACCACCTTAAAAGTATACAAAGATTACAAACAGAATGAAATAATACCATTAATACCATAATATTGCATAAACTATACAGTCCAGAGACTCGATTACAGTCGACACTGATGGGCAAAAGTTAACTAAAAGTCTACCTGCGGGAGCTTGTTGCCCCTCGGGTATTCAAGGTTGCCGCCCCCTCCGCTCTGCAGAGAAGGGGTGCTCTTAGTCCCATTTGCTCGAACTGCAACTATGCAGAATCGAGCCTTTTCCGTGGTGGGCCCAGTGGTCTGGAACGGGCTCCCCCAGGAGATACGCCTGCTGCCTGGGACTTTTACTGAAGCTTTCTTTATTAAGCTCAAAACTGTAGGCTACTTTTGGCCGTGCTGGAGTCGGGAGCGCCTCTGAGTAGTCCTCTGGAAGGGGCGCTATATAAATTTATGAATGAAATTAACCGATTTGAGATTAACTGAATGAAAAAGTTACACTTATCTAAGACAAGACTTTTCCTTTCTCGTCTAAATTTGTTAGTTACAAGTCGTCTCCTCGTCGCTTGACTTAACTTCCTGGTTCGAAACTTATCTAAGACAAGACTTTTCCTTTCTCGTCTTCCACTCCTCCTTAACACTTCACGGACTATCCTTATTCAACAAAGACGGACTTCTCCTTTCCTCTTCGTTGTTCGTCTTCACCAGCTCTCGTAAATCTCTTTCTATTCACGACACTTCTCGGTTCCTTTACTTCTCTTCACAATTTCTTCCCTAGCCCAGTGGCGTTGAAGGCCGACGTCTTTCAGGCGTAGACTAGAGGTATCGAAGGCGAACGTCTTCTTCCTTCGAACTAAATTTGTTAGTTAACGCAGAAGTTTAACTAAATTTTTTATAGTTAACACCAAAGTCTAACTAATATTTTTAAGTTACTAATTAAAAAGTTTAAATAATATTTTTAGTTATTAGCTAGAAAGTTTACCGTAAGTAACAAAATCAGCAACTAGGCAACCATCTGCTGCAATGAAAAGTCAACACTGTCACCACCTCAATGCGACCTTCAATTACTTATTAACACTGTTGTTGCCTCTGCATAGAATATGTTTAAAGTATTACGGTGCAGTCATGCAATGCAAGGACTAAAATTAATATAGATTCTTTGGATGCAATGTAAATAAGAACATTGGTGTTTATTGTTTCGTAATAATGTTAATGTCGACTTTAATGAATTAATGGCTACTTCAGTAAAAATGAACAGTTTATTAGTCCCTATTTCTTTCACTGAGGTTAAACTGATGCTGAATGTCTGACGAAACCCTTAATCACCTTCTTTCTTACGCTCCAAATACAAATTTGACAGTGGTCTTGCTGATGCTGATCATTATTTTCATGAGTAATCAGAGTAACTGGTTTTATTACTAAGTCAATTGGACTGAATTGCATGATGCATCGTTGTTTGCATTAGCAGCTGTCTTCATTATTTTCTGGTAGAACTGTTACAGTAGTAGGACCATTGTTAGTCTATTACACATTACATAGCTTGAAAGTAAAACTGTCATTGACCCTCTCTGCATTATTACAGGACACTTAACCTCTGTTATTGTGAATATGTTTCACGTTGTCAAAAAAGTTTCTTAAAAAGTTAGAAAAAGTTCAACTGCAATTTTAGTTTAGCTAACTTATTTACAAAATCAGTACTGTTCAACTTTAGTTAAACTTTTTTATTTTAGTTGAAAAGTAGTTATAGTTTAACTATGTGTCGATACATTGCAACAGTTGACAGTTGAGTCAGTACTGTCAGTTGTACAGCAAAACCCATTTCACTAGGGGAGGGGAGCAACTTTCCCTCTGGGACAAATTGGAAGCAGTCTGCTTCCATCCCCCCCTACGTGGTAGGCCCTGCATACATGTTTAGTTGTATACAAACATGCATGCATATTTACATGCATACATAAATTAATGCATGTATACATACATCAATGCATGCATACATATGAGTAGTTAGTAAAGGGACAGTTGAAGAGCAGTCACTCCTGATTGGTCCACGCCAACCACGTGACCTATGACGTCATGTCTATAATTAGCCCCTCCCCTATTGTTATAAGCCACGCCTCCTTTGTTCTAAGCCCCGCCTCTTTTGTCTCTGAGCCTGGACTGCCATCCCGAGGCCATTGTTCATGGGTCGGCACCTGCCATTCCCTTGCTCCTAGGTCTGGGCCACCTATCAGTCAATTGTTCCTAGAGCTGGGCCACCCCCTCCCCTCGGTCCTTTGTTTCCCTAGTCTTTTGTTCATACATCAAAGCAAAATGGTCTTTTGTTACTGAGGCTGGGTCATAAATCCATTTATATCGGGTCATAAAGTCATAAACTCATTAAAATCCCATACTATGAAAGACCACTCACAAACCCATTAAATTCCCGTACTATGAAAGGACTGTCATTTACACATTGTCATTAAATCTCCTCACTATGAAAGGCCACTCACAAACCCATTATACAAGGTCATTAAATCCCCATACAAGGAAAGGCCACCCACAAATCCATTATACCAGGTCACGCACAATGAAAAGACTGTCATAAACCCTTTATATGGCATTGACTTTTAATTGTAGCATGTCTCATTACCCACCAAGTCATTAAATTCCCGTGCAGACTGGCTCCATATTTCTAACACCAACCCTAGCACCTAGCGAAGGTTGGCTGAGCTGAATATTAATTATTCATGCTGTACACACTCCATTGGTGTACGCTATTGGTTGAATGCATATCAGCTAGAAGCGCATCTTACAGCGACATGGCTATTATTTTAATTTATATTTTAATTATATTTCAAATAAATACCATTTAATATTTTAATACATGTTAAAGTTGCACTCTTGTTATTGTAGGTCATTTGTTCATTAGACGAATCCTATTGCTAGAAGCGCATCTTACAGCTACATGTTTATTTTTTAATTATATTTTAATATATTTCAAATAAATACCATTTAATATTTTAATATACCTTAAAGTTGCACTCTTGTGCGACTAATTATATAATTATCCAACATCCATCTACACATCTTTCAATATAGATTGCGAGAGTTAATTTTATTATTGTTATTATTATTATCATCATTAGCATTATTATCGTCGAAAGTGCTCAATTCTCAGATATCAAACAAAATTGATGTAAAAAAGGAAGCACAGAGAGAGAGAGGAGAGCGAAAGACAGACAGTGAGAGAGCACGAAGGAGGGAGAGAGACAGCATGTGCTTGTATGTTTGTAAGCATGTGCACATGGACATGTTTCTATGTTTGTTGATGTCTGAGTCTGTGCTTGTGCGGTCATAGATTAGTATCACAAACCTTTCGATGGAATGGAAGACATCAACTGGTATTGCAGATGCAGCACATGATACTTTAAGCAAGGCAGTTGTCAGATCTGGATAAGCTGTCCAAATGGCCCTTGTTTTCTTACCATGTCCAGAAAAACTGGACACAGTGTCACAGCCTTCTCTGGACCAAGATCAGCAGCAATTTCATGAGCTGCTTAGTACCTGAAATTCTTTCCAATCCCAAAAGCGATCCATAGTTTATCCTCTGGTGCCAGTGTTTGTGCAACATAAATGGCTAATACTACCACATCAGTATCAACTGTGCGAATCAAAATGTTGTGATGACCATACTGTGTTGCATGTTTTGCATCATCAACTTGCGACTGTCAGCTTCCTCATGGTTGCAAGGACTGAGCGAAACCACGTTTGTTAGCTGCGGTTTGGTGATGACCTCTTGACCATCCGTGATAACTAGCTGCTTGTCTTCCTTGTCAAACCACTTCAGGACAGCTTCTGACAGGAATCTGAAGAGATATGTTTTATTGGAGTCAACGTGAAGGAATCTTGGCCAATTTCCTGGTATGGTAACCTGACCTACCACACGTCTGGACACACCTTTGCCACGTTCAATTCTTGCAGTGCTTTTTAAGGAATCCTCTTTATAAGTGTCCGATACTATATCAACACGTGTTGCACTCTGGAGTTGTTCAAAGATAAACGAACTGAAACTGTGTCTGGCATACTCATCAAAGTTCTCAGAAGCAGCTGGTTTCAACACATGCACAATAGCAGCACCGTCCAGAATTACATGTATATTGGTTGCAACGGGGGCATCTACCTGGACATGTCATGCGAATATGCGATAGATTTTCGAAGCATGCCAGAAGGTCACTTTTAGCACCAAAGCAGAGTCTTCCACTTTCTGAGAGTGTCGGTGGATCATTAGATAAATACATACATTTAATTTCAACAGTTTCAAATGCAACTTTGATTTCGAAGAAACATGTTGGAGACAATTTGAAAATAACGTCAAAAATTTGAACTGAACCTTGAAAGTTTATAAGCCTGGTTTTTACTTGATGTTTTATTTGAACCTTGAACATTGACACTTTTAAAGGCTGTAATCTGGATTTCTAAGAAAAAATTTATAGACTATTGCAGGAAAGAATTTCAAATATTCTATTGTCACCATTTTGGTCGCCGTTTTAAACCAAAATATTTCAACGTGACAGCCCACCTCCCACCCAAATGACGTCCCTGGCTGCAAATCTCGTAGGGATATGTGTCTGCAATTAGTTCTATTGGAATCCTTGCCCCTAATTATGTATGTTTAGACACCAAGATCATGATTCTAAGTGAACTCGAAGCTGAGATATAGAAAAATCTCTATTTTCGGTCGGCCATTTTGGAAAATGGCTGCCATTGAGGCCAGTGGAAAAACTGCAATGGCCCTATAGGTACAATATTCCCTTAGGACATGATCATACTATGCACCAAATTTCATGTTTCTATCAGTTAATGAGCAATTGTTCCATATTTTGCACCAGACTGCCCCCTCCTCAAATGACGTCCATGCCTCAAATCTCGTGTAGAAATGTGTCTGAAACAAGTTCGATTTGAATCCTTGCCCCTAATTATGTATGTTTAGACACCAAGATCATGATTCTAAGTGAACTAGAAGCTGAGATATTGAAAATCTCTATTTCGGTCGGCCATTTTGAAAAATGGCCGCCATTTCCACACAAAAAATAATTCAGCGTGGCCCAATATCTATATCTCGTCCTAATACTATGTAGAATGTGTGTACCAAATTTCATGCTTGTATCATAAAATGCACAATTGTTTTGCTATGCCGTTGTACTAATTATATAATTAGTCGCACAAGAGTGCAACTTTAAGGTATATTAAAATATTAAATGGTATTTATTTGAAATATATTAAAATATAATTAAAAAATAAACATGTAGCTGTAAGATGCGCTTCTAGCAATAGGATTCGTCTAATGAACAAATGACCTACAATAACAAGAGTGCAACTTTAACATGTATTAAAATATTAAATGGTATTTATTTGAAATATAATTAAAATATAAATTAAAATAATAGCCATGTCGCTGTAAGATGCGCTTCTAGCTGATATGCATTCAACCAATAGCGTAAACCAATGGAGTGTATACAGCATGAATAATTAATATTCAGCTCAGCCAACCCTCGCTAGGTGCTAGGGTTGGTGTTAGAAATATGGAGCCAGTCTGCACGGGAATTTAATGACTTGGTGTAATGAGACATGCTACAATTAAAAGTCAATGCTATATAAAGGGTTTATGACAGTCTTTTCATTGTGCGTGACCTGGTATAATGGATTTGTGGGTGGCCTTTCCTTGTATGGGGATTTAATGACCTTGTATAATGGGTTTGTGAGTGGCCTTTCATAGTGTGGAGATTTAATGACAATGTGTTAATGACAGTCCTTTCATAGTACGGGAATTTAATGGGTTTGTGAGTGGTCTTTCATAGTATGGGATTTTAATGAGTTTATGACTTTATGACCCGATATAAATGGATTTATGACCCAGCCTCAGTAACAAAAGACCATTTTGCTTTGATGTATGAACAAAAGACTAGGGAAACAAAGGACCGGGGGGATGGGGTGGCCCAGCCCTAGGAACAATTGACTGACAGGTGGCCCAGACCTTGGAGCAAAGGAATGGCAGGTGCCGACCCATGAACAATGGCCTCGGGATGGCAGTCCAAGCCCAGAGTCAAAAGAGGCGGGGCTTAGAACAAAGGAGGCGTGGCTTATAACAATAGGGGAGGGGCTAATTATAGACATGACGTCATAGGTCACGTGGTTGGCGTGGACCAATCAGGAGTGACTGCTCTTCAACTGTCCCTTTACTAACTAGTAATACGTACATACATGCATACATGCATGTATACATACATACATATACATATATGTATGTATGTATGTATGTATGTATGCATGCATGTATGTACGTATTACATACATACATACATACATACATACATACACGTATATGTTGAGCAGTGATAGGCCTACATAGGTATGTATGTATATATGTATGCATGCATGTATGTATATATGCATGTATACATAAATGATACAGAGTAGCTTTTGCTAGGGCCAATTCCCGAATGTTTTCTATTAAATGTGCAGCATTTTTAATGATAATTTTATACATGTATATCAATCAATCAATCAATCATAAAATTTATATAGCGCCTCTTCAAAGGGGTTCTACTCAGAAGCGCTCCCGAGCCAGGCCTGATCATAGAGGAAAGTCTTTAATAGGGCGTAAAAGGAAGTCGAGTGAACACGAGGAGAAAGGCGAAGGAAAGATGGTAAGTCATTCCAGGCTGTTGGGCCAACAACAGAGAATGCTCGGCGCTGCGTAGTAGCAGTGCGGGCAAATATAACCAAAAAGTCACCCCGAGAAGAGGAGGGCTGAGCGAACAGTGAGAGAGGAAGAGAGAGCAAAGGTACAACATAAGTAGCGAGGAGCTGTACCCAAGACGCTTTGCCAAACGAGAGAGCAGAGCCGATACAGCATACGCTGCCGGAGGGGAAGCCAGAGAAGAGTATGTTGAATGTAGGAAGATACGCTACCATAGCGAGGTATGCGACCAACAAGGCGCGCCGCAGACCGAAAGACCCTCTCAAGGGAGGACAAGTGGACTTAAGGAAGAAATATATGGCGATTATCACCTTGAAATTTGTGGTCTCGTGTATTTCAAGTGGCTTTTGTCTAAGCTATAATTATTACTAATTTTGCTTACTTACAAGAGCTGTGTGAAACTAAGATGGTTATCGCCTAAGAAGAGACACAATCAAAGTAGGCCTACAAAAACTGTTATCAATATCACTTGGAGATGCGGGCGTTGTAACTACGTCACAGAAATCAGAACGCGGTGCATATTAGCTGTTCTGCCACAATGCAAACTCTCTTACATCTTTCGACATAATACTGTTATGACGTCATTTTCTGTAGTAGCCTAATAATGTTCTTTATTTTAAAACCGTTTAACAGTCCTCTCAAAACTATCTGACAACAGCAGTAACTAATGCGTTCAAATTAATGTATAATATACATGTGTGTGTGTGTGTGTATATATATATATATATATATATATATATATATAAACACGCGCACACACACACACACACACACACACACACACACACACACACACACACACACACACACACACACACACACACACACACACACACACACACACACACACACATGCCTATGCATAAGCTGGTTCAGACGAATTGGCTTTTTGGTGTGCTGTAGAAATCTCTAGATTACGACTACGATTTTATCAAAATGAATAAATGTTCAGACATAGGGCCAATAGATGGTGTAACAATTATTTGGCCCGCAAAAGTATTTCGACGCTCTGGCCTCTTACTATAATTATAAAAAATCGTGAAAAGCGTGAAACACAAACTTGCTGCAGAGTGTACTGTTGACATGCAGATAGGTTCGAACTTCCACATTATTGTGTATCATTCTATTATTACCTAATTTTAATGTTGTAATTCTTACTTTTTGCCCAGTGAGAAGCATTTAACACGTGACATTATGTATATACCTATACCTACTGGCTGATATCAACACTACAAAATTCACCAGTCTTTTTTCTTTTTCAAATTTCTAATAAATATTTCTCGAAACAGATTAGGTCTATCACGTGGCAATGTGGTAAACACATATTCAGACACAAGGCGTACCATGTACATTCTTGTGTAGTCCGACTAAAAGACCCAGGTGTTAATGTTCTTAAGAACCTGCACGTAACGTTCAGGGGACTAAGGATACACAGAAGTTGCCAATTCTTCAGAATGTGTTATGTGAGTGGCCTTCAATTAAATAATCGTATGGCAGGCATGTACTGCCATAGGATCGGGCAACTACTTTAGAACGTCACGCTAACCTCTCTTCAATCTCAGAACTCTTACTATTCTTGCTTTAATACCTGTCTACGTGATGAATAACGCTGTGCCCACCTTAACGTAAACCGCGAATACAAAATAATCAACGATGTCGCGAAATGGGATTTACGGCGAATTGGCAACAATCAGTTGCCATGGAAACAGCAGGCCGACGGCCGAGCGAGAGTATAGCGTGGCTTTGAAGTTTAGAGTTTCAACGTCACGTTGACCTCTTTCCCTTCCCACCCAACCCAAGGATAATAGGTCGCTATGGCAACCGCGATCGGTTGACGGTCGACGGACGGCGGCGATCTCCTTTTAAGTCCGTCGACTGTGCATGTTAAGCTCACAAGCGGCGTCCCTTTTGAACTCGCCGCTACGCTTGTTCTTTCTTGCCAGCTGCGTTAAGCTCGGGGGCCGTCCATAAATGATAATAAACGAAACAGATTTAGAGGTCTACCACATATGTGACCACTCCTTGGGATTTTTCCCAAGATCTTGGGATTTTGAGGGGTCGACTTCGGATCTTGGGATTTTGAATAGCACTATTGGGATTTTTTTCTAAGGTTTACAGACTAGTTTTTACTGTACTTTTCAACAGTGACCATGGGCGGAGTTTGGTTTTAGTTCACGGGGAGGCTAAAGCATACCTTCACCTCCCCCTCCTCCCCAGCCGCAATGCGGCCCGTTTTAGAATGGATGGGTTTGGGGCAATGTGAGCCCCCATTTGGGGTTTGGGGCGAAGCCCCAGCCGCCAAATGTAATTTTTTGTACAAATTTCGGTCTTCTGATGAAAAGATTTTGAAGGATTTTACTGCTTAAAAATATACAAGGGCCTTACATTGAAGACTGCGACTAGTCGACAACGCTAGCCTAAATGCATTAGCCTAATTGATTAATTGATTTACTAAGTGTGAATGTGTCTAAACAATTGGACGGTCGACTTGAGTTTATCGAAAACCAGTAGAAACTCAATTTTTGCTCAAAGTCAACAGTTGACAAATGTAATTATATGGTAATTACAAGTTTAAGAGAACTGTCTTCATAGAACTCAAACTGTAGTTGTTACACAGTTAGGCCTATATGGCCTACACAGTGTTACACCCAGTACTCAGTCACGCTAACAAACTAACGCTATGGTCTTACATCGAAGACTGCGATCGACTTGTCGACTACGCTAATGCAGCTGTAAGCGTCGAGTTCCACTGTTTGCGTACATGAGAACCATGTCTTTGGGGACTAAAGCAGCCGTCAGATCACATTCAGTGTTCCAAAGAGCCAACGAAGAAAAGCGTTCCTGTTCCATGGTTGATCACAACCAGTTTCTTATGGGTCTTCTCTCAACGGTTTGAACCCACGGGCAACGTTAGAGCTAACTGCAACATTCTGTAGTAATGAGGATAGACATCTTCGGTCGGTTCCTTCTGTATTACATCAAAGGTAATTTCATTATCCGTGCTTGAAAACAGTTCCATTTCGGATGCCAGAACTTGCGGATTGATGTTAAAGATGTCACCGTATTTGTCAACAAGCGCCATCCTTATCGCAGTGCAATACGGCATCAACAGATTTGGCCACGGTCAAACTGTCCTTGTCGAAATGGAACTCCAACTGGCCAATAATTATTATTTAATTTTAATGTATCACAAACAGGCAGATACAGCTGATTATACCAGGGTGAATGTATACCGAACTCTATAGTAAAGTGTTTGCATATTCCGTGGTTTAAACTATACCTTATCACTTTATACCTTAATAATGCACAGTCAAGTCTGTGGGTTCATGGGGGGCTCCGTCCATGACAGTGACATCGAATTAGATTAGAAAAAAACTCGCTCAGTGAGTCTGAAAAGACGTTTATTAATGTTGTCCCTCCAGACCAAGATTCCTCCAGATCTTGCCTCCAGACTGAGAAACAGAAATGCGTGCTGCCATCTGGCGAATGACTCTTGCGAAAGAGCGTTACGCCACAGACGCACGCACGCAGAGAGATTTCTGTTCTATTATATTATTAATAATAATAATAATCTTTCTTTATCAAGCGCTTGACAAACGCACTGCGCTGTACATTTACAAGTTATGCAATTTAAATCTTAACTGCTAACAGAACAGACAGCCTGCAATACAACGGCGCTAATAGCAGCCAACAAAGCATATCCGCCCTACGGGGCTCGAACTCGGTACATCTCGCACTCTACGCCTTAATAGTCTTCATTTGAGATCATACTCAGTGACTAAAGCAATTAAGGTTAGGGAGTATTTCTCTACTAATAAAACCGAATATAACACTTTAATTATGCCATTTGGAAAAACTAAACGAGCTAAATTCATTAGTTTTTAATCAACTCTTTCAAAATTTTAATATTAAGGCAGTTTGAAGATGCCAGCCTTATGGTCCAAATGTACTTAACATCAATTCAGAGCTTTCAAATGCTGTAATAATTAACCTTTTCAGATATTCAAACTTCACTGGTTTCAGTACACAAACATTAATTGTTACAAATGGTTTAAATATATGCAAGGCTTTTTTTGGAGTTTTCAGAGCAGGTAAATTCTGCCTCTAGGCGTATTCAGTGCTTTTAAATGTTGAAGTGTTCAACCAGTTTTCATTCAACTAGTTTTAATTTTGAATCATCCACTGAAGAAGCCTAGAGTTAGAGCCAACTTGTTTAATAATCGAGAGAGAACATTCAGTTATCATTATTGTAAATTATTCCAAATTCCTGAAGTGTTACTCTAAAGCTCCATCAAGTCAGAGGGGTTGTCCACAAAATGATGTCAAGTGAAGATACAAGTCTTGTTGGCCAGAGAGAGGAGGCATGTTTTGCTGAGAATAGGAAAGCTCAGAAGGTTGACGATTGGATGGATTGTGGTAGGAGGATTGGATCATTGGATGGATTAGGGTAGGAGGATTTGGTTAGGGTAGGGGACTGGATGGATTAGGGCAGGATTGGGTGGATTAGGGTAGGATTGGATGGATTATGGTAGGAATTCTTGAACAGGTAGGACATCAGTCATGCCAAAGGAAGTTATGGGGTGATCTTCGTGTAACTCCAATTTTCTTAACACTCAACATTCCGAAACTGTGCTCAGCTGTAACGTCGCTCCTGTTCATTGGAATCTTCCTCAACTTCTTCGTATTATTACAGAGCTTCCTTTTCTGGAATAATATTTCCAACGATGTCACAGAGTTTTCTGACGTTCTCTTCGTTTAACCTTTCCTCCGACTCTTCCACGATAAGCTGCATCTCAAGATCCGTTGTTGCCCGGAGATTAAGGATCTGCAGTCTCTCGGCCTTCGTCAAGTTAAACTCCTCCAGCTCTTTGTTAAATGCCTTATGGAGTTCGACAGACTGTACCGTGCATGGAGTGTTTTCGAGGTATTTAATACCCCTGGATACGATTTTAGTGAGGTTCTTTTGACTTGGTAACGGCTTCTTCTCGCCGTTGTTTCCGTCGCGGATGTCACAGAGGAGCGAGTACACGTCAGAGTTTGTCAACATACGTTTAGCAGGGTTTAGAACCTCCATTTGACCACTACAGAAAATATTTCAACAAAATGGTAATTAATACACAGCAAAATCAATCTCCATTTGCCTAACTAATTAAAGACCATGTATGCCACAGGAAATTTTGATAAGACAATCTTGACCGAAAAGCAGTAAAGCTCTGAAACAAGAAAAATGCTCTACGTGAAATCTTCTGTTGCCAACCTTGGAAGTCAGCTGATATAACGACACGTCGTCTTGATAAAGACACAGAATGACTTTTGCAATGAAAATGCAATGTAATAGTCTTTATAGGTTAATGGAACCGACAGTGAATGACCTGGTTAATATTACAGAAGTTCTTACAATCTAAACTAACCTAATTTAGTCACTTTTTGGCGCCGTTTTCACAATGCCCAAACATCAATCGATGATCGCATCAAGTAAATCGCAAAATAAAAATTCACAAACCACCGGAGAAGCCAGTTTGAAACCTGATAGACCAGAGAAACCAGATCTACACGATTTTAACCTATACTGTGGGGCGATGGGCAAACTTATAGTATCGGGGGCTGAATGTTTTATACAGCATCTTTGGGCCTGCTGCGCGGACGCCGGGCAGGTACCAGGTTTTCTAATGACTACACCAACCCTAGCCCTGACCCTAACCGACCCTCACGACGCCTATCCTGACCCTAACCGCTACACACGACGCCAGTAAACTTACGCGGCAAGCATTTAGTATCAGGGTGCGTAAGTTTACGGGCGTCAGACGGCCTCTTTTGGCATGTTGCGCGGAAGGTACGATGTTTTCTAAAGACGACACTAACCCTGACCCTGACCCTAACCGACCCTCACGACGCGTAACCTTACCCTAACCGACTCTCACGACGCCTAAAATGACGGGAGAAAATACACGCACCCGATACTAAATGCTTGCCACTTACGCACTGTATCCTTCAGCCCCCGATACTATAGGCTTGCCGGGGGATGATTATACGGCACAGTATAAAATAGTCCTGTGCATCCCAAGTTAGTTTCTCAGTCACTCACTACATATACAAGCGGCAGAGAAAATGTCAACACCCTTGAATAATCAGTGCAAACATAATATAGAGTTTCCAGTTATAATAATAATAATAATAATAATAATAATAATATCTTTTCTTTAATCAAGCGCCTGACAAACGCACTGCGCTGTACATTTACATGTTATGCAATTGAAACAATCTTAACTACTAACAGAACAGACAGCCTGCAATACACGGCGCTAATAGCAGCCAACAAAGCACGTCCGCCCTACGGGCTCGAACTCGGTACCTCTCGCTCTCTACGCCAGATGTTATCCAATGCGTTATCGGGCTTTACATAATTTTTTCCACTTACATTTATTACAATGGCTCAAATTAGAAAACAAACAAGACTGCTGTAAGTACTGAAAAAACAGTGAAATAGTTAAATTCCCTTCGATAAACTTTCGACACGTGAGAGACTATTATTTTACTATGTCCAGTGCTACCACTCTCCATTTACAGAACTCCCAAGATCTTCCAACAAAATTCCCAAGATTGGCCAAAAGTATACCAACAAATCCCAAGTTACTGAAAAGGAAAACGTTGTGATGAAAATTGAAATGCATTTTAATAATCACAATTGTTCACAAAAATTCCTTGCTAGGAACTGGCAAATAAAAACTGGAGTATAACATTGAATTAAAAAAATTACAATGTTTATATGTTACAATAATAATAACGTCTTTCAAAAAGACCCACTAGCGAGTTTTTTCTAATCTCATTCGCTGTCACTGTTGTACGGTAACAAAAATTAGTGTGTTACAGTAGATCTTGGCAAAATCCTAAGATTGCTATGCGAAATCCCCAGATAGCAAGGCGACCTGACTTACCCAAGATCTTGAGAATCGTCCCAAGGAGTGGTAGCACTGAACGACGAAAAGGCATAATTTCCGGCTCTCAAATAACTTAAATAAGCTAATAAAAACGTACTATTATAGCGCTTTAATAACAACGAGATATGAAAAATTATCACTTTCCAACTGTCACAGAGAACTTGGTGACATTTTGTCGAAATGAACACCACTTTTAAGAAAATCTTGAATGAACAGAGTGAAGAATCGAATCATTTGACTCTCTTCTTAATGATTTGTCGCTTCATTTTCAACTGTTTTCAACGTAATAATATTATTATCCTTGGATGATTTTCTGCTTACATGTATTTTTTCTTATAATTTGTATTTGTTTCTTGACATGATGGTTCAATAAAAATGATTTTGATTTTTTTTGATTTGATTGAAGAATCGAAATACAAAGCAGAAGACTTGGCCGTATATTTTATGCGAGTTAGAATTCGACGCATTTGCCAGATTAACGCTAATGTAGCGCTTCATAAACCGTCAGTACAACTTGATTATGGTCAATATGAACCCATAGGCTTACATATTTGGGCTGCACAATCCAAGAATTAGCAGCAAATGCAGTACAGCACAATGTTCCAAAGTTGGTGAATTAGTTTATTCTTACACTGATGTTCAAAGATAAAAAAATTAGCCTATATAGTGAGGACGATAAGCTCGGCATTGTTCAAACTGTGGATAAAAGCAACAAACTTTTTTGTATTAAAGAAAAACATATTTTAAGACTTTTCAGCAAAAGTATACACAATTGAGGCTGCATTATGGAGATATTTCATGAAAATCATGATGCTTTGGTAAACCTATGCAGCCTAAAGGTCCTGAAAAGTCAAATTTGTGGCCAATACGCTGGGATGGCGGCTGGATTCCAGTTAACCATCTCTTTTCTACCATTGAGGACTTGGTCACTATTACTGTGTGTCAGTGTAAACTTGACCCGTAATGTTCCGAAATGAATTAAGTGATGCCTCTCGCTGAAAAGTTTTAAAATATGTTTTTCTTGATTACATAAAAGTTTGTTGCTTTTATCCACAAGATGAACAATGCACTGCCTTTTTGGACCTTATCCTCCTCACTAATAATTCCCACTTGAATTCCACAAATTCTCCATGTGGTTATTGTTCAAACGGGTAGCATGTGTGCTCTCACTCCGGCTTTGGAAAATGAAGAATGCTATGCAATCAATCGGTTAATGGAAACACTGTGCAAGATGTATATTATTTGAACCCGTACTACTCCCGTCTATAACCTTATTTAAGAATACATTTTTTAGCATCTTAATTGTTCATTTTATTTCCTTTTATTCCTTTTTATTCTATACAATTTTAAATTGTTATTTATTTGTAAAAAACTAGACTCATGTATCAATAAACGACGATTGATTGATTGATAAATTGATTGACTACCGTGCCACATATTTCTTTAGTTTACTTACTTACACATCACGTGATACACTGAACATGGCTACGTCTTGATACCAGGTCGATGCTTGATACACACACACAAGAAGTTTTTAAGACCAGGAAAAATAACAAAAAGTGTTTAATGTGTGTGTCCCATTTTATGTTGCGATCTTTTTAAAAACTTAAAATATCTGATCAACTTTATGCAAGAAACTTATCGGTAAAGCTGAGCTCTTTCTCATTTATACCAGTGCTTGCTTTGCTTTTGTTCGTCTCATTATCGCTGTCAATCGGTTGAAAATCTCACTCTCACTGTCAATGGCTGCTAATTTCTAGTTGGTTAAATAAATGCGTGGTGCTTCTACGGCGGAAAATGGCATTCTATTAGTTTCATGGACCGCATGACGTCCGATCCTCGTCAGGCATCGTGAGATTCCGTTAGGCGTCGTGAGGGTCGGTTAGGGTCAGGGTTAGGGTTAGTGTCGTCATTAGAAAACATGGAAAAATGGTACATTCCGCGTAGCATGCCAAAATATACCGTATAAGAACAGTTGACGTACTTAATATCGTTTATTTAACGACACCGTCATATCGACGATGATAGGCGAGTTGAGAATCTCCATGTAAGTTATACTCCATGTGTCATTTATATCGACCAATCAGGACGTGCTACAATGCTTGGACCAAAGATACTGTATATTAGCCTACATATGTATGTATGTATGAGCACTTGTTATAGCGCCCCTTCAAGATTTCTACTCAAAGGCGCTCCCGACTGCAGCGCGGACACTGAATTGGAGTTTCACGCCGAAGCGCATGAGCAATTGCTAGTGAAGGACTTGCCCAGGGTCCCTACGCGGCGGCTTGAGGTGGATTCGAAACCGCAACCTTCCGGCTGCAAGGCACCGAACATACCCCTACACCACCGCGCCCCACACTATATATCAGCTAACAAATCACCGGTCTTGTTTTCTAAGCCTTAATTGGATGGGTTTATCTGGTTTTTAAGTCTCAGTTAACTAGTCGTAGGGCTTGTTAGAAGAAAAGTGGAACAGCAGCCTGTTAACCCTTTGACTTGCACCATTGTTTGCCAGAAAAGGTAAATGTGTATGTGTGTATGTATGTATGTATATATGTATGTATGTATGTATGTATGTATATATGTATGTATGTACGTATATGTGTATGTATGTATATATGTATGTATGTATATATGTATGTATGTATGTATTTATGTATATATGTATGTATGTATATATGTATGTATATATATATGTATATATATATGTATGTATATATATATATATATATGTATGTAGATGTATATATATATATATATATATATATATATATGTATATATATGTATATAGATATATATATGTATATATATATATATGTATGTATATGTATGTATATATATGTATGTATATATGTATGTATATATATGTATGTATGTATATATGTATGTATATATATGTATGTATATATATGTATGTATATATATGTATGTATATATATATGTATGTATATATATATATATGTATGTATATATATGCATATATATGTATTTATATGTATATATATGTATGTATATATATATGTATATATATGTATGTATATATATGTATATATATGCATATATGTATGTATGTATATATGTATGTATGTATGTATGTATGTACATATATATGTATGTATGTATATATGTATGTATGTATATATGTATGTATGTATGTATATATGTATGTATGTATACATGTATACATGTATGTATGTATGTGTGTGTGTATGTGTGTATGTATGTATGTATGTATGTATGCGCGCTTTAAGGCGCGGTTGCCAGTCAAAGGGTTAAGCCAACCCCAAAATGCATCCATTCTTGCCATTGGCACGTGATGGGAATGGGTGGCCTGTCCTCTCCTTTGGTACTGATATAGTGATATCCCATCGACTATGTATAGTGGAAATGCTCGTTTTCTTATGGAGTTCTATATGGGATGAATAATGGAAAGGGCTTTTGAAGCATCTGTTTATCATGGTGGCAAGTTGAACTCCAGCCTCATTGTTGACAGTCCAACTTGCTGATGACTAGACCATTGCGCATCCTTATAGTTCTATACAACAGCTTTAGCTTAGGATTATGTTAGTATTGAGGAATGGTAAGCTTGGTGTTCTAGACATGTCTTGATCTCATGATCTTGCCATTGGCGTTCTTGACATGTCTTGTTCTCATGATCTTGTGGGTGTCTGCATAGTTTTGTTGAGTGATGGTGTTAGGCACAGTGAAGTTCAAAAGGATCGGCCTGTAGATGTTAGTTGGTGACTTTACCCGAAATTTAATCTCCGACCCTTATTGGTTGGTAAGGGAGGTGATGAACTTGGGATGGAGACTTGGAGAGCATTATCAAATGCAGTTGTTTTGTCATCATCATAACCACCATCATCATCATCATTATAACCACTATCATCATCATGATTATATTATGCATTTTTTAAGGACAATGCAAGTTGGAAGATATCCTCTTTTTTGTATTGCTGTTAGGTTGCTTCAGCCAAGTGATCATCATTTAACCCCTGGACCTGAAAGGTATCTATATACCTGTAGTCAGCTTTTGCATGTGTGCTGCGTAATCCCCTAGTCGACATGATCGTTCATACTTCCAATGTCCTGAAAATTGTAAAGGGCATTTACTTAAATTGTCAAACCCTCCTGATGGGTGAGAAATTAATTGCTATGATTAAGGATCTTGTACTCAGAAAATTTAATGGTAAGAAAAGCTGGAAAACTGATTGACCTACGTTAGTTGTTTTTAGCATAAATTTAGTCTGTTTTACCCTATGGAATAAATTCCAAAAGCCTCAGTTTTGGACCTTGTATCTTGGTCTTGGTCTCAGTCTTGGTGCCCTACAGTCTTTATCTTGGTCTCGGTCTTGCAACTTTACTGTCTTGGTCTTGAAGTTTTGAGTTTTGCATTCAACACTGGTTCTGTGAGAGAGTTTTTCTGATTGCTAGCTGACTATGTGTGTTAGAAACTACAATACAATATTCATTTATAAACTAATCAGTGTTGACACAAACTCAACTTTGTTACATTAGAAACTCACTGTAATATTTTCCTGTGTGAATAATGAGTGGTTGTTTAACCACGGTGCATTGTAGTGATGTGATGAGCTATTATCCTGATGTTGTCTAAAGATAAGGGCGCAGAGCTTGCTAAGCGGATACTGTGTGTTGACCAAGGGACGAGACATTTGTTTATGATTATCTCTTTATTCAAACTTAAAAATTCAAGTTGTATAAATCAGCACTGGCTTGAACTGGGGCATTACTGTGGGATGCGGTGGTGTAGGGGTATGTTCGGTGCCTTGCAGCCGGAGGGTTGCGGGTTCGAATCCACCTCAAGCCGCCGCGTAGGGACCCTGGGCAAGTCCTTCACTCGCAATTGCTCATGCGCTTTGGCGTGAAACTCCGATTCAGTGTCCGCGCTGTAGTTGGGAGCGCCTCTGAGTATAAATCTTGAAGGGGCGCTATAAGAAGTGCTCGAAATGAATGAATTAACACCCAGTTGTGTAATACATTGGCCCTGTTTGAGTATCTAAGTAAGGGAACTTTAGGGGTATCTTCTTAATGCCCAGTTACAGGAAAATTACATTACATAGCGGCCATCGAGCGAAGGTTCCTTGATCAGGTGTTCTGCATGGGTTGCTGCCTCCCCTTAAACAGACAAACTATTCACTACCCCCCCTCCCAGACCACAACCGAACTATTCCTACTGCTGACAATATGGCCCGCAAAATCTTTTGTAATCAGGATGATATCTTCAGGACTATTAAGTTATAGTGTACTGTGTAAACTAGAATGTGGTTAGCAATTGGTCAAATAAAGGATATACTTACTTAGATGGCCACCATGTAGTAAAAATTATATCAAGTGCATGTACGAAGTATGTGGGCTTCCCCTAAACTGAACACTGCAGGAACCATCATGCAGAAGCACTTAGGGGCATTAACTGTTGTTTCAATGGCGGGTCCCTTAATTTACTGTAATTATAATAATGACTATAAAGAAAATAAAATAAATACACTTGGCCCTTAGCTTTAAGCAGGTTTGGATTCATGTCTGTGTTATGGTGAGGGCCACAATAATACTAAAGTGGCATTTTGCGCCCATGTACTTGTCAATGTAGTAGCGTATTTGCAGGTTGTATTGGGCTAGTGAAGTATTAAAATTCATTGCCTTAATTGACTGACCCCTCCCAGTGACCCAGATGTACATTTGCATCATGTGTTGTTTCGAGCCTGTCAGGAAATGAAGCATTGGTTATTCATCAGTCAGCTTAAACTAGGCCAAGGCTATCGATTGATATTTCTACTTGTCAATATTTCGATTAGGACCGAAAAATGTGTTTGCAGTAAGCGAAACTTTGATACGTGTGTGCGAATACAAGAAAAGAGAGAACTTTACATTTTTGTGTTTGCAGTGTTTGAGGTTGAGTCATATACTGATTATTAGTAATGTAATTTTTTTATAATCGTGGTAAATAACGCGGTAGTGGGGACAACAATTTCGGTTTTACCGCGACAATGGGGTTTACTGTCAAAGTAATACTGCAGTAATGGAGAATGAGCCGGTGATAAAACCGTGGTAATGGTAACTATGATAGCTCTATAGTCTATAGACTGTATTGCAAACATTCGATCAAATAATCTGTTTTTTGCGTGTTTTATTAATTCAATCAGCAGTACAAATGGCTTTGTAAGCTTAAAATTGTTTATTTTAATTGGTGAAAAGTGTTTGCAGGGAATGTGATGTAGTCCTGTGGGGTATGGGATGGGGAGAAAACCTGCGGGGATTGGGGACAAAACATGGGGGATGGGAAGACTTACTTGTTGTGGGGTAGGGATGGGGACGAGATTGTCTCCCCACGTCATTCTCAACTGATAATCCATGTAACTGGAAGTTTAAAGTACTGAAGCTCAATTCACACTATATACTAACATACATGCATACTTGTCCAATTTTTGAGTTTTATGTGTGGCGTTGTAGGTAGATGGCATTTGGCACAGAGCTACAGGGTCGCGCGTCACATGAGGCGCTGCTGAATCTCCAGGACTTTGAAATACGGATGCTAGAAAATGTCAAGAAGTGCATCACATATCGAGTGAAAGTTGATCGGGAATATGCGACGATGTTAACGTCACTTGTCGCTACAGCAAACAAAGTAGACTTGACAGAGTTCAATACACCAGTTTGTCAGGTTAGCAGCTAAAAGCTTTCCTTATTCATATGCCTCTGGTTTTACTGCATTGGATAGCAGACCAATCAATCATTTTTTTATTGATTGATAAATTTCATCTGTAGCAAATAGGGTTGTTAATATCGGTTTTTTTGGCAAACCGATTATCGGTTTTAGAAATCCGATTTTAAACCGATTATCGTTTTTTATTGGCCTTCACAGAAAATTTAATATATTATCATATAATGCAAGTTACTGACAACCGATAATCGCTATGTACGGTAACGTACATACACGTACAGGGTTCTACTATTACCTCGTTGGCTGTGGAAGACCACTTTATATACAGGCAATAATAGGTCCCTGTGGGGGTTCTACTATTACCTCGTTGGCTGTGGAAGTATCCGTTTATATATAAGAGGCAATAATACGTCGCTGTGGGGGGGTTCTACTATTACCTCGTTGGCTGTGGAAGACTCCGTTTTATATATAAAGAGGCAGAATTCGATAATCGTTTTGTCAATAATGAAAACCGATTATCGTTTTCGAAACCGATAATCGGATTTCCGATTATCGTTTAACATCCCTAGTAGCAAATGTGTTTGTCTTTCACCTCTGCATCCAGGTTTTCAGTTTACAATTTACGTTTATATCACTTACCTCACCTTACTTTACAATATAATTAATTTACATCATATTACATTAACTTCCTTCTCATAAACAAGACCAGTAGGCCAAGTGTGCTTTGGATGGTTAAGGAAGTATTGTGCTAGTCTGCTGTTATTATGTTTGGCTTGCTTTCAATATCCATGTGTTCAAATTCTTTTCATATGTCATTGCAGATGGGTCTTTTTGGTGTGTTATTACAGTTGTAACATAAAGGTACAATGCCTCATAAGATTTTAGAGAAATGTTTTATACATGGTGTGTGATCAGGTCGTAAAGTTGTTTTCTTCAAGTTTATGAGAAAGTAATACAATGGACATTTAGCACACCACAGGGAATATCAGTGGGAAAATTGCTGTTAAAACAGCAGGCAGTGCAATGGCAGGGCAGCCCTAAGAGCCACGCATTAATATGCAGCACTGGGAACCAGTTTGATCACAATGGTGTAATTTTGATGTGTTGTAAACTGCTGTTTGCATGCATGCTCTGTGTCTCGTAAACTGTTAGAACTCTCATCTGATGATGTTTTTAGGTCTGGGCAAGCATCACACGAGATACAGAAACCCTGGGCCGATTGTTTCGAGACAGTGCGGACCAGCTATGCTGCAGATCTCTAGAAAAGTTCTTACAAATAATCAGCGAAAAAAAGACGGTCCGACGTTTATATGCCGACGAAAGAAATCGAATGGATGCCGAATTAAATCGGGTAAAAAACTGCGTTTCTTTTCAGGTTGCTATTATTTTTGCCGCTGCAGTCATTACCACTGGGAGGCAACAGGTAAGTTTAGGAGTTTGAACCTGTTGCTTTTTTGGTTGGTTACCAGATATTTAGGATGTTGATGATCTGAATATGACTTGAGCTAGCGTTGAGAGTATGTCTGGTTAGTTTTTCGTGAAGAGTCACTGTGAAATGTTATGGTTGCGTATTAAAATTAACATTGAGACTGACTCTTTCACCTATGCCTCTCACCCAGTTATGTCGTGTATTTTCCCCTCATCAATCATCATTACCTTTAATTGTCACTGTCATTGTTATCCTCATAGTCAGTATTGATGTTGCCTTTGACATCGAGTAAACAGGTTTTTTCTGTATTTTGTCCTAAGAATCATCTTTCTATTGAATTGGTATTTTTGATTTTGTTTGCAGCTTCAAGACGATTCAAATAGGTTAGCAATTGAATATGAACGGAGCTTAGCAAAATTACAACAAAATCGGACAAAGTTTGAAGAAGCCTCCAAGAAAGGTAAATATTACAGACTTTCTCATGGCTGGTAACACGAGTTTGGACCAAATCTGATCTCTAGTCAAAATCCAGTTTCTGATCTAAGTTCCAGTGAAGCTGTTAAATGTGTTGACAATTCTACTTTGTGAGGTATACCCAAATCAGATTGTGTAGCCAAATTTTGGTCCATATAAATGAATCTGAATGATGCTTTGTTAGACTAATGTTTCAGCTCCAACAGCGATAAAAGAAAGTACATTTTTTCAGAAAAAAATTATTCCATGACTTTAGGAATGCTCATCGAGAAGAAGTTGTTTGAAATTTTGCATGGGCAGTTTGTCAAGCAAATTGAAAAGCAAACTGTTCATCACAGCATTCATGTGTACGATGTTAATTAGTGTCAAATTACAATTACTGACCAGTATATACTTTGTGTCTTTGTGTAGTCAAGGCTGGTGCTAAATACGAAGAACTCAAAAGCAAGTATGTGAAATCTGAAACGAAGGTCCACAACCTGCACAACGACTACGTTGTAGCGTTGCACGAGGTCAACATGTACCGGCATCACTACATTTCGGTGATGCTACCCGCGTTACTCGAGTTCCAGCAGACAATTCAAGAAAATCTCATTCAACAGTGGTAAGTAGCAAAAAGTAGTTTGTCAGTTTTATGTTGTTATACCTCAAAGACATAGCAGGATTTGGCTCTTGAACTTCTTCAGTTGCTGGTCCAAAGCTTTGAGTTTAATGCTCACTCCTAACTTCTGTGCCAGTTGTTTGATGTCTTTGAGATCTGGACTCAAAATTCTTCTATTCGGACCCTTAGCCAGCCACCCGTCCTTTTGGACAGGTATAAATTGTGCATGTATGTGATTGGACAGGTTGCCGAAAGAAATTATTTCTACATCGCTTTGCGCATAATGCATGAATGATATTGTATGTAACACAAAATTGTTACAAATATGATCAAAACCCATAGGTCATTCAGTGTAGGGTAGGGCTTTGCTGTCAGACTTGTATGGTCGCGGCTTCGGTCGTTTGCGACTTCGTATGGTCATGGCGTCGGGTGAGCACAACTTCGAAGTTCAAATGCTTTTGGATGCTCTCTCTTTAGTTCTGGCTAAGGGCCTGTTTCTATTCAAACTTGCTTATGCAATACAACTTATTTGTAATGGCATGTAATATTATTATTATAAGTTGATAATATTATGTTAGGTGCAAGATAATGTAACTAAATGCCAGATATGGGGAGTGTCCTTGTTCTTGATTCACCAGCTTTCCTTGTTCTTAGTAGATTGTAATTCATGGCAGCATGCAGCAGAGACTCTGTTACTGTCCAGTTGCATATATGTAGAAAATGTGAGTGCTGAGTGGTAGTGTTGCAGCATCTTAAGTTCTTAACACTGTGTTTTGGGATCCTATCTTGTATCAATCAATCAATCAATCAGTTTATTGAATCAACAACAGCACAATTAATTAACAATCAGTCATTTAAAAAAATGTTAATCTGCCGACTCAACAGGACAGCCCTAAAGGATAAAATAATCCGCTATTGCAGGGCTGCCCCTTTTCCATATTACATTTACTGATGGCAAGACGATTTTTATGATCATAATAGTTATGCTGATATAAGTAATTGTTTCTTAAAGGAGCTACCAGGTCCAGTATTCAATGTATAATTGGAAAATTTCATAATTGGAAAGTTGTCATGTACTTTCTGCAAAGCTACTGGTTATATAGAAGACCGTACATGCATAGAAAAAGCGAAAGAGCAAGAGGTCATTTTCAGCGGTTGACAATGGTAAGAGGTAGAGAGCAGCATGATCCCAGTATTTGCTATGTGAAAGAAAAACCCACACAAGAAGCATTTATGGCTTGATTTACACAGTGGTTTATTATTATTCATCTGTGGCCTGGACAGACCAGTACATTGATTTAGGTTGTAGACTTTATGAGTGCTATGCAGGTCAGTTGATAATTGGTTGCTCATTTGCTTTCAACATAAAACTTGTTCAAACTAGTCAGAAACCAGTGTTGTTGTGATCGCTGTGCTCAGTTTTATGTCTCTAGCTCAAATTTAGGTATTCTGAATGTCATTTGATCAGTCAGTTAACTAGACAGTCAGTCAGCCAGCCAGCCAATAAGTGAATCCATTGTAAGTCATTGAGAATTCTGATATCTGGAGGCTTTGAACTAGCATTGATTAGTTTGTTTGTAATATAGCATTTGCTGTTAAGGGAAAATGAAGTATATTTTGTGCTGAAATTAATTTATCACAAATTTTAATACTGGCATTTGCTGTGTCAGAGAGAAGCTTTACATTAAAGCAGCTGTTACTTAATTGCTAGTGTTTCACAATTGGTTCATTGTTCAGCTGTGACTGAACATTAAACTGATTGCAGTTTGAGAGACTTAATTGCTAGGCAAATAGCAGTTCATCTTTCTGTTGACCTTTCTGTGACCTCTGATGTAGTGCTCTGCAATTAGCTTTAAATATGACTTTATAAATTTCCAGTTTGCAAGTACAATTGAGTTTCTGTTAATTCAAATTGTCCTGTACTACACTGGACTTTTAAACTAGTGTTATATTTAATTATCTGTTTGTTTGGCTCAAACTGTTTTCTGAAAGCACTTGGCTTTTAAGTAGGACTTTAGAAATTTTGAGGTTACAATAACAATTGAGTTTCTGTTAATTCTAGAAATTTTGAGATTACAATAACAATTGAGTTTCTGTTAATTCTTATTGGCATGTACCACACTGGATTTTTAAACTAGTGTTATATTTAGCAATCTGGTTGTTTAGCTCAAATATTTGACTCTGAAAGTTTCTGTCCTATCGTGATATTGCACCTGGCTGTGTTGAAATTGACATGCTCTAGTCATAATCGATTACTTCCGCTTGCATTCAAAGCTCCTGTTAGTTATCTGTCGAAATATCGAAGGTAAAATCCAGCAGATCAAGAAACCCGGAAGTCAGGCTTATTGGGTAATTAGGTTGAAACAGAAGAGTCTGTTGTTTAGACGACCTAAATGAGATTAAAGAACAAGGCTTGTTTTGAGATATTTGTGAAATGTATGCTGAACAGAGTCGAATGCTCGTTGTTCTTTGAAGCTTATTTACTGTTTTTTTACCTGGGTAATGGCCATTTTCTTCTTTTACTGAAATGGGGGCCTTACTTAGCGGGACCTAGGTTCCTTTTAGATCTCCCTTATTGACCCTTCTCTCCAGTCCTTACTGAGATTCTTCAATGCATTTACAATTGTTTCTGTCTGAATTATCTTCGGTTGATGTACTTAACACTTGTATTTTTATAACCATCTGTAACTGTTCTGGACTATGGATGGATCAATAAACAACTGATTTGATTTGATTTGATTTATTTGTATTGCAAAATGGATTTGCTTTTGTGGTTGAATTTTCTAGCAAAGACGCTCTTGACGAGTACGCTCGGTTGACGGACTGCACGAGCACAGAGCATCAGAAAGTCCAGGAAAAGATTATTGCTTCAATTCAATCGATCAATCCTATTGCCGAATACAAAGACTTCGTTTCCAAGCATCGGTGACTTGGCAATAACTTACTTCTGTAATGCAGTTAAAACTTGTTGCCATTTTGAATGGTTGTAATACACTGCTTTTTGAATGACCTCAAAGTCGCTTCAGACCAGTCATAGTTCAACAGTTTAGGAATTAGGTATTGAAGAAAGATTAAAGAGTATGATAGAAGACATATCATGAGAAAGAATTTGGGTTAAATGGTAAATAGAGATAAGTACTCATCTATACAGTAATAGCCCATAGCTGATAGGCCAACAGGAAATTCTCTCAGATGAGACATTTTGCTGAACTAGTGTGCATGTACACTTTGCAGGAGAGGCTAGTCTATTAAAACAGAAGAGGGATTTTTTAAGGTTGCAGTTGTATGTCAACGTTGCTGTTGTAGAGTCGGGGAGTTGTTTAACTTAAATGAATAGACCACAGCAGTCGAACAATCATAGAAAGTTCTGTCAAGTGTGAAGTATTAGTTTTACACGATACATTCTAAGTTGAACAACAGAAATAACTGCATTTGGGCCACCTACCTTATCAGAAACCAAAGTAAGTGTTTCATTGTTTGACTTGCATGCGGTTAAAACATTGAATGACTTTCTTTTAGAACCGAACCAATGAAGCCTACGAAAAGTGAGTTCCAGAAGGAGACGTTAGATAACTTCAGCTGTTCACTGAAATCCAGCGAGATTGTAATCGACGAATTAACAATAGCTGCCATGAAGCAAAGGTAAACTTTTGCTAAAATGATTTAGTGGGTGTATCATGTGCTAGAAATTCATAGTGTAATCTGGATTTGAAATACTGTGTCACTATCTTCTTAGAAACCACTCTCATAAGCTGTCTGATGAGGTTTGTAAACAGATGTATTACTCTCAGTATATACCTTAATAATTCTAATTCAAGAGGCATTCTGTAAAAACATTTAAAACAAATGTACATTACTACTTATGCCTTCATATTTATAATTTAAAATTCCTATAAAATAGCATCAAGAAATTCGGATTGTCTGTTTGATTTAGGTGTGAGTTTATGTTGCTTTTCTTGTTCTAGGCTGATGAACAGCAATGATCAGCTCGATAAGTGTCGTTTACGAATCGATAGTAAAAAACAAGAACTCACTGATGTCGAGTTGCAGATGTCTCAGTGCGAGCAGAACAGTTCAAGCAGTGCAAAGTATGATGGGATTTTGTCCCTGTTTTTTTACCTCTTTGTTCTTATGAGTTTGTTGTTTGTCATTGTGTTTTGACCTCTGTCATTGTGATATAGCCTTGTCATGTTCACCTGCCTCTGTCATGTTCATTTGGCCTCTGTCATTGACCTCTCTCGTCGTCTTTTGACATCTTTGTCATTGTCAATTATATCTGTCGTCAAGTTTGCCTCTATCATTGTCAATTGATGTTCTGTCGACTGTGATTGTCGTTTGGCTTGTGTGTTATTGTCTGTTTGTTGTTTTCATTAATACTATTTGTGTTCATTGACAAGCTCACTGACAAATTGCAGTAAATAACATTGAAACGTTGAAACATGATGCTACAAATTTCATGATCTTATTGAACACACGTCTTGGTAGCATGTTATGTGCACACTTATTTTACAGCTCCTTTAGGGAGTTGAAGGCCGAGTCGACCTAGAGGGGCTACAAGTATCAAATAACGTCTATCAAGATCTATTTGTTCTTCAAGAAAGCGTGTTACCATTTAACTATCCCCTTCCCATTGTCATCTGATTTCTTTGCCATCGTCTGTTAGCTTTTTTGGTAATATATCTTCATATGGTGTATTTAAAAAATTTCTGTTTCTAGGTATTTCGCTCTGAAACGCTGTGCCCAGAACCTGAAGCGCGAAATTCTCGAAGTGCAGTGCTCAGAAGAGAAACTGATGGCAATGATCAAACTCATCGGTGATCCTATCGACCGACTTGGCAGCACACGACCTGTATCCGGATTGATTGATGTCACAGAAGCCAATCACCAGGTCTCTTTCTCCATTTATCAGTACCAATCAATCAATCAATCAATCAATCAGTCAGTCAGTAGGTCAATCGATCAATCAGTCATAAACTCATACAGTTGTTAAATTATTTCATGATTACATAAAGCAGATATTAATTCACTTATAATATTCAGATACGTTGAGCAGTGTTAATTGATTTCTGCAAAATGTCAGTACAGTAATTAACATTCCTGGTTGGAGTGTGTTAAATGAATGAATAAATACATGTGAAATTAATTACTATACAGTATTGTAATTAATAAATAATAATCAGTTCCTGTATCTCTTGTTGACAACTTTACTTTCTTAACCTCGGCCTGTTAGGGGAGGTGGCCAGTCCTCTCCCTCACTGGCTGAGCTTCTAAATAACGGCGTACAGTCGCTTTTTATGGCTGAGTTGGCTAGAGGGCAAGGGGAACAAAATTCGTGAAATATGTTTCTGCTCTCTTGGGGTTTGAATCTTAATCCATGGGTTTTAGAGCTCAGCATGCTAGCCACTAGACCAGTGGTTTTACGATTATTTTTTCAATCTATCCAATTAATCTGGGGTGGAGAGATGGTCGAATTGTAACACGCTGGCACAAAGATCAGACGCGGGTTCGATATCCGCTTGCCTCATAAGTTTGATTCAGCCTTCCATTCCCTAGGGGCGACTGTAAAAATGAGCAGTAGGACAGATGGGCGCCTTGCAGGGTGCCGTACAGTTAAATTCGACTCCTGTTAAACTTGTTATCATCTGTTACTACTATATCATGTAATCTTACTGCGCACTTGTCAGTTTGAATTACTAAACTAATATTATTATTATATTATGTATATTTAGGAGGATGAAATTGATCAAGATGTGCCACATTCTGCAGTGGCTGTTAACCAACTGTCGCAAACTGTCACAAACATCCGATCGACGTTGTCGAAAATACGACCTTTTAAGAAGCCCCACCCGAGCATCATTGCGTCTTCCGTCGGCGGAAGAGGAGACACAACCAGTTCGAGTGGATCAGACGAACTTGTCGCTTCTCAAGGTGTCACGTCATCAAATGGTGACATCACGACAACATCTGTGTCGGCTAATAAGCGAGCGGATAATGTCGGAGCCGAAAAGACATCAGATGGTTATCAACAGGTACATCGGGCTCTTAACCCTTTAACGACAAGCTGCCTATGGTTTCCCATACATTTTAGTACACGCTCGTCATTAAAGGGTTAAGGAGATATATCATTGAATTGAATTTGTTTATTGCACAGAACAGGTTTTAGGTTACAATCACGAAACAGCAAGTACAGTGCAACAGGAGCCAAGAAAAGCTAATAGCTTATACTCAGCTCGACCCCTCTTTTGAATGTTTTTGTTACTTAATTAGAACTTAAATTATAGTAATAATGACAATAACAATAGCAGCAATACAGCACCACGATACTATCAATATCAATAATGACTTAATAATAAAATTAATAATAATATAAGTAAGCCATTTTATTGACAGAGCATCAAATACCATAAGATCACAGTAATCAGTACAAATTCACGAAAAAACAATATAGCATTGGCTATGCTATATTAAGGTCTTAGAGTACATTAAGATATGACACACTGTATTCATGCTGTCAACAATGCAAAGTTGCCTTGCCACCTAGAGTAAAGTTGGATGAAGTATTAGCTCAGAGGTAGGTTATACAGCCGCATTCATTGGGCCCATTAAATATTAATTACAAACTGAAGAAATATATTCAGTAAGATTTCCATTTGAACCATTAAAGAAAACTTCACACCTGAGTTAGTCATTACAGTTTTAATAATAATGCTATCAATATTAAGTATTATTCTTATTAATATTATTGTATTTAGTGACTGAGAAATGATTCGTTAATGCACAGTGGCCTAGTGTCAGTGAGTGTCATTGAAAGTGATGGTATAAAGCAAATTAATTATTAAGTGACAATCACAATGGTTGATGTTTATTGTTGTTTGATATTTAGCGTGTTGTGAGATAAGTTTTCATGTATGCATTTGATACAAATCAGTGATTTTTTCTTAATTTTACAGACAGCTCTGTGTGCTGTTCTAAGTTTTTATAGTTTTCGTGCATATGATGTTTCGATGCATGTATTAATGTTTCTTAGTCATTGTTTTTTTTCAGTAAGTCCTATAATCATTCTTTTATATGATAATTATTTCATTCTTGTTATAATTTCCATCTGTTCTTTATTATGCGTTTTGTAATTCCTCTGGTTAGTTTTGCATGTAATATGTGATTCTTTTAAAGAGTTATTTCTTTATTTCAGTACAACTTCACACCAGAAACCCATCCGGAGGTATAATTTTCTTTGGCATTGCTTTTTGTTCGATTTGCATTTTCATATCTTATTCTTGTCCACTGTAATATTCAGTATAATTGATAGATATTTTGGCTCAGTAGATGGCTTCTCAATATCAGCAGATGGTTTTTGTTTTAAGCACAGCAAAGTTGGCTAACAGAGACGTGTTTGTCAGGAAAACTATGGGAATGAAATTATTATTATAACTACATTGTTTGCACAAGATATAGCATTAGCAGCAGATATGGTTTGTAGCTTCTGAATATCAGTTCAAAAGCAGATATTTTTTGTCAGTGTCATATTGGAAATGATAATTAATGTTAATTATAGATTACATACAGTTTCAGCAGTTGTAGTGTTACTAAAATCTTTCTTGCACAACAAAAGTTTTTGGTTTAGGTTTCTCCTATGGGTACAGATTTCATATAAATTATTGGAAATATTTTATAGTTCAGTGAAACCTCCATATTTCACTACCAAGAGACCATACCATGTACCTTGCTATAAGAAGGTTGTCTTATATGATGCAGCATTGCATCTGTATTTTAAAGTTGAATTAAATATGAGTAATGTGTACAAATGCTGATTGTCTAGACTATTCCCTTGTGCTCTTAGCCTAATTTCAATATTTCTGCTTAGATTAAAAATGGTAATAGGTAATAATAGACATTAATAGGTAATAGGTAATAACAGACATTAAGTTAAATCAGTATAAAATAATGATAAGTGCAAGTATTTGATTTAAGTTTCTTTATGAATGTTGTTGTTTGTTTAACTTTCTATTTGCAAATAATTTAATCAGTCGGACTTAGAAAGAAATTAGACCCTGATTTAGTTGAATGCCTTGTTTTACTATGTGTACTTAAAGCTATTGGCTAACAAGGCATAATTGTGCAGTCTTGCTGTGGTTATTGATAATTAATTGCACGTTCATGTAAGTAGTCATTTGACTACTAAATGCTTCATGCGAAATAGAAAATTTGTGTCAGGCTGTTTAACCTTATAGGTTCGACAATGAAGAAAGGACAATTTCTTGAGTTGCTATTTTGCACTTCAAACTCTCAACAACTTAAGAACCACATTTTGAGGACTATGGTTGATGGAGCAATACATGAAAAGAGCAATTACTATACTTTACCTACTGATATTATCGTA
Source organism: Aporrectodea caliginosa (assembly GCA_020284085.1). NCBI lineage: Eukaryota > Metazoa > Annelida > Clitellata > Crassiclitellata > Lumbricidae > Aporrectodea > Aporrectodea caliginosa. The sequence continues at coordinate 633,051 of JACEVL010000479.1, read as the reverse complement.
GTCCATCCTTTATAACCACTGTAGTATATTCTTTTTTGATTAAGTCTGATTTTCCTGAGATTTTCTTGTTATCTTCAGTCTACTTTTCTTTTTTGCTAAGAAACTTTGCTTCATGAGGTAACGACAAAAAATTGATTCTGTTATCAATTTTTTGTAATTCTAAGATTTACCTTGTTCAGATATGTATGTTTGCATGTATGACATTGTATGTATGTATGCATGCATGTGTCTGGCTATTTATGTAGATCCTTTTAGGAGGCTCACGAAGGCTGCACAGTGGTGCTCACTCTTAAGAGTTACGTAAATGGTTCTATCCAGGTGCAAATATACAGTTAAGAAGAAATGAATGATATGGTATTATTTTGTAGATGACGTTATGTCCAGGGCGTCCTTTAGAGGAAGAGGAGTGGTATCATGGTGTTCTACCACGAGATGAGGTACAGCGACTGCTCGTAGATGACGGCGACTATCTGGTACGAGCCAGCAAGAACAAGAAGACAGGAGAAACGCAATATGTCCTTTCAGTCATGTGGTCCTCGCATAAACACTTCATTATTCAGGAAAACGAGGTACATTCCACATGGCCGTTATCCTTATCAACATCAGCCTCTCTGCATCATCACTAACTAACACCTCCATCTTATCATAATCATTACACTGCTATGCATTTTAAAAGAAAGAATCAGATGTCTGAATTTTTTTAACTGATTTTATACAATTCTGACATGCTGATTTCAAATATGTTGGTGAAATTTTGCCATCACGTCATAATTTCGTACAAATCAAATTATAAGTTTATTGAGTTTTACAATACCATGAAAATATTTTCTCTTTGATACCCTGGAGATAAAATTTATAAGAAAGGTTTATAAAAGTCCCTGATGTCAAAATCTTAGAAACAGATGACAGTGCCCAGATGTTTACAATAATTAATGGGAAGATCTTGTAGGTAATCCCGTAGTTTAGGTTGGTAAATTATTTTATATCGTCAAATTAAAATGGAAGCTGGATTAAGGAAAAAAATTGTTTCACTAACTCGAAGTGGGATTGATGAAACCATTTCTGTCTTTAAATAGAAGTTGGATTGATCGAAATAATTTGTACCGTAAATAGAAGCTGGATTGATGAAACTATGTTTTTGAAGCAATAGAAGCTGGAATGATTAAAATAATTGTTTCCGTAAGTAGAAGCTGGACCCATGAGAATAGTTCTTTGCTTAAATAAAAGTTTCATTGATGAAAAATATTTTTGGGGTTAAATAGAAGTTGGCTAATTTTTTTCATGAAATGGAAGCTGGATTGATTAAAACAAATTTTCGATGAAATGGAAGCGGGATTGACGATAGTTATCATGGACATAGGTAGATTGCTTACTTACCAACATGAAATTCGGTATTGAAGATATTCAAATAATTTACCAACCTAAACTACGGGATTATCGATCTTGTATAGGCTACAATGAAACTGAGACATAAACCATCTTAGGGACAGAAAAGTGTTTTCTTAGATTTTCTTGCGTGTTCTTCCTCTGACGAACAATCTCTGTTCAACATCCAGCAATAGTCCGCCATCATACTGACGTCCCATCGCCCTTGATAACGGGTTTCCATGATTTTGATATCCTGATGAAATCGAATCATTGCCCCTAAATATGTATGTTTAGACACCAAGATGATGATTCTAAGTGAACTAGAAGCCGAGATGTTTAAAATCTCAATTTTCGACGGCCAACGACGGCCATATTGGAAAATGGCCGACCGATGAGACCAGGACTACTCTGCGATGGCCCTAGTCGAATCATTGCCCCTAAATATGTATGTTTAGACACCAAGATGATGATTCTAAGTGAACTAGAAGCCGAGATATTGACAAATCTCAATTTCGGTCGGCCATTTTGAAAAAAGCCGCCATCTTGAATTCTAAGGGAACTTTCGAATGCCTCCCCTTCCTAAAATGTTCTCTTAGGTTCCAACTACAACTGTGCAAAGCGGCAATCCGTTTAAAAAAATGCAGTATACTGACCAAATTTGGCTTGTACCGCCTCTACTATTACAGATTCAGCCATGTTGAATATGATAATGGTGATTGTCAGGAAAATCCTACGTCATACATAAAAACGGATATCATTTTCGAAATCAGCAGACTAAAATCTTTTAGAAAAATTTGTTTTTGGTCGAACATCAGAAATCATGCATAGTAGTGAATTATCTGCAACATCAGCATCATTGTTACTTTTGTTGTCGTTATCATTATTGTCATCATTGTTTTCATGGTTATTGTCATCATCACTATTGGCACTCTCATCATAACTGCTGTCATCATTATCATTGTAATAATTGCTTTCATCATCATTAATATTTTATTATTTAAGTGCTTACCATTAGAGAAATAGAGAGAAGGACAGAATATTTAACTGTTTTCACTAAAGAGAAATTTTAGGGGTGCCTTTCTACCAAATCCATTCCAGTTTTTGTTTCTTGATATGGTCATTCGGATTTGTTGATTTCTTGGCTTCATAGGGAGGCTATCGTTTTGAGGGCGATACATATTCCTCGGTTCAAGAGCTGATCATCCGCCAGCACCAAAGCGTTCAGCCAGTCACACGGAAATCGGAGGCAATTCTCAAGAAGCCAATCTACCGGCCAGACTGGGAACTTAGGAATGATGACATCGAACTGAATGAAAAAATTGGCAGTGTATGCTAACCTTCATGCTTTAGAGTCGATAGAAATTACAGTATGTATGTATGAGCACTTGTTATAGCGCCCCTTCAAGATTTCTATTCAGAGGCGCTCCCGACTACAGCGCGGACACTGAATCAGAGTTTCACGCCGAAGCGCATGAGCAATTGCAAGTGAAGGACTTGCCCAGGTTCCGTACACAGTGCTTGCTTGTTGTCCCTAATTCTTCTTTTGAGGAAATGTATGCTCTTCACTGTGTCTGCTTGAACGTGGTGGGATATGAAAGCCAGTTGGTTAAAGTGCTTAGCACGGAAAATAATCACGGTATTACGAAAAAGACCATTTACTGGCTGATCTAGTAAGCGACAAGTGGTTCCTTCTTTCCGCCGAAGTCACATACCTAATAGTTTAAGTTAAGTAAAAGTAAGTATGTAAGTATATCCTTTATTGTACCAATTGCTAACCGCATTTTGGTTTACATTCTACAATGGCCTATAATCTCAAATGTTGCGATGTTTGTTGTTTTGTCAGAATTCAAAACTGTCTTGATCCTTACGGTCTAGGTGTTCAACCTATTTGGGGTTATGCATTTCAGTGGATGTGTTTCAGGGTCAGTTTGGTGAAGTGTATCGGGGTCTCTTCAAGGTGACCGGGGCTCAGGTTGCAATCAAGACTTGCCGTGAGACGCTGAGTGAAGATGTCAAACGTAAGTTTCTCCAGGAAGGTAGAATCCTCAAACAATACGACCACCCAAACATCGTCAAGTTCATTGGTATTGCCGCACAACGACATCCGGTGATGATCGTCATGGAGTTTGTATCAGGTAATGTCGTCATTGTTATACTAGATATTGTGTGAAGTGATATACTTAACTGTCTTTTATATTGTATGATGTAATTTGGCCATTGTTGTCATGGAGACTGGTGCTTTACAGCACCATCAATGTTGTTTGTTATAGTGACTGCTGTATTTCTCCATTGTTGTTGTTAGGGAGACCGTGCTTTGTTTGATCATTGTTGTTGCCATAGAGACTGCTATCTTCTGAGGAAATTGACCCATTCAGGCTTCCTCCCTGCCGATTTTCCTAGTTTTGACAAACACTGTTTTAGAGCTGACTACTCTTTTCCGTTCAATTGTCTCAAACCCTTGTCACGTCCTTCACGACCTCCTCCCTCCCTGTAAGGTCACTCCATACAATTTGAGACCCAGGCCATATGATCTCGCCCTACCTAGAGTTGATGCCTTTGCAAAAAGAAGTTTTATTGTGAGAATGTTATAATAATTATGACTTTGTATAAATGTTTCTATTATTTATTTATTTCTTCTGTAAGCTACTGCGCATTTGCTGCTAGTGAAATAAAAATTGTTCTTACTTGCTTACCTATCTTCTCTGAATATTACTATGGTGATTTTACTGTATTTCATGTGTATTGCATGGAATTACTGCTATTGGAAGCTAACTGGTGCAGTTATTGTCGTAATATTTATTTTCTTGTGTGTGGATAAAATCATTTGGTTTCCAGGTGGTGCGCTGCTGACGTTTCTTCGTAAACAAGGACCAAAGCAGACGATGAAGACATTGATTCAGATGTGTGAGGATGCTGCAGCAGGAATGGCTTACCTGGAAAGCAAAAACTGCCTACACAGGTATGGCAATCAAAAGCCACTGGTTCTAGTCATAGTTTACTCTGTGGTCCATTTGAAATAGTTTGCACTGAGAAGGTTGTATTGTAACATCATATCATACAACATTGCAACACAGAATATGATGTATCTGTAATATGGTTAACAAACTGAAACTTGAGTTTAATTCTGCTTCCGAAAATGATTTTCTAAAGTACAGTTTTGATGTAGTTCAGCACTTGATATGGATCCCAAATCTAGCGTTGTTTTGACAGAAGTGTTTCAGCATAATTGTCCATAAGTGGACTTAAAGTCACATATAAATTATGGTCTATATTTATTCTATAGTGGAACATTTAGGAGGACATTTTCTAGGTCCAGGGCCAGCAAGAAGCAAATCCCAAAGTCCTGGTAATCTGGCCTCATGTTGCAGGACTTACTGCTATTTGCTATCGGCTTTTCTGCCTGATGCCAATGCAAAAGTTTACAGATTTGTGTTGCTAGATATCTATGATATATCCACTATGTAGTTATTTAATGTTATTTAAGTTGAATTTTCTATAACTATATGATCATAAAAATCGTCTTGCCATCAGTAAATGTAATATGGAAAAGGGCAGCCCTGCAATAGCAGGATTATTTTATCCTTTAGGGCTGTCCTGTTGCTTTTCAGCAGATTAACATTTTTTTAAATGACTGATTGTTAATTAATTGTGCTGTTGTTGATTCAATAAACGGCTGATTGATTGATTGATTGATTGATTGATAGTTATGCCAACTAATTTCATAGCATCCATTCTGTATATTTTGCTAAATTTGTTAAGCGATTGAATAATTAAAATTAACGGTGAATTTTGCAGAGACTTGGCCGCTCGTAACTGCCTAGTTGGAGTAAATAACACAGTGAAAATTTCTGACTTTGGAATGTCGCGAGAGGAGGAGGAATACGTCGTCTCACAAGGCCTGAAGCAGATTCCTATCAAATGGACAGCACCCGAGGCGCTTAACTTTGGTTAGGACATCTTAGTTCATTAGAGTCTGAAGCTTTGAATTTTTTTACCACATACAATACAGCAGTATGGGTCGAACTTCCACGGTGCTCCACAAAAGCTTCATTGTGGTCGGTCCTTCTTTCTGGAACAGGTTGCCTAGCAACCTGTGAAATGAACTTCTTGGTCTGTCTTTGCCTCTTTTTTTCCTCAAGCGTTTGAAAACCATTCTTTTTGATGGTGTTATCAGGTCGGGAGCAGCTCTGAGGAGTTTCTCTTGAAGTGGCGCTATATAAATTTATGATTACGATTAACAGTGTGTCAGTATTTTATATTCCCCCTACATGCATCAGTGTGCACTTCAGCGTGTGTACACATACGGTTCGGCTGTCCTGATGTTTGGCACGCCTTTTCCTCCGTGGATCCATCTCTATGGAACAATCTGCCACTGGACATCACGATCACTTGCTTCTTCAAAGTTCAGGAAACATTTTCTGCTCATCTTAAGACAGATTTGTTCGGTGATTCCTATAGGTAGCCATACCGGAGCATCCTTGTGAGTTAACAAAATAATGAGGTATCGACTGATTCTATCAAAAGTTGTAATTCTAATATTTATATTCAATTATCAGTAGTCAAAATTTGTTGCTCCAGTGTCTAACGTAACTTATTCCAATCTGTAGTCTGTGCAACACTTATCATAATACATATGACATGCCCCTACAATCCAGTAGAGACGAGAGCCTTAATGTACTTTGTGCAGCTAAGGATTTACTCTTGGTGATGTTGGTCATAGTTTTTGTGAACATTTTTCTCAAATGCAGGTACATACACATCAGCCTGTGATGTCTGGAGTTATGGAATTCTCATGTGGGAGGTTTTCTCGTTTGGAGGGACGCCATATCCTGGTCTGACAAACTCACAGGCCAGAGACAAAGTGGATGAAGGTGAGTAACCGATTCCTTTCAAGACTTCTTCGATTATGGGTCTTTTGACTACCAGTAGATTACTTGACCACAACTAGTGACTGATTCATTATTGGTTTTAAGTCCTTGATTGTGGTTGGTTAGATTAATCAACTGAGGTAAGTTTAAGTGTGGTTTAAGTGTGGCTGTGATTATTGGGTGTTAGTCTGATGAGCCAACTTTAAAATGATTTGCATATATATATAAAGTTTATGTTGAAGTGTTATTAATGCAGACTGAAAGTTGCTTGAGCAGTAGCAGCTTACCTTGTTCTTAACGAGCCTTAGCACTACTTACTTAGGTTAGTTTACTTAACAAAGATAAGTTTAGTTGGTTTAAGTCTTTCACTGGTTGATTAATTATATTAGATTAACAAGACAAGATTGATTAGATTTGATTAATCAACCAAAATAATTGGCTAAATGAATTGTCATTGGTGTGAAGACTTAGGCTGTAGGTTTGGTTAGGTTACTTCTGTTTAGATTTGTGCCTTTTGGGAAGCTGGGTGATTGTTGAGCAGTATATTTTGTTTCCACTTAGTTCGCCTGTCTCCTTTCACTGCTGTATTGAAATCCATATTGTTGTGCATTGGCTGATGCTGATAGGCAGTGAAGTCACGGAGAGTGTAAGACAGATTTGGCCACAGCTGTTGTTTTCATAGGCAGCCAAGTGTCATGCTCTCTTGCCAAAACACACTGTGTTTTGGGTCTGCACGATGATCTTAATCTAAGCTCTGTGTTTACCTTTAACCTCTGAACCTAGGTTATCGAATGTCACCACCTGAGGGCACACCAACCGACATCTACCAACTGATGGCTCGATGTTGGGAGCAGGATGCTAAAGAAAGGCCTCGTTTCAGCGAAATTCACCAGACTCTTCAGACCGTTAAAAGTGCCATTCGCTAGCCAGCCGAAACATCTCCACAACAGAATGGGAAATGTGAATGTATTGAAATAGCAAAGTTGGCTGACTTTATCGTGGAAGTTCAGTAAATGTTGGTTATTGAAGTTTAGTAAATGTTGGGACGTTTGACCATTGGCAGGGCCAGTGGTTTGCTTTTGCAGGCGGATTTGGTACTGGTAAAACATCCTGGTAACATCTGTGAAGGGTTTTGAAAAAGTTGGTGTGGAACTAGCTGCTGTTTAGATTTTGAGGGTTAAAATTCTGCAGTGTTACTGCAGTCAGTGACGAACACATCATTCGCATCTTTCTGCTTCACACTGATTTAAGCGTTTTGTGAAAAATTTGTTTCTAGCTGGGTTCGGCAACTTATCTGAGTTTTGTATTATGCGAATACAGAAGCATAGAACTGTGTATTATATGTAGTATGTTGTATATGTATATATTTTCTGTATATTTTCTGTATTATGTTATCTTTGATGATGTTGGTGTTCAACTCAATTATGACTGATGGATAGACTATACCGAAGGAAGAGACTCGGCTTTATGAGGTGTGGCGTAATTAAGTACAAACTTATCAAAGGGCAGAAGAGCAGCTGAAGAAATGGTCTTTGGTATTAGGTGTATATGATGATGATGATGATGATGAATACGACAATTTCTACAGCGCCGTAACACGGCACATGCCGTTACAAGGGCGCTTTGACACGATAAAAATATGAACAAGAAGAAGAAGATCAGTCAGTCCCATAAGCTAGCCCAGAGGCAGCCATGGGTATGAAGTGTCAGCGACTTCATTTCCTTGATTTCAGCATATCAGTCCTCTCCCTTGTCATCTCATCTTTTCACCAACAGTTTACTGAGCTGGCTAAGGAGTGCAGGTGGAGCAGAAATCTCGAACCCAATTTCTGCCCTGGCGGGATGATGCACCCTTAATTTAGATAATTTAAAGAAAATTTGCTGTTTGATGTGTGGCTATTCTTGCCTGGGTTTGAAAAGAAATAACATTAACTAGTATATATCATGCACAAACAGTAGATTTGTTTACTTTGTCAGAAAGACGTTGTTGATATGGATCTCCTATGTCTAGTTTCTTACAAGATCTTGATAGATTGCAAGTGTGCATTAGACGATATGTAGTATTTTTAGTTGTATGTCAAATGTGTTCTCCAGTATGGCAGCGGAGACCGGCATTTTCTTGAGTAAATTCTCCATGACTGAACGCAGATTTCAATTTCACTGATGTGGAAAGTGAGTGGCGAGACCCTGACCCTGAGCATGTGTCTGTGGTGATTTAAGCGAGCATTCCATTGTTTAATGACGTCCACTTGAGTTAGATGTATATCCGGGTGAAAGCGTGCGGTCAGTTGGTCAGTCAGTCTGGATACGTTGAGCATGGAGCAGGTCCGAGTCTTGCCACAGCTTTTCTTCGAGCCACATATTTCAAGCTGCCAGCCACAAAGTGTTATTGAAGTAAATTTTTTGATCTTATTCAAAATAAGATGTTTTTACACTGAAGGCGAGCATACAGTGTAGTAACAGCAACCACATTTTGATGAGGTGTGTGAGTAAGTGCTGATGGAAAATTGGTGAGTCTGTGCAATAAAAGTGCACGACAAACTGACATTTTCAATGTAACTTTACGATATTTTTGTGGAGCCTTCTTGTGAGACTGATATATATGGAGGATCAGGTAGCAGTAGTTTATTTATTTGCATTGTAAGCAGTGAGTTGTTTGTAAATGACTGCAAACCGTTCGTTCTTTGTAGCACTCGAGCAATTTCAGCGAGTTAAATAAGTAAGTAGCCATTGTGTACATATGTCAGCCCCATCTGCATTTCATACCATGACAGCTGAATTTATGGTGCAGATAGCAAGTGGACATAAAGTAACAGTAATAGTAATGGAAATTGTTTTGGTAGTGGGAGTAGCAGTACTATTAATAGTAGTAGAAATAATAATAACAACGAAGTTTTACCCGGTATTCTATATGTTTTCTGACTAATGGTTCTGCATTTTGCCATTGAATTACTCGAGTCTGTTGACATTTAACCACCCGATGTAATCTAAAGACTTTCTATGACACTGCTATCTTAATATGCAAGGCATCGATGTGAAATTGCATCATAAAAGAATTAACTGTTGCAGAAGTTTAGCCGAGTGTGATGGGCCAGGAGAACCACAAGGCAAGCTATGAAGGGCCGGGCCGTCAGGAATGAACATTGGCAATATATCTATTGAATGGCATTAGATATATTCTACTTGGCCTGGTCGGGGTGCCTCTGAGTAAGAATCTTGAAGGGGCGTTATATACATTCTTATTGATTGATGATTGATTGATTGATTGATTCATGGATTTAACATTCTAAATGTTGATACAAGATCTGAAGTAATCATGTTCTGTACCTTGAGGCATTTTTCGCTGCTTTCAGAGTTTGAAACATGTTGTGCTATGTGATCCATCATGAAAGGTTGTCACGTTTTTGTTGCTATTTCCACATTTGCGTACAATTCATGATGAGAGTGTGTAATTAATTAAGTGTAATTAGTTAATGAGCGATTACTTCATCGTCTTGTACCACGAGAGATCCAAAATATCATTAGGTGAAGAACTTTCTTCATTCTGTTTGGATATTCTTAAGCAATATTGAAAAATTACAGTGTGTGTGTTCATAAGCAGTCTTGCGTTGTACATCTGCCTGATATACAATTACGGTTAAGTTGTTGTGTAACATTTTCCAACAAGGCTGTCAGATTAGTTATGCTTTCGTTTTTGTTGTTATGAATGATGTTCCACTTATATTTAGTTGTAATGTAAATAGCCATCGATTTTATTTAATCCAGCTATTAACTTGGTTTCAGTAAGCACTTGCGTGTTGCAACAGTTATGAAGCTACGCATTTAGCAGTTGCATTAGCTAGTTGCAGTTTTAGTTTTGTAATTATTTCTTAACAGTTGCTGGTATAAGTGGTATTACTACCGCTTATGAGACGGAAATTGTAATCTGCATAGAGGGCGGCTTTCTCTCTAAGTGGTGCTATATAAATTTCTGATGATAGTTTTTATTTGCACTACAATTACTGCAGCAGCTTCTGTTATTTATTCTTAGTTTAATTAGAATATCTGATGTTCTATTATTTCTAATTGTTATTTTTGTTATATTATTATTGTTATTATTCTTCTTCTTATTATTATTCTTATTATCATTATTAATATTATTGTTATTGCTGCATCCTTATTCAGACAGTTAAGAATATCTGGAAATTTCTGTTTGATGTTGAATCTTATATTTGTGGCTGGTTTGCAAGTCCTTGGTTCAATTTGTCAGTTTTGAATTTAGTTTAAATCTCAGCCATCGAGCTCAACCAACTGAAATATGGTTTTAAATGTTTGTTTATTTTTCATTGTGAGGCGAGTTAGACAGAACTAACACATTATGTGTTTACACTTTTTTAAATTTTTATCTTTCCATATGGAAAATATTGTGTTCGTCTTAAGAAGTTCTCATACCATTTAGAAGTGGACTGTCGAATTTATTCTGTAGAAACTCTATAAAGCACTTCTGAGAATCTGCTCGGTCCACTCCCAGCGAAGGCTTAATCAAAATAGTACGGTCTTTGTGTGTTGAGAGAAGCTGGACAAGGGTGCAAATCTAGACTATTGGCTTGAGTTATTTTGTATTGGGTTCAGGTTGCTTGATATTAGAGTTAGTGCATCATTTGGCTACTGTTAGTTAGTCTGTTTTGATAACCATGACGTGAAATAGAGTTGACATATTCTGATAAGCAATAAGCATTTAATGTAAATACAAACGGGAATCAAATTGTTTTCATAAACCGATGAGTTTTCGTAACACTTTAACGGTGAGAGTGTGCTAAAAGCGACTTGGAAACCAGTGCAACTCGTTGTTAAAGTATCTAGTTTTACCTAGTTTGTAGCATCTAGCTGTTGTAGTATACATTACATAATCATGGACACTGTAGGATTTGGACCAATTTCTGCTGTTTTTCCATCATGCTTGACAATGAAGCTACGCAACTGTTTTCTAAAATTGTCAGTGTTTGGAGTTAACCTGCTAAACAATCATGTATCAATCATGTTTAGTGTTGCTAGCTCATCGACATTTATTTATGGAGCAACTGTGTTCTGAAACTTTGAGTTTTGGGGAGTAACCAGCAGGTGTTGTCCTGTCCCCGAGTCCCATGGTTGTCGGTTTTCACGATCTTCTGTTTGTACTGCAGGCCGTGTTTTACTCTGTCGTTTTTATCAGCTGCGTTTCGACCTTGGCTTTCTCGTTTCGTGTGATAGAATTAATTGTTTATTGAGTTTGTTGATTTCATTCCATTCATTGTTGTCCTTGGGATTGCAACATCTTGTATTTTCGGCATCTCTGATGTAGATTGATTGCCATTGGATAAATGTTTTAATTATCATCGATGATATTGTTGTTATAGCAAGACAGATCTCTGTCAATGATAATTACGACAATGTTTCGAGAGAGATAAACAGATATTTTGTTCTGGGTTGGTCTTTCATAGTTACATCTGAATTTCAATATTGGATATATTGTATTCTATTGTATCTATCAATTTATATAGCGCCTCTCGCAGACACCAATCAGAGGCACTCCTATGTGTTCCGTAGGTTGAGCCATGCAACCTATTGGGAACACTTACTTAGTATACAACTGAATTATGCACTTCTGCTGATAAATTCTATGGTTGAACCTGTGAACCTTTACCTTCTATAGTTTGTGGTAAAGCCATGAGTGGTAACTTTATCTGATGATAAAGATTCTAACATTGGTACTGATGTTAGAGTCACTATCATCTATCGTGCAGTGACTTTTAAAGAGGTTGTTACCTCGTGATGGGTAAAATTCTTTCCGACCAACGAAATGCATTGCTAGTTAATGGTGTAATTTTATTTTGGTGTAAATTTATTTTGCTATGAACCTGTGTTAGTGAGCTTACAGAGTGGGACCAAGGTGGCGTTTAGTAAGAAGTGTTGACTTCCTTTCTATGTTTTAGATGTTCATCGATTTTGTCTGTGGCTTAATTCATCGCGCACTGTTGTTCTCCACATGTTCTGAGTTTTGCTGTTTTGTGATTTATCTTATTTCATGTTTGTTTACCTTTGTTTATTTTGGGTTTTATTTCTCTCTTCTGTATTTCGTTTAAATTAATTTATGTGTGGAATTTTTGAAACTGTAGGGTTGGAGCTTTTGAATAAATTTTCTTGACCTTGAAGCACGCAGAGGAAGAATTTTTATATTGTTAGCCTGAATGGTATTGATGTAATGCTGAAGGACCATGTATTGGTGCAGTTATTTTAATCCAATATTCCAATATTGCAACTTGAGTTTTAGGAGTTTTGTCATATATTTATGTATGTTTTCTTCCTACTTGCTGTCTCAAGGCAGAGTTATTCAAAATGTGAAGCTGAAAAGTGTCAAAGGTTCAACTTGCTTGTGAAATTTGTATGACATACAGCCAGACATTGATGTTTAATCATGTTACAATAACATTAACTATGTGGGTGATATGGTTGTACTCTACTATTGGCTGAGCGCTCAGCTGGAAGATTCTAACCACTTTAGCTCAACTGGAAGATTCTAACCACTTTAGCCTAAGCTGTTCTTAGGCATTAGTTGAAAAGTTTCATAAGTTCAGCTTGCTTGTGAAATTAGTATGTCATACAGCCAGACATTGTTGTTTAATTATATGTATGTTACATTGGTACATTAACTATTTGGTTGTAGTGGTTATACGTTACCATTAGCTGCTCAGCTGGAAGATTCTAACTACTTTAGTGCAACTAGAAGCTTCTAACTGCTTTAGCCTCATCTATTGTTAGGCATTAGTTTGAAGTTTATTGGTTGGCAGTAGCTTTGGGATTTTTATATTTATTTGTTCCTGGCTTTTGCAGAACTGACCAAAAGAAAATGTACTCATGTTAAAAATTACTCTAACAAGAATCTTATTGTGTGCAACATTTCTGTTTAAAATCCATTCGCGTTATCCAACAGTTACTTGTACATTACCACAACTTTTACGCATTGTAATATTTAATCTTGTGTCATGAAATGTGTTTATATTTTAGTCTGTAATTGTTCTTCGTAGGCTCCACGTAAGGCTTGTTTTCAGGTTGTCTTTGTGTCTGTGTTCAATGCTTTCTCGATGTACTGAATGTTGAATTCGTTCTCATATTCTCATTTATTCAACTATACGGATTTTAATCTGAGTCATGTTTTTGCTAATATCGAAGTATGCGTATACCAGATCTACTTAAGTTGTTGCTATTTCAGACAGAGTAAATCATGAATAATATGCTTTTATTTATAAATAATATATGACCAGACATTTCATTTAATGTAACACTGGCCTGCATTCGTCGTGGTCTTGAAGTATCCAAGAAGGAAAAAATGCAGCCATGTACTTGTATTTTTGATGTGCAAGAACAGTTGAGCGTAATAAATTGATGACAACAATTACTTGAGATCTCTGTTGTTAGTTTTCTTTTATCTCTTTCTGCCCACGCTTTTCTTAAGGCCTTTCTCAGATAATGGAGTTATGGCCATGTCGGCCAGTGTCGAGGGCCCAGGGTAGGAGCTCCCACCGCTCTGCTGGGAGGGTGCTCTTAGTACCAAACCGAGCTTTCTGTGTGGTAGGCCTGACGGTCTGGAATGGGCTTCCTCTGGAGCTATGCCTACTTTCCATGTCTCTCTCTCTGTCTCTCTCTCCTCTCTCTGTCTCTGTCTGTCTGTCTGTCTCTCTCGCTCTCTGTCTGTCTGTCTCTGTCTGTCTGTCTGTCTGTCTGTCTCTCCTCTCTGTCTCTGTCTGTCTGTCTCTCTCGCTGTCTCTGTCTGTCTGTCTCTGTCTGTCTGTCTGTCTCTCTCTCTCTTTCTCTCTCTCTCGCTCTCTCTCTCACCTTAATGCTGTTCTTTTTGGCCGTGACTAAAGTCGGGAGCACCTCTGAGTAGACCTCTAGAAGAGGTGCTATATAAATCCTTGAATGATTGAACGAATGTTGCGTGTGCGGACTCGACCGAGAGCTGTGAGCTTTGCATTGAGATCCTCTTCAATATTCTTAAGAATCTCATCTATAGCTGTGGTCCTTGAGCACAGGCGCGGTTTCTTTGATCTCGCCAAAGCATTGAGCGGAATTTCTATTCACATAAAATAATGGGAATAATTATATTTTACATTTATTGATATTATAGGTAATAATATGGTAAAAAAAAACCATAGTAATCGTTAATATTATGTTGAAAAGGTTTTATGTATTATTGAGTTAGTAATTCATTTTATTAAACAGAATTTGTATTTTTATTATTGATGTTTTAATTAGACCTATTCATTTCGTTAAACTGAATTTTTAAAGCCTTAGGGTTGGAGCTTTTGAGTGCAATTTCTTGGCCTTGAAAACCATTAAGTTAGAATTGTTAGCCTTAATGGCTTTAGAATTTTCAAGCTTAATTAATACAACAGTTAAATTCCAAGGATATGGCAACATATTCTGTTAGCATCAGTCACAAATAGGAAAAGTTATGCTGTGCATGCGTTGCGTCTGGACTATCGTAGCCTATTTGCAGTGACCGAGCATCTTACCGCATCTGATGCAACTTGTATTATTACAATATATTATTATAAGAAGAGCTAGCTAGTCCTGTGGCAGCCATACGTATGAAATGCTAGCGAGTTAATTTTTCTTAGTCTCGGCATTTGAGAGCGGGGGCGGCCATGGGCGTAGCCAGAAAAAAATTTCGGAGGGTATTAAGATTTCGGGGGGGGGTTTCCATTGGAAACGGTCGCAAAAGTTCAGTTTTATTTTATTTTGCATGTAAAAGCATAGGCCTATAAACATTTTTTCGGAAACTTATTTCGGGGGTGTTTGAACCCGTAAAACCACCCCTAAATACGCCCATGAGCGGGGCTAGTCCTCTCCCTCGTCGTCTCATCTTCCCTTCCCACCGACAGTGTACGGTCAGTAACCTATGGCTGAGGGGCGCAGGTGGAAAAGAAACATCGACTCGCATTTCTGCCCTGGTAGGGATTTGAACCCGCGTCCTTGCGAGTGATAGTCCAGCACGCAGCCACCATCGCGCCCCATAAGCTACACAACTGCGATACTTTGCGTTGCAGAAATATTGTTTGAGATCGATTATTCAACTCACCCATTTTGTGTTAACTGCTGTTAATTATAGGCTATAGATACAGTATCATTTCGGGTAGTTTGCAAAAGTTCAAAATCTTCTAAATTGGGTGAATAATTCAGAGCGAAAGTCGAAAGAAGACCAGCCTGCGTATCGTCACGACTGCCAATCGTAGTCTATAGACCAGTGATTTTCAGCCTTTTTGTAGTGACGGGACCATACTCAAAGCACTCGATTTGCTCCAGGAACTGAGCGCGTTTGACCCGTCTAATTTGTCAAGAAATAAATGCAATTGTAACCTGTAGGCCCTAATGATGGGCCAACACTCAATAATGTTAATTATTCTAATCGATTCCTGCCTGGAAAGAATGACAGAAAGCTGTGAAGATTTCTTCTCATTGCTCATACTTTTGTGAATTCAGTTGGTCCCAAGGCCGTTTTAAGATCATGATAAGCCCTAGGCACTCTTGCATTCGAAGTCCCCAACCTGCCAGTTCTTAAATTGAAAGAGAGTTAATTAATGCGGGATATGACATTTTGAAGACGTTATAAGACTATAAGTGATCTTGCTAATGCAAAGAGCAGTAACTTAAAGGTAATAGGTATACCTTAAACTCAGCACAATTGCGAAAATTATTAAAATTAGCATTTGAAATTTCCTTTTTAATTTTCGGGTCAAATTCTATCATTAAACTAATTTGTTCAATATCTCATTTTCAGACTTTCGTAGGCCCCTGAAACGTTCGTAGGCTCTGGGAACAGTGCCTTCTGTGCCTAATGGATAATATGGCCCTGGTTATAGTCCTTTGTAACTTGGTATCGAACGCGGCGGAACCTCTGGCCGACGCCAGTGGAACCTAAGGGCTCCGTGGAACCCCGGTTGAAAACCACTGGCATAGACTAAAAGACAGCTTAGGACTAGGTAGCTTCAGCGATTGTCAGTTAACGCATATAAATTACGTAAAATTTATGAGTTCAAGTAGATTCTTAAAATACACTTATGATATTCGTATATGAAATTTTTGACGGTTCATTAAGCGAGTCTCATTAAGAGTCTCGTCCAGTGTTTCTGGGTGTTTGATGGACAACCGATCGGTTACGGAGACGCTTCTTCTTTCGAAAGAGGTCGTCTCGACTTCGTTGAATTCGCTACGTAACAAAAGCATATCACATTCTTTATACAATTTTTCGATAATTCAGATGGGTATATGGATGGATGGATGGATGGATGGATGGATGGATGGATGGATGGATGGATGGATGGATGGATGGATGGATGGATGGATGGATGGATGGATGGATGGATGGATGGATGGATGGATGGATGGATGGATGGATGGATGGATGGATGGATGGATGGATGGATGGATGGATGGATGGATGGATGGATGGATGGATGGATGGATGGATGGATGGATGGATGGATGGATGGATGGATGGATGGATGGATGGATGGATGGGTTGGTGGATGGATGGATGGATGGATGGATGGCTAGGTGGGTGGGTGGGTGGGTAGGTGGATGGGGATGGATGGATGGATGGATGGGTGGGTGGGTGGGTGGGTGGGTGGATGGATGGTTGGATGGATAGATGGATGGATGGCTGGTTGGATGGTTGGTTGGATGGATGGATGGATGGATGGATGGATGGATGGATGGATGGATGGATGGATGGATGGATGGATGGGTGGTGGGTGGGTGGATGGATTGATGGATTGATGGATGGATGGATGGATGGATGGATGGATAAATGGATGGTTGGATGGATGGATGGATGGATGGATTGGATGGATGGATGGATGGATATCCTTCTTATTGTCGAAATAAATTGTCGTAATTATAATTACTACTGCTACCACCTCTGTCTATACTACTACTATTATAAATACTACCAGTGCATGGCACCCCGTCGTAAACGCCCAGGACAAAAGCGCGCCGTCAAAAGCGTGCACCGTCAATTGCGCGCAAGGCAAATGCGCGCCGACAAGAGCGCTCATACATCGAGACATAGAGACAAACAAAACTAAAATATATTTGTGTACTTAATAAGACAATAGCGCGCAAAACGGAACAAATTTGGTAATTTATCGTTTTAGCGTTCTAAATTATTCCCCCATTGTAGCATTATTAGTTTTCATCAATCCAATTTCGATTTAAGCAAGACTAATTTTTTCATCAATCTATCATCTATTCAGCAAGAATTATTTTCATCAATAGAACTTCTATTTAAGCAAGAATTCTTTTCATCAATAGAACTTCAATTTAAGCAAGAATTCTTTTCATCAATAGAACTTCAATTTAAGCAAGAATTCTTTTCATCAATAGAACTTCAATTTAAGCAAGAATTCTTTTCATCAATAGAATTTCAATTTAAGCAAGAATTCTTTTCATCAATAGAACTTCTATTTAGCAAGAATTATTTTCATAAATCTATCTTATATTCTTCTATTCTTAGCAAAAATTATTTTCATCAATGGAACTTCAATTTAAGCAAGAATTCTTTTCATCGATCCAACTTCTATATAAACAAGAATTTTTTACAGCAATCCAACATCTCTTTAAGCAAGACTTAATAATATTTTCATCAATCCAACATCTATTTATAAAGAAACCGGTTTTATCTATGCAATGGGCGAACAATTTAGAACGCTAAGACTATAAATTACTTTGATATGTATGCTCACTTGAAGACGGCAATTGAATATAAATGTTTTATTGAGAAGCAGTATATTAAATTGCCGTCTTCGAGTGAGCACATACATTATGAGTGATTGTCAATTATCATATATATTACACAAATTTAATCAATCGAGGTGGGAAATGCTTTGAAGTTTATTATCATTCAAAGGGGTAATACAGTCTTATAGCCTATGCTGCGCGCTTTCGTCGGCGTCCATTTGACGGGCATACTTTTGTGGCGCGCAATTGACGGCGCGCTTTTGACGACGCGCTTTTGACGGCGCGCTTTTGACGGCGCGCTTTTGTCGTGCGTGCTAACGACGGGACAACACTTCCAGCGATAGACAGATGGATAGAGGAAGGCAGTGTGAGACTGAAAGGAATGCCGTGGATTCCTACCTTCCTTTGTCTTATTCTGTGGCACCTGAGATGCCACTAGCTTCAGTTCCTTCTCCGCATCAGGCAGCTTCGCATCCTGCTTTCTACCTTTGCCTTTTCCTCCTCCGCCTCCGCCTCCTCCTTTCCCTCCTCCACCTCCACCTCCTTTCCCTTTTCCTGCTCCTCCTTTTCCTCCTCCTCCTTTTTGTCCACCCGTCTTCCCCTTTGTCTGCTTTTCAGCTGGCTGATCCAGAGATTTCAGTTGGTCTTCTAGTGTTGTTGTCGATGATGATGACGACGACGACGATGACGATGATGACGTCTTGCCGCCAGCTGATGAATCATCTGATCCATTATCCTCCGAACCGGGAACTGTTGAGCAGTATATGTATACATACGTATGACTACATTAGTGCTATTGTCGTCTTTGTCAGAAATAGCGACAGTATTATCTCTTTACGGTAATTAACCAACTAATTCAAGAACGGAGACGCCGAGCAGAATGCGCAGAAGAAGAAGAAGTACAAGAGCATGAACAAAAAAAGAACAACAGCGAGAAAAAGAAGAAGAGGAACAAAATCACCAACAGAAAGAACGAGAACAAGAGCAACTTGAGCAAAAAGAGTGCGCAGAAAAGACGAAAGAGAAGAGGAAGAAGAAGATGAAGAAGAAGAAGAAGAAGAAGAGGAGGAGGAGAAGAGGAGGAGGAGAAGAAGAAGAAGGAGGAGGAGAAGAAGAAGAAGAAGAAGAAGAAGAAGAAGAAGAAGAAGAAGAAGAAGAAGAAGAAGAAGAAGAAGAAGAAGAAGAAGAAGAAGAAGAAGAAGAAGAAGAAGAAGAAGAAGAAGAAGAAGAAGAAGAAGAAGAAGAAGAAGAAGAAGAAGAAGAAGAAGAAGAAGAAGAAGAAGAAGAAGAAGAAGAAGAAGAAGAAGAAGAAGAAGAAGAAGAAGAAGAAGAAGAAGAAGAAGAAGAAGAAGAAGAAGAAGAAGAAGAAGAAGAAGAAGAAGAAGAAGAAGAAGAAGAAGAAGAAGAAGAAGAAGAAGAAGAAGAAGAAGAAGAAGAAGAAGAAGAAGAAGCAGAAGAAGAAGAAGAAGCAGAAGGAAGAAGAAGAGGAAGAAGAAGAAGAAGAAGAAAAAAGAAGAAGAAAAAGAAGAAGAAGAAGAGGAAGAAGAGGAAGAGAAGAGGAAGAGGAAGATGAAGAGGAAGAAGAAGAGGATGAGGAAGAGGAAGTGGAAGAGGAAGAAGAAGAGGAAGAAGAAGAAGAAGAGAAGGAGGAGGAGGAGGAGGAAGAAGAAGACGAAGAGGAAGAGGAAGAGGAAGAAGAAGAAGAAGAAAAAGAGGAAGAGGAAGAGGACGAGGAAGAAAAAGAGGAAGAGGAAGAGGAAGAGAAGGAGGAAGAAGAGGAGAAAGAGGAAGAGGATGAGGTGGAAGAGGAAGAGGAAGAATGCGAACAAGAAGAAGAAGAAAAGGAATTATGCAGAAAAAATTAGGCATAATAATCATATGAATAAGGATTATTATTGTCATCATCATCGTCATCACAGTGATTCACTTCGTTATCAACAATATTGTTATATTGTATAAAAGTAGGTGATCTGTCGACAAACAACAGTCAACACCGACTTATATGGAAATTCTGTTCTAGTTGCCTGCCTTTGTGAGCTCGGTTACAAATGAATACATTGACTGTACACTATCGCAGAGGATGAGAGGGAGGGCCCTGACCACCCGCCGTCATATGCAGAGCCAGCAGAGGCTAAGAAAGTCAAGTCGCTTCAGAGCCCTTGGTTGTGTCTCGGGGTTAGCTTTGACTGGTCTTTTCGTCTTCCTCTTCATCAGTGATACATGTGAGCTCGTCTGCTTAGATTTCATTGGGAAGGTCGCTATAAGAAGTTTGCAAGTAGGGGCCATTATTTAGTATATTAACGCAGAAATCCGGGAAAAAATCTTTCACCCCCCCCACGCCTGCTTACGTAACGTACGCTTGACACGCACCACCGAATCCTATAGAACGGTCTATATACTGACTGTGTCCTGAATATTTAACAACTTTTTATTATGATTCCAAAACACAATTAATATAACTCGGTGAACTGTAGTCTCTAGGGCCTATATATTAAGTTTGTATATTGTTTGTTTATTTGTTTGCTTGTTCCTTATTTGATTTTTGCGATGTGTTGTTGGTTTCTTGCGATGAACTGGTTTTCATACTGACCATTATAGCTGGATGCTATGCTATCTAGCATCTGCTGTAGCACTTCTTCGAGCTTATCTCCCTGTCGACTTGGTCCGTACAATCCGATGGGGTTGAATGGCCCACCACGACCGTTGTCAAGCGCCTGGTTGCCATAGTAACTGTAGTCAGGGTATTCGATGGCGAGAGGAGGAAGGAACGGCTGAACTCCGCCGTGCAACACGTCATCAGCCTATGATATGCACGCATACATCCAAAGACATAAGCACACATAAGCACAGAGATATATACTTGTGGGGCGCGGTGGTGTAGGGGTATTTTCGGTGCCTTGCAGCCGTAGGGTTGCGGGTTCTCTACCTCAAGCCGCCGTGTAGGGACCCTGGGCAAGTCCTTCACTCGCAATCTCATAAACATCCGATTCAGTGCCATGTAGTTGGGAGTGACTGAGTAGAAATCTTGAAGGGGCGCTATAGCAAGTATACATACATGCATAGGCCTATATACATAGAGATATACACGCACATATATCGATATACATATTCAGCGACATAACTTACATAGGCTGGATGTTTATGTACATTTATAGGTATATATATACAATATTATAATTTGAATAATAATAATTAGTAATATTATAATCTTTTAAAAATTATTATTACTGACTGCTATTACTGTTACTGCTGCTGCTGCTGCTGCTGCTGCTGCTGCTGCTGCTGCTGCTACTACTACTACTACTACTGTATCTTTTAGCGTCACTGTATTATATGCACGAGCAGTGTTTAATCTAGGCACCTCCAGAGGGAAAGTTACCCCAGGATTTAGTTTTCCCCTCCCAGAGAAAGTTGCTGTTGATATTATATATATATATATATATATATATATATATATATATATATATATTTAAGATACGTCTATACACTTATTCACACAAATATATGTATATAATATTGGAATGGTAGGAGGCAGTGCGTGTGTGTTGTGTAAATACCTCTTGGTATTCGTTGTCTGCGGCTGCTTCCTGTCGCAGAAGAGAATCGTATTCGAGTCGAACGGTGTCTCTGTAGACTTCCGCTTCCTCTGGCGCCATCTATCGTGGAGTAAACAACAACACACACAAACACATACACACACGTACTCACTTACTTAGTCAGTATTTATCGTTGTCATTCAGTAGATTGCTGCAGTGCACTCGTCCTCTGTCTGTCTATCTGTGTCTGTCTGTCTGTCTTTCTGCCTTTCTGTCTGCCTGTCTGTCTGTCTGTCTTTCTGTCTGTCTGTCTGTCTTTCTTTTTTTCTGTCTGTTTGTCTTTATGCTGTCTGTCTTTCTGTCTGTCTGTCTGTTTTTTCTGTCTGTCTATCTGTCTGTCTATCTTTCTGTCTCTCTGTCTGTCTATGTCTGTCTGTCGTTCTATCTTTCTGTCTGTCTGTCTCTGTACCATTCCAATGGAACACACATTCTTACACACATATACACGTTGATACACACACAACACGCACACACGCATACACACAAACACACAAACAAATTAAGCGGTCATTTTGCATTTAAGGTAAATGCAGATGAAAAAGTCGAGGATGGCGACAAAATTAACTGTCTTCACTGCAATAAACAGTTCGCTTACCGTGGTTCATACATATCGCTGACCTATCACTTTCGGCACGTGGAATAATTGAAAAATTGCTAACAATTAATGTAGTCACTGAGTCAGTTACTACTTTCTAAAAAAACCTTCAAACTTTTAGTAACAGATAACAAATTTATCGAATTTAATCGATGAATGGAAGGTAAATATTGGAGATTAATCGATTAATTTTTTAAATCAGTACCAGCCCTTACATGTATATACGCAGATTATATACATACATACATAGGCTACATACATACATACATACATACATACATACATACATACATACGTACGTACGTACATACATACATACATACATACATACATACATACATACATAGAGGGTAACATAAATACATACATATACATGCACACCTACACACACGTGTTCGTACATTGACCATAGAGGAGTAGGCTACAAGGACAGATCGACAGACTGATCGGTGTACGAACCATTCCAATGGCAACGATGTCCGCGAGGGCGTCGTCTAATCCGTTGAAGTCCCCGGTCAGCATCAGATACTCGGCCATCGCCAGAGGTGGAACATCGTTCAAAGCAAAGCTACTCAGACGATCAACAGACGACGAGCCTCGAAGATCCTCCGATCCACCACGAGCAGAAGACGGCTGCACCCCACAACATAATATGCAAATGACAATATATCATCATCATCATCATCTCTGCCTGAAGCCTGCCATTTGACGGCGATGGGTACGAAGGAATGATCTCCATTGTCCGTCATCCATATAATACAGAAAACATATGTAAACATGCATGCATCTATGAATACAGACATACACGCATACAAACATACATGAATACATGAATGAATAACTATGATACATATCATATACATACATTCATGATATATTATAGACTTCTCACCAGTACATACTTGTATTTATGTACATATATACAGACATAAGGTTCGCTAGGGGGGTAGCTAGGTTAATCAATCACCTCCAAGGAGGTAAAACAGGGAGGTGACCTGACCGACGCCCTAGGACGGAGGCACGGGCCCGACCTGGGTTGATTAACCAAAGACCTCCGTACCCACCTTCACGTGGTGCGAACTGTTAGTAACCTCCCTACGGGGAGGCGAACGAACGGGCCACGGCAGGCGAAACCAGAGGAAGGCAATGGCAAACCACCTCTGTACATTTGCCAAGAAAACTGTCATGGAATATATACAGACACGAACTATGAACACCGACGCCCTCCGGAGCTGAGAGAGGCGACGAACTAGATTCGGAACACATGGAGAAGGCTGACTATGACGGTCGCTAGGATTCAGCGAATCGACAGCACAAGGTGATACAGACATACGTACGTACGTACTTACACACTTACTTATATAATACAAACGTATTTACATACATAAATGCATATATAGGCCTACATGCATGCATTCATAATTTTATGCATATAATTATATACATACACAGATACAGACAAACATACCTAGGCCTAATCATATTCTTATACGGAAATAGACAATGCTTGTTATGCCATGGATTCATACTTCTAGAGGATTCCCTTTTAATTAAGTCTATTCAAAAGGTTTACAGAAATTCGCACAAAGGATGTTTCCTAACGGTGCTGCAGTTGGCTGTGATGAATTGTTCAATGGCCTTTTTATATATTAATTAAAGATGTTTTGATGACGATATTCAGCTGGGAATCTAAGAATAAACCTTCGCTAACGAAGTGATGGGTGACAGAGAGCGTTCTGTTATCAAAACAAAATTTAATTACGGTTTTTAATCTAAACTCGGCCTAAGCTTCTGCTGCAGATTATAAGACTGTTACACTTTAATCTTGAGGACTAAAGATTTCTTAATTTCTTTTTCATGCGGAGACTTTCAAAGGGATGGATAACATGGCACGTTTATAACAGTTGGACTTTGTATTGTATTGTATTGTATTGTATTTGAACACTTGTTATAGCGCCCCTACCAGATTTCCCATTCAGAGGCGCTCCCGACTACTGCGCGAACGCTGAATCGGAGTTTCACGCCGAAGCGCATGAGCAATTGACGAGTGAAGGACTTGCCCAGGGTCCCTACGCGGCGACTTTGAGGTGGATTCGAACCCGCAACCCTCCAGCTGCAAGGCACCGAACATACCCCTAAACCACCGCGCCCCAGTTGTATTGTGATGTGTTGTATTGTGTGTTGTATTGTACTCCACGTTTATAATGCGACAGAGCCACCCGCAGTAAAGATCCGAGAAATTAATCTCTGATAAACCGACCCGACCGGGAAGCGAACCCGGGGCGCCGGCGTGACGAAGCAGGCTACCAACCCACTCGGCCACTCAGGATCCCTGACTAGGTTAGGACTTAACCTAGTTGCACCTGTCTGATGACTCTTGTAAGAGAAGGGTTGGAATATATTGCTTGTGACGAGTGAAGGGAACCATTCTTGTATGGAGGGAACCATCCTTCTGGGGAGGGAACTATCCTAGTGTGGAGGGAACCATTGCTGTGTGTATGAAACCATCTTTGGGTGGAGGAACCTATCCTTGTGCGGAGGGAACAATCCTTGGGTGGAGGGAACGAGCGAACCTTGGGTGGGAAAACCATCCTTGTGTGTAGGGAACCATACTCGTGTGTATGGAACCATCCTTGTAGGGAGGGAACCATCCATGCGCGTAGGGAACAATCCTTGTGTGAAGGGAAAAACCCCTTTGCTGCGGGGACCATCCTAGGGTGCAAGGAACCATCCTTGGGCGAAGGGAATCATTCTTTTATCAAATACGTCATATAAAAGGATGAGTGTTGTTTAGGGATGTGTGGGTGTGCGTGTGTGCCTGTGTGAATGTGCGTGGTTGTTCTTGTCGCAGAGAACGCTGACGTGCTGGGTGCCGCACACCCGTCTGTTCGCACAAGGATTGGTTCTTCCACCCAAGGATGGTTCCATACACACGACAATGGTTCCCTCGACACAAGAATAGTTCCTTCCACAAAAGGATGGTTCCCTTCATACAAGAATAGCTCCCTTCACTCGTCATAGGAAATATATTCCAACACTTCACTTACAAGAGTCATCAGACAGGTGCAAGCAGGTTAAGTCCAACTGTTACAGACGTGCCATGTTAGCCAACACTTTACCTGTTGCTGTCCTCCAGAGTCAGCAGTCGATCGAGAGGAGAGAGAGAGAGAGAGAGAGAGAGAGAGACAGAGAGGACAGAGAGAGACAGAGACAGACAGACAGAGACAGACAGACAGAGACAGACAGAGAGAGACAGACAGACAAGACAGAGAGAGAGAGAGAGAGGCAGACAGAGACAGACAGACAGAGACAGACAGAGACAGAGACAGAGAGAGCACTGTACCTGTTGCTGTCCTCCAGTCAGCAGTCGATCGTTGTCGATCGGTCCAGTCATGAGGTACCGGAGACTGGCATCGTCCTTCGAAGGAGGTCCTTTCAGCTGCCTCAGCCGAACATCATCACTCCCTGTTCCCGTCATCCCACCGGCTTCCTCTCTTCCACCTCCTCCCTTTCCACCTCCTCGTACTTTCCCCTCCGTTGTTCCTCCTCCTCCCATACCCAATCTCCCAGCTCCCCCTCTGCTCAGACCTGCAATCCCGGGGACGTTAGGAGGAGGTCGCGCGCGCTGCTTTCCCCTCTCGCCAGGCGGAGCTGCGTTCTTCTGCCCGCTATGTGGGGCTTTATCGGCGGAGGGGAAGGAACGAGAGGGAGCGAGAGGGGGATCAGCATTCGTCGGTCGTGGGTCTGGGTTCGCCTGATTCGAATCCACAGTCATTATCGTCTTTGAAGCCTTTCCTGCAAGACACACGCAACACTGTAGAGTTGTTGGTGCTGCGAGGACATGCACGCCGCTGTCGCCCTCTGACGACCGTTCTCAGAAACACTCACGTCAATGACGTCATCTTCATCATAAGCAGCAGCCTTTCATCAGCATCTCATCACCGAATGCGTCGGTCATTAGTGTCTTTGGTCACATAATCATTATCGTCACCATTATTGTCGTAATAATCGTATTCGTGGTAATCATCGTCATCGTTGTCATCATCGTCATCATAATCATCATCGTCATCATAATCATAATCATCATTATCATCATTAGAATGATCGTCACAAGCGTCATCATCTTAATCATCATTGTCATCGTCATCATCATCATCGTCGTCACCATCACTGTCATCGTCATCATCATCATCGTCGTCGTCGTCGTCGCGACGTCATCATCGTCATCGCTATCATCATCGCCATCGTCATGAAGTTCATCATTAACGGTAACAATAATAATGACAACATCAGCAACTTCACTTTATCCGAGATCATTATCAATATCGTCAGCGACATGTCGCTACAAAAGAACTGTCGTCTTCGTATTTGCAACATTTGATGAATTCTGAAGATCTGCTGTTAGCCTACTTATAAGTACATCTGTTTAGTATTCATGGAAACCAAACAGGATGTATGCTAAAGTTTGAATCTTGTAATCCGTACCTTGGGATTGCATCCTTCCTGGACCCTTTGGCATCTTAGCCGAGGTCATGCCCTGAAATTAATTTCAATATCAATATTATCTTATTTATTTGTTTATTTTAAGAGCTTTGCAATTTGAATGCTTGTTGGAATAATCGAAAAATTGGCGAACGTTATGAATGACCAATGTGATGATGATGATGATGATGATGATGATGATGATGATGATGATGATGATGATGATGATGATGATGATGATGATGGTGGTGGTGGTGGTGGTAGTGGTGGTGGTGTGGTGGTGATTACGACGATGATGACGATGATGATGATGATGATGATGATGATACTGGCGTGGAAGACTCGAAGATACATCTTGCTCCTGTCAGTATGTAATGTAAGTTTGTGTAAGAGATGTTTTGTGTCTTTTTGAATTCCGAAATCTCTGTCGTTTTAAAGATCACGACTTAAATAATTCTACAACGCATTTCCTAGTATGCTTATATATAGCTTCTCAGAATTGCCTTATGAATCAAGGCAAAGAATATAATCGGATTTTTTCAGATCTAACGTTTTATTCGCAAGCGACTTAGCCACTGTGCAATATTGTTTAGGCGCAACAGAAGTTGTAGATTAGCCGCTCAATCCCTCCTTTAGATGGCATTATGAGGAAAGCTTTCATTATTAGGAAGATGTATCGGATTATGGATTATATGTGGGATTTCAGAGTAGGCGTACTGGACTGTCTTGATCAGCTCAAATGGATTATGTATGTTTATTGCCATGCTCTGTACACCAAGCTGCGGATAGCAATTGGTCAATTAAAGACTGTTCTTATCTTTATCTGATCTTAGAATAAAGTACCGTACTAAGTCTGCCTGTTGCCAAGCCGAGAATTATAATCCGCTAGAAACTGCACTCGCGTTGCGCTGTAAATTGAAGTGGCAGAACTCATTTCCACGAACGATAGATGAAGTTACTTTAAGGTCGACAGAAACAGAGCAAGAGACAGACAGACAGACAGACAGACATAAACCGATAAAGCGACAAAGAAACGGATGGATAAACCTCTCTCTCTCCTGTCAGTATGTAATGTAAGCTTATGTAACAGATCTTTTGTGTCTTTTTGAATTCCGAAATCTGTCGTTTTAAAGATCACGACTTAAAGCGTTCTACAACGCATTTCCTATTATGGATACTTTCTCTGAATTGCCTTTTTTTCTCAAGACAAAGAATAGAATCGGATTTTTCAGATCTAACGTTTTATTCGCAAGCGACCACTGTGCAATATGGTTTAGGCGCTACAGAAGCTTTAGATTAACCGCTCAATCCCTCCGGAAGATGGCATTTTGAGGAAAGCTTTCACTATTAGGAAGATGTATCGGATTATGGATTATATGTGGGATTTCAGAGTAGGCGTACTGGACTGTCTTGATCAGCTCAAATGGATTATGTATGTTTATTGCCATGCTCTGTACACCAAGCTGCGGATAGCAATTGGTCAATTAAAGACTGTTCTTATCTTTATCTGATCTTAGAATAAAGTACCGTACTAAGTCTGCCTGTTGCCAAGCCGAGAATTATAATCCGCTAGAAACTGCACTCGCGTTGCGCTGTAAATTGAAGTGGCAGAACTCATTTCCACGAACGATAGATGGAGTTACTTTAAGGTCGACAGAAACAGAGCAAGAGACAGACAGACAGACAGACAGACATAAACCGATAAAGTGACAAAGAAACGGATGGATAAAGTATATATATATATATATATATATATATATATATATATACAGTCAGTTATACACACACACACACACACACACACACACACACACACACACACACACACACACACAGAAAGACTCTCTAGACTCTCTCTGTCGTTGTAATAGCTAGCATGAGAAAGACAGACAAACAGACGCACTTGCCCAACATGCAGAAACAAACAGATTTATGGAAATAAACAATGGCGTACAGTCACACAGAAGACAAGCAGACAGAAAATATAGATACAGACAAATAATCGTAATTGCAAACTCTAAATTGCTAGAGCGCCATTCGATAGCGAAGTGCGGGGCATCAGCTTATTGACGAGCGCTACAGGTTCTGACAGGGTGTGTGCGCGCGCGCACACAGCACACAGACAGACAGGCAGGCAGGCAGACAAACAGACAGACAGACATATGTGACAGACAGATAGACACAGAGAGACATACAGACAGACAGACAGACACACATACACACAGAGACAGCCAGACAGAGACAGACAGACACAGACAGACAGACAGACAGACAGCATAGAATGAAATAAAGGAAAGCAATAAATGGAGAGACTCTTCGACGATGAGATAAGAAATCAGCGGTTTGAGTGGTACGTCTTCATAAGTGTATTGACGTATAGCCTACATGCACAGTATTGCACACGTACCGAAGATGGCAAAGTGCCATAGAAGGACAGCTAGATAGACGAACAGACACAGAGAAAGGCACTGACGGTTACAAACACGTAGTCAGAGACAAGTACAAGGAGACAATCGAAGACAAAAGCAGGGATGAAACCCCGACACATACACAGTCATGAACACAGCCAAAGCCTTGTGGAGAGATACTGAATTTATAGACAGCAAACAACTTGCAGTGCATTGTCTAAGTGCGGCAGGTTTATCGGACTTCGCTATATCTTGGGATTACGTCAGACAGGGAAAGATACGTCATTAGGTTCCGGCAATTTTCCGCTTAGGTACACAACTCCGCGCCGCAAAGTAGTTCTCATGGAGTCGAGAAGAGAGCCAGCATCTAGCGAGTCGTAATCTGCGCTGCGTGGCAACAGGCAGATATCTCAGTAAATCAAATTTATCAGGCAAGAAGAAGTTCAAACATCATGGCTGCTGCTGTCTCGAATGTTTGCTTAGCTTTTCTTAGCTTCTATGGCTGGCTTTTTGGCACATCTAGGCACAGGAACGAGATGATGACGAAAAAGAAAACAACGACGACGTTGTAGTAGTTTGAATTTGTGTGGTTTAACCCTCATACCGCAACTTATAGTCGGACAACGTATTCCGCAACCTGGGAGGGGGTAATTTTACCTCCAGATCGAGTAGGCCTATCTCAGGAACAATAAGTGATGGAGACTTGAAGTTTGTGTCTATGACAGGGCTTCTGGAGTAAAAGAAATTAAATAAGCTATTTCTAACATTTTAAGACAATCGGATGACCTTCAATTTTCACGTCGTTTGACCTTTGTTGTCAAATATTAATATCTCAGTATCTGTAAGGCACAACGAGAAACTCTCAATCCAAGGTAGATTAGCCGAGGTTGTGAAAATCCAATGGAGTTTCATCAATAGCGTATGATCAATGGATGACCTTGCAGTTCAAGGTCACTTGACCTGGTGTCGCTGACCTTTGGTTTCTAACCAAAGAAAGTTTGAATATTTCTTTCCGTTCAAAAGTTACGCGTGAAATACCGCTCTGGGGTAAATTTATTTCCGGGTTGCGGGATGAGGTTAACGCTGATGATGATTCTGCTGGTGGAGATTACGATAATTTTACGGTAAACTGACGGTAAACTGATGATGGCAACGGGGCTAAATATAAAGGCGACGATGATGAAGATGACGTTCATGATGATAATGATGGTGATGATGATGATATATCTATGATGATGATAACAGTGATGACGATGATGATGACGATGATCAAGATGACGATGTTGATGTTGCTATTGACGTTGACGACCACGATGATGCGGTTTATGATGATGTTTATGATGTTTATGATGATGTTTATGATGATGATGATGATGATGATGATGATGATGATGATGATGATTATGATGATGATGATGATGATGATAATGAAGTTGAAGATTAAAATGAAGACGCCCTTAATGATAATGATAACGACGAAACCCGTGATGATTAACTTTTGATACAATGTCGTTGCTTGACCTGTGGTAGTTGTTGATTCGCCGGTTTGTTGTTTTTCATCGCAGATGAAATCTTTTCCTTCTCTGCAAAGAACAAGTGCAGCGTCAGATCATTCTCATTTTCATAGTCTTCAATACGAGTCTCAAAATCTCCCTCTTCATCCTCAGAATCTTTCTATTTATCTCCTCATCCTCAAAATCCTTATCCTCATTCTATGTTTTTCATCATTTTCTCAAAATCCTCCACTTCTTCCTCAAATCCTCGTCCTCACTCTTAGAATTTCAACCTCAAAATCTTATGCATTCTCGAGGTTTTCTCTTCATCCTCAAATTCCTTCTCCGCATTCTCAAGGTTCTTCATCCTCAAAATCCTTCTCCGCATTCTCAAGGTTTTCCCTTCACACGCAAAAATCCTTTTCCACATTCTCGACGTTCTTCTCTTCATTGACTAAATCTTCCCCAAATACAAAAATCCACCCTTGTGAAACCTTTATCAGTTTCATTCAACTCCTCACAATAATATCAATTGTCTTTCCACGCTTCCGTATTCTACTCGCAGACTTCTTACCCGCCCCTATTCCCGATCGCCCTCGTGTACTAATCCCTTCCTTTCACTCTTTCCGGAGGGAGGGACAGACACTGTGACCCGATCAGACGATCCGTCTTCGAATGAATGAGGGCCTCATGTCGTTTAATTAAGAGACGAATGTAAAACGCTCCGAAGACGAAATTCATTTAGGTTGGCAACCTCAGGAAAACTGTCAGAACTGGCCACATTAAACCATCCACACACGTACTCACACACACACACACACACACACACACACACACACACACACACACACACACACACACACACACACACACACACACACACACACACACACACACACACACACACACACACACACACACACACACACACACACACACACACACACACACACACACACACAGGCACACACACATGGAAATAGACAGATGAGCATAGACGGAAACTATTGTTATTGTATTTTAATAATAATAATAATAATAATAATAATAATAATAATAATAATAATAATAATAATAATAATAATAATAATAATAATAATAATAATAATAATAATAATAATAATAATAATAATAACGCCGTCGCTTTCAGGGGTTCTTTTGAGCAGCACGTTGGGGACGAGAACCTTTAACACATTTCTATATTAATAGTTTCTTAGAGCCTGAGGGATCATTTCTACCTCGGGCGAAAAACAGCTATTTTTTAATCATAATAATAATAATAATAATAATAATAATAATAATAATAATAACGCAATCGCGTTCCGAGGCACTTTCGCCAACCAGGACACCGACGAGTAGGGTCATCTCCAGACAAATTACATAATATAGTAATAAGTCCCTGAGGGATATACCTCGGGGCAAAAAAACGCGGGTAATAATAATAATAACAATATTAATAATAATAATCTTTTCTTTATTGAAGCGCCTGACAAACGCACTGCGCTGTACATTTACATGTTATGCAATTGAAACAATTCACAAGAACACAAAATGACAGAAGATATAAATCTTAACTACTAACAGAACAGACAGCCTGCAATATATTTTGAAACTTATATATAGCGCCACTGAATAAAAATGGTAGGATGGTAGAGGGGATGTCCGACATGTCAGAGAGGATGGTAG
The DNA here is from genome assembly GCA_020284085.1 of Aporrectodea caliginosa. Lineage (NCBI taxonomy): Eukaryota > Metazoa > Annelida > Clitellata > Crassiclitellata > Lumbricidae > Aporrectodea > Aporrectodea caliginosa. The sequence goes on along the minus strand of JACEVL010000479.1, from coordinate 600,801 downwards.
AGAGTAGATGAGAAGGAAGTCCATTCCATAGAGAGGGACCTATGCAGGCAAAGGATCTGGATTGAGCCATTGTGGTCCTGACACGGGGAATGAAGAGGCTTACGCTTGATGCAGCGCTGGTGAATAGCTTAGAGCAGTGTTTCTTAACCAGTGTTCAATCGGCAACGGTGAATAAATAATAATAATAATAATAATAATCTTTTCTTTATTGAAGCGCCTCACAAACGCACTGCGCTGTACATTTACATGTTATGCAGTTGAAACAATTCACAAGAACACAAAATGACAGAAGATATAAATTTTAACTACTAACAGAACAGACAGCCTGCAATATATTTTGAAACTTATATATAACGCCACTGAAGAAAAATGGTAGGATGGTAGAGTGGATGTCCGACATGTCAGAGAGGATGGTAGAGAGTAGACAAGAAGGAAGTCCATTCCATAGAGAGGGACCTATGCAAGCAAAGGATCTGGATTGAGCCATTGTGGTCCTAACACGGGGAATGAAGAGGCTTACGCTTGACGCAGCGCTTTTGAATAGCTTAGAGTATATACCACTTTAGAAATTTGGAGTTTACGAATACAATTAATCCTACTGATGTCATATATCGCCCAATCCTCGCGTGGGAATAAATGACCTGAGCTCTTCTCGGTTATTTGTCATGCAGGCCCTTCTGATTTTCCCAGATTTGTCCGAGTCTTCTTACGTCTTCGTGTGCTTATCTTTCCCTCGATTAGCACACATTCAGTGCCTCAGTTGCTTGGTAGTCGATCAGCAGATATTCCTTTTTCGCCTTATCAAACCTCCGGAGTCTACGCTGAACGACTTTATCGACCATACGCGGTTGTTTTCATATGCGTAAGAAGTCCTTTGGGTGTCCGCAAAAAATAGACACCGATGTTTTCACTTTTGGTGACCGAACGGAGCGTCGGGAATCGGGATTTCCATAGTCGTGCACATTTGCAATTCGTACTTCAGATTTATTGAAAAAACACTATCTAGCCTTTACCGTAGTTGTTCTCAGTGCTTTTTTTCTAGAAAAAAAGGTTCCGGAACTCAACAACTTCAGAACAATCATAGGGGCATATTTTATGCTAATATTTCTGTTTCATTATATCAGTATCAATAAACACTGAAAGCACTTACATTAAATTAAAGTATGTAAATAATTTTATATAATTTTTTATTAAAAATTTTAAGTAACTAAATTATTTTTTAATGGCTGAAAAAAGGTACCGGAACGCCGTTCCGGACCGCCCCGGCTGAAAAAAAGCACCGGTTGTTCTTATACCTAAACGGTTTGGTAACATTTAATCACGCGGGACTTAAATACTCCGATGCCTAGGCTATAAGGAATAAGTCACCTATACAACCTGGTACATGACCTTCTCACTCTCTCCTTGCTTCTGTTCCGCAAGCGCTTGAAGACCATTATTTTCGATCGTGGTTTCATTGTGTTGGGTCGGGTCTCACTGAAGCGGCGCTATACAAATGTGTAATTACAATACAGTTAATCACGCACACAGTCAATGACGCGACCTTTAATCATGCGACACTTAATAATTCCAACACTTAATTACTCCGACATTTTATCTCGCGCAATTGCGCCTAAGGACGTCAACACAATATATTAAGACAAACAAAAACGGAAGGAAGAATAATTTGCAAATTGTAAATATGCATGTTCTTCATTATGTCAGACATTTGAAAGACGAAAACTACTACGCAAGAAAACTAATTTTCGCTCGAAGAATAGGCTAACGTTCAGCAGGGCCGTAGCGAGTGGTGTTCCTCTGCGTCCGTGGAACAGGGCGCAACTCAATAGGGGGCGCAACTTTTGAGACGATTAATTAATTGAACTAATAGGACGTGGATACCGGATGGAGGAAGGAGAAAAAGAGGCCGCCCAAAGAAGAACCTGGAGGAGCACATTTAAGGAGGTTTTAAAGGAAATGGGAATCGATTGGAATAAAGCAGAGAAAACCGCAAGCAACCGCACGGAATGGAGAAATCTTGTCGCCCAATGTTCTGGAAGGAACGGAAGGAATTGAGAGAGAGTGAGAATATGCCTAACTGTTATCTTTGGGGCGCGGGGCGCTAGATTTACGCTTGGGCCCAGGGAGTGGAAGGCTGAGGCAGCCTTATGGGGCTAGCGGGTATCGAACCAGAGTCCATCTGATCTTCGTGCCAGCGTCTTACCATTCAACCAACTCCCCGCAATACATGTATACAGCAGCGAAAGTATAGGCAGTCATACTTAACACGTCCTCCGTATCATATTTTAATGTTTAATCCTAGCGTCTGCAACCTGCAGAAGAGAGGGAATATGCTTGGAGAAAGACATCATGCAGGGCACAATGCCGGGAAATCGGAAAAGAGGAAGACCGAGAACAAACTGGTTGGGCAACATAAAGGAATGGACTGGACTGACAATGGAGGAAATGATAAGACTGGCGGAAGACAGGAGACGCTGGAGGAATATTGTTCATGATGCGGCCGACCCTCGAAACTAGGATGGCTGAGAACAGAACAGAACTGCAACCTGCGCAGTATACATGCACCCTCGAGTTAAACGAGAGTACAACTTACATCTCATTACTGTAGCGTTAGGGTAGACACATCGAGATGTTTCCATAGCAGCCATTACGAAATAAAAGAGTAGCCTAAATTTTCAGGAGAGCAAATAATTAAAGTGCAGTACACTGGTGAAGGATCTCACGCCAACGGCCTTTGATGTCGTATACGACGACGTGAAACTTTGGAATAACGTCGACATATGAAAAACTGTTGCAATACCTCATGCTCATACCCAGTATATGCGTGAGGTATTGCACTGGCTTCCTTTATCACAGCGCATCTCATATAGGATCGCGTCCTTGGTGAGTCGGTACTCATCAGGCTGGGCAGTGGGCACCATATATAGGCCCTACCTGCGTGAGCTTTGCCGCGCTCTTTCCTTTTGCACAGGCCGCCGAGCACTATATACGCTCTTCTGTCCACGGTGACCTGGAGGTCCCATTCGCCCACTCTGCGACAAAGCAGAGCCGTTCCTTCTCTGTTGGTAGTCCAACAACCTGGAACTGGTATCCCTTAGCTATACGACACCTCCCAAACTGTTCTCAGTTTCACCAACTCACGAAGAATGCATTTTCCCGATTGGTCTGGTTGGGAAGTGCCTCTGAGTAGGCTAGTTATCTTGAAGGGGCACTATATAAATTGTTACTGATTGATTGATTGATTGAAAAATCTCAAACGATTAGTTCACTGAAAAATAAGCAGGGTCGAGGCCATGTTGTCGCTATAGAAAAAACTATACTTTACATTCACCTCTCTTTACACATCTCATTATTTCCCATTCACAGCGTGCAACACGAACTATACGAACTTTAAGCCACGGGCAACACCGCGTCCAACATGAGTGCTAGAGTTACATAAAGCCAAAGGATATTCATTTTTCCATCTATTCGAGCACCACTTGCCCTTCCTATGCACTAGTCGTTCACAAAGGGCATCATTATTTTCAGCTAGCAAGCAGAACTGCGAAATGCCTCTGGTATTGCTAAAGATAATTTGCAGTGCATAGAGACGTGCATGCACATAAGTGCGCGCATATTAGCGACCAAATTCACTTGTACATAATTAGTCTACGTATGCATGTGTATACATATAGTCCATGCCAATATTTATGTACGAATGCATTGCTAAGGATTCTTACTCTCTCGAGGAATTAATGCGCATTCGTCTCGAAGAAATTAGACTGTTAATGAAGTTATGAACCTGTAATAGTAATTTCCTCCTGTATTTTCACTTTTGGACAAAACTATATAATACATAAAAATGTTTTCTCACTTTTCATAATCATTTTTTTAACATTATAGGCAGCTATTACAAGGATTGTACGAGAACTACAATTCGATGTACTAATACAATACTATTCCGTGAGCAAATCGGGTGCTTTAACCGTTAAAGAGCATGGCCTAACGGGGGCTTCGCCGTAAAAGCTCTTTAAAAACGTCGAAACCCCTCAGGGGCGTACCAATGAAAAAATTTGGGAAGGGTTTTAAGTTTTCAGGGGGTTCCATTGGAAATGGTCGAAAAGTTCAGCTTTTTTATTTCGCATATAGTTGCATAGAAAAACATTTTCGGCGGGGGCTGAACCCGTAAAAACCCCTAAATACGCGCATGAAACCCCTTATAAAAACGGTTATTTTTAACAGTGTATATGTATATAATATTGGGGGTGGCGATGTGGATGGCTCATAAATCATAATATAATTAATGCGCTACTCTGAGAGTCTAAGACACTAAGACGTCGATGTTGTTGGTAGGCCGTGACCTTCACAACCCCACCTGCGCTGGTTGAGCCCCTACCTGTCGTAGGACCGGGATTGACGACAGGGTTGGCGGTCACCAGGAACGTTGTTGTCATGACGACCAGAAACCACCACGCCATGGCCGTCCTCTTCGTCTCCATGGCAACCAACTGCGACTGGCAAGCTGAAACGACAAAACGTCAAATGGTCGAGGCTGCTTCTTCTTCTCCTTCGCTCTTTCCTTCTGATTTTCTTCTTCGGACGAAGGCAGACCGCTGTCGCCGTCCTTTCCTGTTCCTGTCTTCGAGGAGACTGAGTAGAGCGACCTTCGGAAGCGCCTTCCCTGCCTCCTCTTCCTCTTCCTCCTCTTCCTCCTGCTCCTCCTGGGCAAAGACGGGAGTGCGTGGGCGTACGCGGTTTGCCGCGACGTCACCGCGTCGTGCCATTCTGCGCAGCTGCGACTGCACGGTGCGTGGGCGTATACACGGTCCTCTCGACTTCGTCCGCTCGGATGGCTCTCTGTCTCTGTGTCTCTGTGTCTATCTATTTCTGTCCTTTTGCATCTGTCTGTCTGTTTCTGTCTGTTTCTGGTTCTGTCTGTCTGTCTCTGTGCCTGTCCATGTCTCTGTTTGTCAGTCTCTGTTTGTCTGTCTCTGTCCTCTATCTGTGTCTTTCTGTCTGTCTGTATTTGTGTGTCCCGTCTCTGTTTCTGTCTATGCCTGTCTGTGTCTCTGTCTGTCTTTCTTTCTCTTTTTTTTCTCTGTCTCTCTGTCTCTCTTTCTCTCTGTATCTGTTTGTCTGTCTCTCTGTCTCTATCTCTGTCTCTGTCTGTCTGTCTGTCTGTCTGTCTCTGTCTGTCTGTCTGTCTGTCTCTCTGTCTCTCTCTCTCTCTCTCTCTCTCTCTCTCTCTCTCTCTCTCTCTCTCTCTCTCTCTCTCTCTCTCTCTCTCTCTCTCTCTCTCTCTCTCTCTCTCTCTCTCTCTCTCTCTCTACCGGTGACACTGTCTGATCATGCAGCCGCTGAGACGTACACCATAGGGACTGCTTCGAGCAGCAATTTTATGTCCACTCTGAGCAAACCGTTTAATGGTTTCGACTGCACCGAGCAAACGGTGTTCTATTTCTGACTGCTCTGAGCAAACTGTGCAATGCTTTCGACTGCTCCGAGCAACCTTTTAATGGTTTCGACCGCACCGAGGACGCTGCGAAGCTATTGCTCTGAGAACAGCGGCGTAGCTATCATTTGTGCAGATGTGCACCGTGCAAGGCACCCGGGCCCACTACCTCCATGGGCCCACTACCTCCAGGGGCCCACTACCTCCAGGGGCCCACTACCTCCAGGGGCCCACTATCTCCAAGGGCCCACTACCTCCAGGGGCCCACTACCTCCAGGGCCCACAGTGACAACTAAATTATTAATTTAATTCAAATTCCTTCTTATTTTGTGACAGATGTAGGCCCTAGTAGTTGTGAACTTGTGATGTTAGAATGTTTCGATAGCTAGTCGACAGACTTGCATTACTTCCTTACTTTACTGCTTTAACATAGCTGCAGCTGCCGCCTGCCAGCAACCGTACTGACTACTGAACTCCTTTTACCATGTCTTTTGCGTTTCGAGTCACGCCGGTCACATTGCATAATGACGTGAGAGTGTATGTGAGCGATAATAAAAATGCTAATAATACAGTTTTAAGTTGAAAAAATAAAGGGAATCAGCGAAATGAAACTCTTTTGCCGCTATGGGTCAAATGGTTACAGTTGAGCTTTGAAGTTTACCTGTTCTTTACGAAACACTATGTCTACAAGACGTAATGCGAGTATTACATCAAAACATTTAAGCGGATTTGCGATCGTAAAAGAGCTCTACCCTAATGCAAAGCGTTCTTATTCCAAGGACGTAGCTAATCGCATAGATACGAACGGTTGCGTCTATCCTGTGCCTAATTGATGCCACGGAAGCCATCAACGGCCACATACGGCACGGTCAGAAAACATGCTGTGCGTGTCACAAACGACAGTCTCTTGCTCACCTGCTGTCAATGTCCACCTGTCATCGAAGTGTAACCGTTACAGTGATGCTTGTCTCTTTGCATCGTCTTTATTGGGGGGTGGGTGGGTGGGCGATAGCGCATTAGATAACACACTGGCATGGAGAGCGTACCGAGTTCGAGTCCCGTAGGGCGGGTATGCTTTGTAGGCTGCTATTAGCGCCGTGTATTGCAGGCTGTCTGTTCTGTTAGTAGTTAAGATTGTTTCAATTGCATAACATGTAAATGTACAGCGCAGTGCATTTGTCAGGCGCTTCAATAAAGAAAAGATTATTATTATTATTATTATTATTATTATTATTATTATTATTATTATTATTATTATTATTATTATTATTATTATTATTATTATTATTATTATTATTATTATTATTATTATTATTATTATTATTATATTATTATTATTATTTATTCACCGTTGCCGATTGGTTGATAGGTCGTCTTGTAACGCGGGTTCAATTTTTCTCTGAGACGGTTACTGCTTAATGCCACTCAGCAGCTCATTATTACTCGGCGCCATCGATTGATGCTTAGTCATTAGGTAGTGGCGCTCATAACACTCATACATGGGTACATACATATATCAAATCCAAAAATCAAAATCAATCAAATCAAAACTCTTTTATTGAAGCCAAATCGAAACAAATAACATTTCAACATAAAATATCAGGATTGGCCGCAAGAGGAGTCCCAAAAGGGATCAAGATCCCGCTAACTAGGGACACCTAGAACAACATTTCAGAAAATCCTTGATAAACAGTGCAGCCTCGAGTTTCGTACAGCAATGCAAATAGCATAGTACATATTACACAGTAAATGGTTAACTCGATTCAAAACACTACGAAAATTTAAAAAAAACGAAAACCTTAACTACCAGTGAAAAAGAATATTCGGCAGGGTAGGTAATAGCTAATTTCCATTAATCAGGTAGGCATGCAGCATATTGATGCCTACATACATAGGCATATACATATTTATAATTTATGTACACGTACATGCACAGAAGTTCGATATATCCCTGCGTTGCTTGAAGACTGTTATTTCTTCGGGGCTGTCACGCTGAGAGCTTCTCTGTATAACTAGTACTGTAAGAGGCGCTTTATAAATTCTCAGATACGATTAAATACCACTCACCAGTCACCCATAGAGGGCGGTAAATCTGTTTCGACATGTGGGGGAGGGAAACTGCCCTTCGAAAGACGAAACTGCATGTATACTTCCCCTAAGAAATTCACCTAAGAGCTTTGCTTAGGAATGGTAATTACTTAATTAATGCTTTTAGCAAAACAACATTCTAAACTTCCGCTAGTGCGGAGGATATTCTTTCATCGTATCGTATCTGAGAATTTATCAAGCGCGACTTACAGAACTAGCTAGTCAGAGGCGCTCTCAGCGTGACAGCCCGAGGAAATAAAGTTCCCTCCCCAAGCTTAAAAGCGGGAGAAAAAGCCAACCCTTCCCTCCCCAGGATTTACGGCCCTCCACCCATACATACATATTATATATATATATATATATACAAACATACATACATACGTCATCCATTAGCAAGGCACAATTTGCAACAGAAGAAAACTTCCTCCCCCTTTGGTAATAGGCGATTCGGGCGTTGTGATACAGTTTCAAATGTCTCCCCGCGTCTGCGTTCAGCCGCAAACCATCTCATCTTAGCCATTAGGAAATGGCGGTGACCGCCGCTTTATCGGCTCTGGTACACAGGAGGGGGATGCCATAAGTCGCTTCATCTCATCAAGCGAGTGTAATGTGATTGGAATGAAGAGGCGACGGAGGAGAGGAGAGGACAGAGAGGACAGGAGAGGACAGGAGAGGAGAAGGGAAGAGTAGGGATGACAGGACGGGGCAGGAGAGAACAGGAGAAGAGAGGATAGGATAAAAGAGGATAAGAGATGACAAGAGGATAAGAGAGCTGAGAGGACAGGAGAGGACAAGATACGACAAGAGGAGAAAGGGTAGGACAGGAGAGGACATGACAGGTGAGGACGGGAGGACAAAGGGAGGACAACAGAGGACAAGAAAATACGAGAGAGGTCAAGAAATGAAGAAGATGGTCAGAGAGGATGAGGAGAGGACGAGAGGACAAGAGATGACAGAAGAGGACCAGGAAGGACAGGAAATGGCAGGAGAGGACAGGATAGGACAGGAGAGGACAGAAGAGGACAAGGCGGAAAAGAGAGGACAAGAGAGGAGAGGATGAGATAGAACACAGAACAAGAGAGGAGAGGAGAAGACAAGAGAGGAGAAGAGAGAACAGGGAGGACAGGAGAGGACAAGAGAAGACAATAGTTGGCAACAAAAAAGGACAAGTGAGGACACGCGAGGACAATATATGACAGGGAAGGACAGTTGAGGACAGGCGAGGATATGGGATGACAGGAGATGAGAAGAGAGGACAGCAGATCCGAGAAGAGAGGACATCATAGCAGATGACACGACAGAAGAGGAGACAGCCGGACACGAGAGCAGAGATGCAGAGCAGAGGGTGTCCATCGAGCGAAGCTAATAACCAGGCCGTTGGTTGGCATTTAACTTGACACTGACGGACGACCGATGCCTAAGAATAGCCACAGTCAAAGGAAGCCAAGCGATGCGACGACGGCGGCCCTCAGCTATTTTCAGCCGCATCGATCGACCTGGCCGGGCGTCACAGCAGCCGGCAACCTCGCCTCCTCACAGATTTTCATCCGCCGGGTGGGTACAGCGACAGGGGAATATGTGGGGCAGTGGCGGCGAGATGGGCATTAAGCGAGGCCAGCAGGGAGCTGTAGTCGCATGCGTTTGCCATGTCGCGTGATGGTTCAGGGGAAATGACAGAAGGAAACGATGTGGAAGTGGCATTTATAAAAAGCCATATACATTATGCTCAATTTTTTATGCAAATACGTTTATATATAAAATTATATATATATATATATATATACATGTGTGTGTCTATTAATGAGGGACGCGGTGGTGTAGCGGTATGCTCTGTGCCTTGTAACCGGAGGGTCGCAGGTTCGAATCTACCTCAAACCGCTGCGTAGCGACATTGGACAAGTTGCTCACCCACAATTGTCTGCGAGGAAGGCACCGGGAAACCACTTCACTCATCTCATCTTCGGGCAGATGACTCATCATCATCATCATCATCATCATCATCATCATCATCATCATCATCATGTGTATTAATTGTACATAGGCATTAATGTATATTAATATGCATACAAGAGTAATAAATGTACATATGTAAGAGTATGCAAATGCATGATTTTATGTACAACATTGTACACATCTATTGTATATTTATATGCATGTTTGTATATATGCATGTATGTGCGTGCGTTGTGCGTGCGTGCGCGCGCGCGCGTGTGTGTGTGTGTGTGTGTGTGTGTGCATCAAGCCACCAAACGCGTTCTAAGCATCTCCCAAAGGCTCTACAGTATGCAATATGCTCCATCTGTATCTCTGTATCTTTGTCTCCTTGTCTCTCTGTCTTTCTGTCTCTCTGTCTCTCTGTCTCTGTGTGCATATATATGTATATATACATATTTTATATATATATATATATATATATATATATATATATATATATATATATATATATGCACATGTGGGTGTGTGGGCGGGTGTTTATGGCATAATTTTGGACTCTTCCGGGTCGGTGGATGGAGATGAGATGACCATCCTCCCTCCCTCCCTCCCTCCCTCCATCCCTTCCTCCCTCCCTCCCTCCCACCCTCCCTCCTCCTGCCCCAAAGGGCGATCGTTGAAGAATGATGGAAATGTGTTGCATCGAAGCGCCGCCTGTCGAAGCACATATAACCAACCGATGACCAAAGCACAGATGGACTTCCTGCGCACATGCTCCGGTTGTTAGCTTGCTCATCCATAGGTGGCGGATGTCCATTTATTCTTGCAAATCTAAAGCCTAAGCCTATCTGAGTATAATGATAATCTGACGAAACTGTATATAAACGATACTTGCTATTCGCTATTTGGAAAGCATAACATTTATGAAACAAGAATCATATGGTCGATTATTGTCACAAAAGCACAGTGACGGGTCTCCTCTTTAAGGTGGCGGATCTCATAGTTTAGATACCTGATCTAAGATCTGGCGAGATTCGGCTGAATTTAACCACTGCCGGTGTTACGAAATAGAGCATCCCCCATACATGAGTATCCCCATTAGCGAAATAGAGTATTCGGTTTAGTTTGCATTTTTGGCGGTTTCTAAGTGTATTCACTCGTACTGTTTGGATTTATTGTACACATAAAATATTTTCAGTTGCGTATCTTTAGTTTGTACGTCGACCTGAAATTAATTTTCTTCGTTTTTGGTGATTTTGACTGGATTGTCGTCAAGGCTATCGTGAAGCGTATGACGATGGTGGATAGAATGGTTTATCCCCCCGGATATTCTAAACCGGTTTATTCCATCCGGGGGGATAAATTCATACATCTCCGGATAGTCTTAGGAATGGATACTCTATTTCGTGATACCTGCACATCGGAGACAGACAATACGGTGCGAAGAGTGTGTGTGTGTGTGTGTGTGTGTGTGTGTGTGTGAGACAGACAGATAGACAGACAGACAGAGAGACAGAGACAGAGCGACAGAGACAGAGAGACAGAGACAGAGACAGAGACAGACACAGAAACAGAGAAAAGCACAAAGAGAAAGGCAGAGTGAGGCATATGGAGCATAAGTGGATAAGCGACACGAAGTCTTGAACCTTGCCATCTAGCGAGTGAACGCAAAGTAACGGTCTTCAGTCGGTAGATGACAAAAGAGTGTAGTGGGGAAACGGAAAAATGAGAGCTGTCACTGATTCAAAGACAATGATGGCACATCAAAGTCGGATCCAGGGACAACCCAGCCATCCCCCAATAATGCCTCTAAGATGCACGCCATTAAGTTCCCACCTCAACCTCAGTTCGCAATGTCTGCCAGCAGAAATATGTAATGTATTGCATAAATTGTTACCGCCGATCAAGCAATCGCGCTACTCCCTGCGGCCACGGTTCCATAGCCGTGAGCTTCCCATGTTTGACAACCTGTCTCAGAAATGCTTCCTTGCCCGGATGCTATACAAATAAACTATGTTTTCCCTAGATCTGGCTATTTAGACCCTTCATTTTCCCCTATGACTAGCCCTTGCTCTTCTTCCTCCATGTTCCCCTGATGTACAATAAATCTTCTCATTCAATTCATTGGTTGCATATATAATTTTTTTTAATTTGTTTGAATGTATTAATCTTGCCATGTACAGTGCTGTGCGTTTGCTAGTGCTTCTCAATAAAGGATATATTTACTTACTTACTTACTTAATGCGCTGCAAAAAATTTGCGAAAGCAGGACAAAGAAAACATGAAATAATCAAAAATGGAAAGACTAGAAGAGGTGGAGTTATGCAAAATGTGGAAAACCTGGCGGATGATGAAATGTCGTAAGAACATCTCATTTTATTAATTCTCAAATTGTTCGCCATCTGGCGAAGAAGGACAGAGTAAATTTTGACCAGGTAGAGGAAGAGGGGAGAGAAAGGAAGAAGGAGAGGGACAGGGACAGGGACAAGGACAGGAAAGGACACATAACACGACGCAACTGAACTTCACCAACAGATTTTCAGAGCGCATCTGCCGCTGTGCTACTACTACTCTTTGAGCTAATTCGAGGTGACTTCCAAGCTCTCTCGTCTTGAACGAAATGTAAATATAAATGTATGATAACTCTGATGTAAATGTAAACGTAAATGTAAATCTCCGAAATATATCAGAGTCACACTAACATAACATTTAACATAGTATTTTCGTGTTTATTATTCAAACTGACATGAACGGGGTATGATTACAAGTCAGTATGAACGGATGATCACAAGTTATTACAGGAGTCAAATTTACCTGTTTTCGGCAACTATGCAAGGCACCCACCACGTCCTACTGCTCATTTTACAAACGCCACCTTGCGAATGAAAGGCTGAGTCGACCTTTGGGAGGGTAGCGAGAATCGATCTCGGGTCCATGCTGATCTTCTGCTCTTCGTGCCAGAGTGTTACCATTTAGTTAAAACCCCTCCCTGAACCGCGTCAGAGGGACCAGCTTCATCACCGGTGCTATATCAGATCAAGTCCGCAATAGCCAGGCTGCTATGTTCGTTCCGGGAAGTCAAGCCGAGAAGACAGTATACGGTGCTATGGTGGTATTCGGTGATGATGGAGGTCGTGGGGTAGCGCAGGAGTAGAATCAGGATATGATAGCTTGAAGAGTTCGGTTTTCAGTCGTGAGTGGAACGTAGCAGAGAAGGGAAAATTAAGAGGCGAGATAGGATGATCAGCAGACTGTAGGAGATATTTGGTATGTTCAGTACAACGAGCTGGTGCAGCGTAGACTAATGAGGGGTAGCAGGATTTCAGATAGGAAGAGACTGGAGGACAAGATAAAGACAGATATGACAACGAACGAGTAGACATGGGCGGTTGGATGGTGAATATATCTAACGAATGTATATATGTAAGAGGGTAGATATGTTTGAAGGGCGTTGTAGGGAAGATTTAGTAATGAATGCCCTGAGGGACTTTTCGCCAATGAAGTGATTTGAGAACAGAGGTTATGTGGTGGTATTTGGGAGTTTTGGCTACTTACTGAGCGGGCGAGAGCTTTTCTGGATTCCTTGAGAACAGTCGATGTTGTAGAAATTGGAATTACAGACACTCCAGTTTGGAATGAACAATAATTGAGCTGGCTATTGTGCATGCATTGTGATCAAGTATTGGGCGCAATCGACGAAAGTCACGAATGTACATGCAGCAGGTGCGAGATAGCTGGGTGACGTTGTCGGAAAGGTAAAGTTCTTATCGAAGAGGATTCCAAGATTGTGGACAGGAGAAGAGTAAGACACGGAAGAAGTGAGATCTGTTTTTTGAGAAAAGTCGGAAGCATAGGCTAGTTTTCTCAATTGCTCAGTTGCTCGCGGAAGCCAATAATGAGGAATTCTGTTTTGAAGGGTTTAGGCACAGCAGGTAGGCTGATATCTGGGTGATGGTGTTTCGTAGATGATTTCGTGCAACGAAACTCCCCATTAACAGCTGCTCTTCCTACTCTCTCCGGTCTCTCTGGGAACCAGACTCGGATCCCCACCGGACAGCGATCTCTGGACCACCTCTCTGATACGACGCTGCGCTCGTGAATAAGCTGGTGCCCTGCGCTTAGCTTTGGAGAGAGAGAGTAACGCTTTGTAAATCAGAAGTTTACGATTGCGATATACGACGATTACGGCCCAGCCTGAATCAACGCAGTCCACAAACCACAGACCATCAACAGGGATAAGCTGGAATAACATAAATCAGAACCGGGAGCAACAGAGGATTTCCCCAGAAGGACTTTTCATCGAACTATCGCGCAGATGTATTTCGTTCAGAAAATAGGCAATAGCTTTTATTATGAGTACAGTAATAATTAATTCGAGCGATTTATAATCTTAATGGCTGCTTTCCTAATCTCTAATTTAAAATACTGTCGCTGTTTAGGCATAATTGCTCGGAATGAACCGCTGAAATTCTAGCTTTTCATCTTTTGGAATTGATATTATTGAAAAATTCGAAAGGTGGGAAGCTCGCTGGTGGCTGTTACTTTAGATATCAAAAATAGACACATGCAAATGCAATATATTACAATTTCTGTCTACTTATTGTTACATATGATAACTTATCACCACATACAGTTTTCATTGTAACAAGTTGCATCGTTGACGACTTGGCTATTCAGAATAAACGAATATTGATTGATTGATTGATTACATTCAATCGTCACCAGACTTCATCTCTGGTACAACAGATATGATAGCACTGTAGTTCCATCCTATTGGCACTGCGATTTGTCCTATGGTAACTGATTACTGTTTCAGGCATTGTTTCAGGTACTGTTTCAGGTACTGTTTCAGGTACTGTTTCAGGTACTGTTTCAGGTACTGTTTCAGGTACTGTTTCAGGTACTGTTTCAGGTACTGTTTTGGGTACTGTTTCAGGTACTCTTCGCAGCAAACAGTTCAACCTAATTAAGTCACATCTGTTTATGATGTGACTTAATTAGGTTGATGGGTGGCTATGCGTACATGCAGAGCTATTGAGAAGTCCTTAAAATATGTGTTGACACATACTTATAGATGCATTCATGTTTATAATTATAGTCGTAGGCCCCTAATCGTTATAAACTACAAATTAATATAGCGCCTCTTCGAGGAAACCATTTAGAGGTGTCTCGACACGACAAAACAAGACCATAATGATTATGGTACATGTATTTGTTCATTCTGATGATAAATCGTCGAACTTTCACCTACTAACAGATCCGCAGAGCTAAAAATAGCTTTTGTCAACAGGTGGAGGAAACAGGGTATTGCAAGATAACGGGAGATTCGCTTAAGTGGTATTACCATATAGTCGACCATAGTACATCATATTGCACGTACTAGGATAAAAACAGCTTTGGCGGAGAACGAATGACGGGATCTAAAACATGCATGTGCATAAATACACACACACACACGCGCGCGCACACACACACACACGCACACACACACACGCACACACACATACATACATACGCATATGCACGCATGCATTCACACATGCACGCATGCATTCACACACAAATACACATACAAACACACACACACATACACTCATACATACTACACACGTACATGTACATTCATACACACATCATACATACGCACATGCACACATACATGCATGCATACATACACATATACAAATACATCTAATACAAAACAAAATCTATGTATTTCAGCTATATCTGAAACCGAGTCATGCAGACACCTTATCTTCCTGCCCACCGTTCCACCATTTCCCCACCCCACCCCCGACTGACTGAA
This sequence comes from Aporrectodea caliginosa, assembly GCA_020284085.1. NCBI lineage: Eukaryota > Metazoa > Annelida > Clitellata > Crassiclitellata > Lumbricidae > Aporrectodea > Aporrectodea caliginosa. The sequence continues at coordinate 585,544 of JACEVL010000479.1, read as the reverse complement.
GCTGTGATGATAGGCAGGCCACAAGAGCAATAGGGGTTCATTGGTGCAATCCATATCTGAATGACTTTGTCTTAATGAAGATCATCCAATGAATAATTTCGTTTGCGAAGTGCCACTAATGATGGCGGACTTTATGATTGCCATTCGACAAGATGTCAGTGCAGCTCACGAGGAGATTACGTCAATATAGACGTGCGTCCCATATCATAATACGAGCAGCTGCTACTCTGTGCACATGTTTATGCATCCATTCCAGTTTATTAATATAGATACTCATATATATGTGTGTAACTGTGTATATATATATACGTATATATATATAATTGAACATTTATATAGCGCCCCTTCAAGGTATCTACTCAGAGGTGTGGGGCGCGGTGGTGTAGAGGTATGTTCGGTGCCTTGCAGCCGGAGGGTTGCGGGTTCGAATCCACCTCAAGCCGCCGCGTAAGGACCCTGGGCAAGTCCTTCATTCGCAATTGCTCATGCGCTTTGGCGTGAAACTCCGATTCAGTGTCCGCGCTGTAGTCGGGAGCGCCTCTAAGTAGTAATCTTGAAGGGGCGCTATATAAATATCTGAAATGAAATGAGAGGCATTTACTCAAAGGCGTTCTCTGCGTTAGCCTATAATCCCAATATGATGTTAAATGTCATTTGAACTAATATATTACATCATTTAGAAAAACAATGTACATTAAGCGGGAAGAGTCACCAGTGGCGGACCCACGCACACACGTGGAACCAACCAACGGATTCCTGTGGACAGCTGAAGATGGCATGGATGTTCAGAGTCTTTGGACCAAGTTGAGTCGATATAGGAGAGCGATACAATGAGTGAGGGAATAAAAGGAAGCCGTATGAAACTTCATAACAACATGTTTTCGAAAATAAATATGAATTCAATTTTTTAATAATTAACAACCAATTTGACTATCATATTTAACGCATTAAGATATTTCCTTCTTCGGCTTCGCCGCAGGTATTTAGATGCGCACTGCCTCTGGTCTAGTACAGCATCAGTTACGAGCATCAGTTATGAGCTGAGCCAATCCATCCCACGCCTTACGTTAATTAATTAATTAATTAATTAATTAACTTAAATAACGACATTCCACGATATCTTCTCATGCAGCGGCGCTCTCAATTCAACTCCTGACTCAAAGTACAGTTTTCAAAATGCTTGTGAAAGGTGTTAGCAGAGTCCCTAGTTAAAAGAACACGCAGATCTGAAGATATGATGTATCAATTGATACGGCTTATCGATATTGCGAAGTTTTGACTGTTTTTCGCATTATTCCCCAGATATTATATATTCTATACACGATATAGGTCTGGACTGGTTGAAGACCAGAGTGCAGGAGCTACAAAATCAAGACTTTCGTTCGTCAGCAGTTCAATGGTACCACAAGTTTGTTCACAACAGACGTCATACATGCAGTTCAAGATTTAAAATATCGTTAACCATTACAGTCAAGATTAATATGTCTATAGTTGAATTTCCTCACATTTTTGAATATTTCGTAGTTATGTGAAAAAGTTGAAGGGAGTGCACCATGGCTTTCCTTCGATTGGTTGGAGCGCTCGGTCTGTAACGCGGAGAGTACGGGTTAGAGTCTTGCCCGAGACACTTACTGTGTAGGGACCTTGGGAAAGTCCTTCGCTCACAATTGCTCTGCAATACAGTTGTATCTGCGACTTCCTCGTGTGCGCACTTCTGAACTTTGTAAGGAGGGCAATTTCAAAGTACAGTTGTATTGTATTTTATTCTCTTGACCTCTGCGAAGACTAGAATAGCTTAGAGATTCTGCCGTCTGCTTTGCACAGCTGCGTCCCAGCTTCGAAACTCAATGCGTCACAAGACGTTGCCATGTGACATATCATGACGGTTGCAGGGCTGTCAATCAACCAGTCGAAAATTCGATAACACTCCTGAATCCGAGGATTATTTTCGATCCACCATTCGAGGTTGATTTAGTTCCACATCTCAATCGCTTTCTTGGTCACGCCCACAGCCACTTAGAATTATAACAAGATCCAACCCTGCAAAAACAATAATTGTAGCCACGCCCACGAATACTGGCCACGCCCACGTACTTTAGCCGCGCCCATTTTCTTCTTAAGCTACGCCCACAACTTAAGACCCCGCCCCTAATTAACATAAAAATACGAGCCGTCAACATTCAGAGACAATCGAGATGAAGGTGGCGCTTTTGCTGGGCCTGGTGCCGCCTGGCGAGTAGATCGATCGACTGGCCGTGGACAGGGACGTAGCGCCGCTGGTTCGACGCTTGCCTCCAGCGTCCGACTCGAGTGGCGAACCCTGGCGGCCGCAACAGCGACTTCGGCATCGACAGGCAATGCGCATGCTCCGTCGGAACTTGTTCGACATGAAGCAGTAGATGATGGGGTTCATGCAGCTCTGGATGTACGGCAGTAGGTTGATGACAAGCTGATCCGAAAGAAGAAGAAGAAGAAAACATTCATTATAAAAACTTTGAGGGACGCGGTTGTGTAGGGGTATGTTCGGTGCCTTGCAGCCGGAGGGTTGCGGGTTCGAATCCACCTCAAGCCGCCGCGTAGGGACCCTGGGCAAGTCCTTCACTCGCAGTTGCTCATGCGCTTCGGCGTGAAACTCCGATTCAGTGTCCGCGCTGTAGTCGGGAGCGCCTCTGAGTAGAAATCTTGAAGGGGCGCTATAACAAGTGCTCATACATACATACATACATACATACAAAAACTAAATTCATTAAGAAAGATTAAGTACGTAGATTACGAATGAATGTAGATGTGTAAACGGCGTAAAGTAAATGTCTCCACTCGGTTCGAAACGCTGAACTTTACACTTACATCTCTTAGCAGCGCTTTTGAGGTTTCGAAAGAGGCGCTATATTGAATGTTCGGATACAGTCAGATATAATTATATACGCGTAAACTTTACAAATATACATAAAATACATACATACAAACATGGTTGCATGCATGCTTATATACAAACAAACTACATACTTACATACATACACACGTATACATACATACACGTATATACAATTCTTCTTCTTCTTCTTCTTCTTCTTCTTCTTCTTCTTCTTCTTCTTCTTCTTCTTCTTCTTCTTCTTCTTCTTCTTCTTCTTCTTCTTCTTCTTCTTCTTCTTCTTCTTCTTCTTCTTCTTCTTCTTCTTCTTCTTCTTCTTCTTCTTCTTCTTCTTCTTCTTCTTCTTCTTCTTCTTCTTCTTCTTCTTCTTCTTCTTCTTTCTTCTTCTTCTTCTTCTTCTTCTTCTTCTTCTTCTTCTTCTTCTTCTTCTTCTTCTTCTTCTTCTTCTTCTTCTTCTTCTTCTTCTTTCTTCTTCTTCTTCTTCTTCTTCTTCTTCTTCTTCTTCTTCTTCTTCTTCTTCTTCTTCTTCTTCTTCTTCTTCTTCTTCTTCTTCTTCTTCTTCTTCTTCTTCTTCTTCTTCTTCTTCTTCTTCTTCTTCTTCTTCTTCTTCTTCTTCTTCTTCTTCTTCTTCTTCTTCTTCTTCTTCTTCTTCTTCTTCTTCTTCTTCTTCTTCTTCTTCTTCTTCTTCTTCTTCTTCTTCTTCTTCTTCTTCTTTTTCTTCTTCTTCTTCTTCTTCTTCTTCTTCTTCTTCTTCTTCTTCTTCTTCTTCTTTTGTCTCTTCTGTCAGGTGTGTGCTGACGACGAGGTTTTATGAGAGTGCTCCATTCATTGCTTTCTGACTCTGATAGTATCAACGGCCGTTCTCATATCCATGCCTTTTTCTGCAATATCTTGTCTCATATTTCCAATTTTGCATCCATGTCTTTACTTGTCTTCCTCGACTAGCTCCGTGTTCCATCCACGTGGCAATATGATGCCCTTGCTGGCAATCGTCCATTCTTACTACATGACGGAACGGATGATAAGAGATTACCAGAAAGGGCATTATAGTGTATGTACACACTAACTAACTAACAAACACATACTTTCATACTTTGGTGCACACATACATATATAAGTATATACATAGTACATAGAATAATGAACAGTGACTGCTATGTAGAATTGTAGATGAAGACTTCGATGATGACGTGACGATGACAAAACTACAAAGATGATGACGATGACGACAACGACTATAATGATGCTAAAAATAGCAATGGTGAATATGAAGACAATAACGACGAGGATGATGATGACAACGGCGATGATGATGATGATGACAATGATGATCAAAATGATGACGATGAAGTCGACGACGATGACGATGACGATGACGATGACTATGATGACGACGACGACTATGACGATGAAGACGACGATGATGACGATGATGACGACGATGATGATGATGATGACGATGATGACAATGATAATGAAGATGAAGATGATGATGATGATGATGATGATGATGATGATGAAGATGATGATGATGAAGATGATGATGATGATGAAGATGATGATGATGAAGATGATGATGATGAAGATGATGATGATAATGAAGATGAAGATGATGATGATGATGATGATGATGATGATGAAGATGATGATGACGATGATGATAACGATGATAATGAAGATGAAGATGAAGATAATGACGACGACGACGACGATGAATATTATTATTATGATGATGATGAGAGAGACTGACTTGAGTGTAGAATACGTCATCCGACTGGAGGATAGTAAGATCGTGTCTCTTCATGACTGTCAGTACTAGCTTCGGACCCCAGCAGACGAAGAAAACACCGATTATCGTCATCAACATCCGAATTATCTGCGCAGTATACCATGCAGTGGTTCGTTTATTGAAAGCACTTCCAGAGGCGAAAAATCTTTACATAACTTTGGGGGGACAGAATTTTTGTGGGCCGGATTTTTGCATTTTTTTGAGGGACAGAAGGGCCGAAGTCAAAACTGTGGGGGACAGTCCTCCTCTGTTCCCCATGATTTACGCCACTGAGCACTTCTATTGCCGACGCGAAAGCAAAATGCATTTGCAGTCAATCACGATTCGCAACTAAAATCCTTGAATTTGGTCGAGCTAATAAACAGTTCGAATTCAGTTGAAAAAGATGAGGTTCACATGTTAAATAAGTGAAAGTAGTCCAAAATGGTCGTTGCTATGGTCAAGATGAGACAGTGATATTGACAGAGTGATCCACTGCTTTGGATTTCTTTGTTGTTCGTCCTTTTTGTTCATATCCGTTAATATGTATGTACGAGCACTTGTTATATCGCCCCTTCAAGATTTCTACTCAGAGGCGCTCCCGACTACAGCGCGGACACTGAATCGGAGTTTCACGCCGAAGCGCATGAGCAATTGCGAGTGAAGGACTTGCCCAGGGTCCCTACGCGGCGGCTTGAGGTGGATTCGAACCCGCAACCCTCCGGCTGCAAGGCACCGAACATACCCCTACACCACCGCGCCCCACAATAATATACTGTATCTAATTCGTCTGTATCTCAATCTCGATATTTAGCCTATGTCTATATCTATATCTCGATTATGATATGGAAGTCATCTCTATCTATTTCTATGTATCTATATCGATCTCGATCTCTATATTTATATCGATATCTATGTCTTTCTCGATCTCCATCTCATCTCTATCTCTAAATTTTTTATATTTATCTATCTCCATCTCTTCTCTATCTTTATCACTATCTCTATATCTTTCTCGATCTTTATATCTATTTCACCTCTACATTTTTCCCTATCACTATCTCCATATCCATCCCAATATCTCCAATTCTCTATCTATATCTTTATATCCATCTCGATCTCTGTATCTATATCTCATCTCTATCTCTATCTCATTATCTGCCTGTTTATTCGTCTCTATTTCTGTCTCTTTATCTACCACTATCGTCTCTGTCTCTGTCTGTCTGTCTGTCTCTTTCTATCTCTATCACTCTCTCTCTCTGTCTGCCATTTCCTATTTCCTATTATGCTATCACTTTCCTTCCTATGGCTTCGTCCATTTCTTTCCCCATTTGTGATCCTCAACGTCTTCATCGCCTCAATAGCTTCAAGTTTTCCTTCATCTCCCACTCTACCCTGCTTCTCCTATGTCCACATTCTGCTGGCTGCATGCCTCTGTACCCTTACACGTCCGTCTGCGTATCTCTAGCTCTGTATTTTTGCGGTCGGGAAAGGTCGAATTATATGCAAGCGATGGATTTATGGAGCTGCTCGCAATTAATACGAAGAGCTGCTTTCATTAATCGCCGTGGAAAAGCCACGGTGCATCGAGATAGCGCCGCAACGAGCGAATGATCTACTGGAGCAGGACATCTTTGTTTCGGACGTCGCGACCGATAACGGAAGTTGAGGCAGAACTCGACCCACGGAAAAGATTTCCGATAAGGACGAAGGGTTTTTTCTGGAAAAGGGACGAGAAATAGACATCTGTGACGATGAGGGGATGGAAAGAGAGATGCAGGAACGGATGGAAGGAGACAGAGACTGATCAAACGATGGATAGGAGGGAGAGGGAGAGGGAGAGGGAGAGGGAGAGGGAGAGGGAGAGGGAGAGGGAGAGGGAGAGGGAGAGGGAGAGAGGAGAGAGACAGACGAACAGAGACAGAGAGAGAGACACAGAGAGACACAGATAGAGACACAGAGAGAGACATAGAGAGACAGAGAGAGACAGAGAGAGACAGAGAGAGACAGAGACAGAGACAGAGACAGACAGAAACATAAACAGAGACAGAAACAGAGACAGAGACAGAGATACAGACAGACAGACAGAGATAGAAGAGTGGCTATCTTGATGAAGACAGACACTGAGACAGAGAAAGAGAAAGAGACAGACAGACAGAGAGACAGACAGACAGAGAGACAGACACAGAGAGACAGAGACAGAGACAGACAGAAACATAAACAGAGACAGAGACAGAGAGACAGACTGAGAGACAGACAGACAGACTGAGACAGAGAAAGAGAAAGAGACAGACAGAGAGAGAGAAGTGAGTGAATGAGTGAGTGAGTAAGTGAGTGAGTGAGTAAGTGAGTGAGTGATGCACGGATGGATGGGTAATGGAGGGTTAAATGGACGGAAGGAAAGAAGGATGATGGTAGATTGATGAGTGAATTATTGAAGTTATTCCTTTCTCAGTTGATGGGGCGAGTAAACCAATGCATTGCTTACTTAATTACTTATAATGTATCATGCATGAATGTAGTTGTATAATTGGATGGATAGATGGAAGGTTGGTTGCGTGGATGCATGGAGAGTTGGATGGATCGAGGGAGGGATACAGGGAGGGTGAAAACGATAGCTAAATATTTTTAACGAGCGAAGGGGTGGAAGGGTGATAAACGAATCATGGGCAGGAGGAAAGTCACAGGGAACAAAGGATGGAAGGGGTGAGGAAAAGACACATGGATGGGTTGCGTGCTTGGAATGGACATGCTCTGATGACGTCCGGCAGATTTCGAGACAAATAGAACGAAGGATGCGTGGTTGGGAGGAATGACGGGTGAAAGGATGGAGGAGGGATAGCTCAGCTGAAATAATGAAGTCAAGCTTAACAAAGAGTGGCTGTCTTGATGAAGACAAATGATCAGATAGAAGACGAATGGAATCGGATGGATGGAAGAGATGGAGAGGGGGAAGTAGCCAGGAAGAAAGGCAGAGAGGGAGATAAAGAGGTGGAAATAAGATGAGAAAGGAGAGAGGGAGAGGAGGGATAAAGCACGGATGGGTCAAAACGACTCTGTACGAGAAGTGTCTATGTATATATGATTGGTGTGCACTGCGAGAGGCGTTATATAAATTGATAGATACAATACAATACAATACTTAATATAACGCATTGTAGTTACTCACAAAATCGCTATAAGGTAACTCAAAAAGCGCCACAAGTCACTCATAAAAGTGCTTTAAAATATTTTATAGCGCTTTTTAACGTTGTTTCTTCCCTCTTCCCAAATCATTCGGCTATCGGTCATCTTTTTGCTGATGATGTCAAGGCATATGTCCATGGGCCTCCTTCTGCTCAACTCCTTTTTGCTAGTCATATTGACGCTCTTTCTCACGATATCCATCTATGGATGTCCTCTAATCGACTTTCTTTAAATTCCTCCAAAGCACAACTTACTTTTTTGGCACTGCCAAGCAACGTCTGAAACTCTACTATACATTACTCTCTGAAAAGTTTCCCCCTTGCACATGTTCTTCTGGTGTCCGTGACTTAGGTGTCACCATACATAGTTCTCTCGCCTTCACTGAGTAATCTTACTCGTTCTTCTTACTTCCAATTTAGGCGTCTCAGGGTTATTCGCAGATCTGTTTCATCCTCTACCTTCACCTCAATTGTCCATGCTTTTGACTGTTCTTGAATTGACTATTGTAATTCTCTCCTTATTGGCTTTAATACCCAAGGTTCGTCTAATTCCTCTTCAGTCGGTACAGAATGCTGCTGCGAGACTTATATCTTGCCTTCCTCGATTGACTCACATCTCAACATTTGTGGCTGAACAACTTCATTGTCTACCTCTCTTGCGCGAATCCATTTTAAAGTTTTCATTCTCGTCCTCAAATCTCAACTGGATCTTGCTCCAAAACACCTTTGTCACCAAATTCTCCGTTCCCTCTCTGCCACGTCACTGCGTCCTCTCAGATCCTCTGACCGGCTTGACCTCCTCGTTTCTCGTAGTGTTAGGACCACAATGGCTAAATCCAGATGATCAGATCCTTTGCTTGCATACATGTAGGTTCCTCTCTATGGAATGGACTTCCCACTTCTCTACGCTCTACCATCCTCTCTGGTGGCATTTCTCTTTCTCTCACCTTAAAACCTTCCTTTTGTCTCTGGGTACCTCGCAGTGGGAGCGCTTCGGAAAGGCTTATAATGCTGTGAGAAGCGCTTTATAAATCATCAAAATGCAACAAAGAAATTCACAAAAGCGCTATAAGTAACTCACGAAGCACTATAAAGTAACTCACAAAAGCGCTGTAAAGTAACTAACAAAAGCGCTATGAAGTAACTCACAAACCCCTATAAAGTAATTCACAAAACCCCTTTAAAGTAACTCACAAAAGAGCTATAAACTAACAAACAAAAAGCGCTTGTCAAAAGCAAGAAACTACAGTAGTTACAGAGTTTAACGACGCCTTATGACTACCCTTTTAGTCGACATCGCCCCTCCTTTCTTCAAGCTTGGAACTGGCACTGTTGGCACTAAAGGGTCGTGGCGGCGTTTATGCGAGGACAGGGAACCTGAGTGGGTGAATTGATTGATGGACGGAGTGAAGAAGGAATGCGGTCAGCGACAGTGCATAAATCCATGCCATGCTACACTTGTGGACTGTTGAGATTAAAAGCCATACAAGTGGAACATTGGCTGGATTCGGCTGCAGTCGTATTCCACCGATAAGGAGTATCTATCCGAATCATGACGGTCGCAAGCAAATGGCCACAGAGACAGACAGACAGAGGCAGAGAGAGAGAGAAGAAGAGAGAGAGAGAGAGAGAGAGAGAGAGAGAGAGAGAGAGAGAGAGAGAGAGAGAGAGAGACAGAGACAGAGACAGAGACAGAGACAGAGACAGAGACAGAGACAGAGACAGAGACAGAGACAGAGACAGAGACAGAGACAGAGACAGAGACAGAGACAGAGACAGAGACAGACAGACATAGACAGACAGACAGACACAGAGACAGAGAGAGAGACAGACAGACAGACAGACAGACAGACAGGGAGACAGAGTCGTCAAGGAAGAAGTACTGGTTGACTTGGAGAGGTCGTAAATCACGTGTGCGGAGTGCAGACGAGGAAGAGAAGGGAATGGCTGGGGGGGGGGGGTAGGTGGGTACAAATGATGTCGACATTAATAAACCTATTCACCTCCATACAAGGACGACGACGATTGGGAGACGCCGACGAAATCCCAACAGCACACAGGTACAGACTGATATACAGACAGATTTATCTATCCACAATATATATATATATATATATATATATATATATATATATATTATATATATATATATATATATATGGATATGGATATGGAGGCAGACAGACAGATAGACATACATATAGACAGACAGACAGTCAGACTGGTAGACAGATAGACAGATAGATAGATAGATAGATAGATAGATAGATAGATAGATAGATAGATAGATAGATAGATAGATAGATAGATAGATAGATAGATAGATAGATAGATAGATAGATAGATAGATAGATAGATAGATAGATAGATAGATAGATAGATAGATAGATAGATAGATAGATAGATAGATAGATAGATAGATAGATAGATAGATAGATAGATAGATAGATAGATAGATAGATAGATAGATAGATAGATAGATAGATAGATAGATAGATAGATAGATAGATAGATAGATACATGCATACATACACATACACATACATACACACATACATACATACATACATACATACATATATGCATGCATACATACATACATACATACATACATACATGGGGTCGTCCATTAATTATATCAACAAATTTTAGGCAGTTTTGACCCCTCCCCCTGTCAACAACTGTCAAACATTGACGGACCCCTAGAAAAATGTGTCAACAATCCCAGAACCCCCACCCCATACAAAAAAAAAAAAAAATGGCTCAATACATGTAGAATCATTTAAAAAAAATTACACTCAAAAATGCAATCTCGAATTTCAAAGTATATGAGTTTAGTTTATTACCAGCTTTTTAGTAGTATTAAACGTTTGTTGACATTTTGTTGGCACTTTATACATTTTAGCATTTCTTAATGTTTTCGCTACCATTTGGAAGGGTCTGTTTTGATTTATTTGAGAAAAATTTCTTGACGTCAACTTGTACCGAACCCCCTCCCCCTTGTCAACAACTGTCAAACTTTTCCAAACCCCCTTCCCCTATTTTGTTGACATAATTAATGGACGACCCCCATGCATACATGCCTACATACAAAGATATTTAGATGCACAACAATTCATCCATTCATCCTTTCATCCTTCAACTGAACATTTATGTATTGCCCTTGAAGATATCTACACAAGGCGCTCTCATCCCCTGAGGAATGAGACCGGTTCACATGAAAGGACGACGACCTGACCTGTTTACGAGCCTCTCTGACGTCAGCGCTCTGACCTCTCGCTGCCTGGCAACCGAATCCGGAACGCATTCGTTTAGAAGACTCTGGTGCCGCCTGACGACAAAGACGCTCCTCACTCTGGTCCAGCTGCGCTCTCCTACTGGCAGGCAGAAGAGAAGATTAAGAAAATTAATTAACAATAAAATTTAATTAAAATATAAATTATAACACCTGTGTCAGACTGATCTGCTTTTGAGAGTAAGATGATAATTAAAAAAATTAAATTAAGACATAATTTTATGTGTAATTACAGTGCATTTATCACCTGCAATATAGCATCGTCATCGTCATTATCATCGTCATCGTCATCGTCATCGTCATCGTCATCGTCATCGTCATCGTCATCATCATCATCATCATCATCATCATCATCATCATCATCATCATCATCATCATCATCATCATCATCATCATCATACTGTTGCTGTTGATGATTATGGTACTGGTAATGATGATGATGATAACGACAACGACCGCGATTATGACGATGATGACGACGACGATGATTGTGGATGTCCAAATAAGTTATGGCTTGTTCTTCCTCATATCTTACTTATTAAGAAATCGATTATAACGTTTAATGTTTAATTTTGACGGATGTTAAAGTAAATGGCAAGATTGATTGCACGCAGATGGTCCAGGTGCTTTTGTCAGATTCTAAAAGGCAATGATAATTAATGTGTCATGCGCGTGTAGTAGTTGCTGATCTCTTATGAAGTCGTGTCGTAACAAAGCTGATTAGCGTCGCCCTCCTCCAGACAGGCTTTAGACTGGCACCACCTGAGTACGGCAGTGGCGGAGATATCCGCACATTTCTGACCAATTTATCAATGCTTTGAAGGGTTAGGCATCTAACATACTTCGAGCGTAATTATTATTCCGGATAGTTTATCATTTTCGATGTACAGCGAAATGGCGAAAGTGTAAATTGAATACGACGAGCATTATGAAGAGCCGTCTTAACAGAGACGTTATTCGTCATCACCGTCTTCTTATTCTTCTTCCTGTTTCTTCTATCTCTCTCTCTCTCTCTCTTTCTCTTTCTCTCTCTCTCTCTCTCTCTCTCTCTCTCTCTCTCTCTCTCTCTCTCTCTCTCTCTCCTCCATCTCTCTCTCTCTCTCTTTCTCTCTCTTTCTCTCTCTCTCTCTCTTTCTCTCTCATTTCATCCTCTTCTTTTTCTTCCTTCTCTTCCTCTTGTTCTTCCTCTTCTTGTTCTTCCTCTTCTTGTTCTTCCTCGTCTTGTTCTTCCTTCTCCTACTCTCCTTCTTCTACTTCCTTCTCTTCTTCGTCTTCCTGTTCTTCCTGTTCTTCTTCTTCCTTCTCCTCCTCTTTGTCTTCTTCTCCTTTTCCTCCTCTTCCTCCTCTTCCTCTTCCTCTTCCTCTTCCTCTTCCTCTTCCTCGTCCTCTTCCAATTCTTCCTCCTTCTCTACTTCAATTTTTACCTCCTCTTCTTGCTCTTGTCGATCATCTTCTTCTTTCTCATCTTCGCTTCCTTATTTTCATATTTCTATTCTTGTTAACAGTCTTTTTCTTGTTCTCTTGTTCCTGTTCTTCATCTTCTTGAGTTTCTGTGTCTGCAGGTGCAATTGCAAAATTATATAGCGCCACTTCAAAGAAACTCACCAGATACGCTCATTAATTATCTCGTTCTTGTTCTTATTCGGCTGACAGTGCACTAGAACTTTTATGTCAGGTAGCGGTGCAGAGTGCACACTTGATGAACTCGGGCGTAGTAGTATTGAACTGTTGCAATTGTCTCCTTATATTCTGGCCACTCCCTTCGGATCTCTGAAGTTAGCAGCTTTCCAGAAATTTAATGTCAGGTGGCACATGCAGCGTGCACAATGCACATTTTACATAATTTAGGTGCATTTCACTGTTGCAATTGTCTCTTTATCATTCAGGCCGCTCCCTTTGCATCTCTAAGATTAGCAACTTTCACGAAATTGTGTCCGATAATGACCAATCCCTTAGTTTCCGCGAAAGGCAGAGCACTATCGCGTTCTAAAACGAAGCAGCAATTCGACTTTGATGAAGATTGAATTATTATTCAAATATGCGATAAAATTCAACAGCTATGACGCATTTAAATCACTTTCGCGGCTGACCTAATCGCCCTTGATGGACAATGAAGCGCTGAATAACAATTAGCCTTCTTCCGGTTCGTTAATTTACAATGCCGGGATTGTTTATGGTGCTCCAGACGGGTAGGCAGCGTAACGATGCGCGTCAGCGGCCTACCCAACCGGAGCCCCCAATAAACTAGCACCGCTGGGGCTTTTATCGACCGTACCCGTCGGAGTTGGTGAGCTCGGCGTGTTCCAGCGTGCTAATCCAGAGCACCCGAATCACTTGGGCGTAACAGTAGAGGATTATCAGGACCGGAAGTAGGAAGAGGACCAAGAGCTGGTACCAGCCGAACACGACGCGTTCCACGTCACCGATGTTTGTATCTGCGCATGAGATGACGACCACGTGGCTGACATTGTTGTGGAAGCGTCCGCGCCGCGTTTCCTGTTATAAGAAAAAACAACCGTCGATATATAGTAGTGACATCTGGCGTGAAACGCGGCGGCGTTAATGGCCCATAGAAGTGGGATAATTATTTGTGATTAGTAATGGAATCGTGGATGGCAATACATTATAAGCCACGCTTTGCCGCATTTTATTACGGACAATGACGCCAGCTGTGAACATAATTATTTACTGATGAATGCACGCGCCATACAGTTACTTCACTTTGACTGCACCGCGTCGGAAATTATAGACCTATCAATGGAGAGATTACCAGAAAATCAAAAACTTCGGATTTTTTTAGCTCAGCCAGCTAGAGACAGTGGGGGGTATTCTGCTTCTAGACAGTGTGCTGCCCTATTTTCTAGACAGTGGAGAATCCTGCTTTATAGATATTGGAATATCCTCCCTTTTAGACAGTGAGCTATCCTTCTTTCCAGACTGTGGGTCATGCTGCTTTATGCAGTTCTAAATATTACTACGCTTCGTAATTAAACTATACTCACATATATAGGAATATAGCTTGAATCGCCTTAAAACGCTGAGTAGAGATCTTGAAGGGGCGCTATATAAATTTCGACTGATTTGTTGACAGTGAGCGTCTCTAGTAGGAGTGGCGCTATATAAATTTTCAATTACCATTTATCACATTACCAAATAAGATGAAATCACGTAAAATGAAGTCACTGGTCCGATTCAAATTACATAGCGTCAGACCGTATCTGATCAATCCGAAAACATTAGATTGCGTGAGATTGCTGTCACCAGTCCTGTCGTCGCTCTACTCAAGCGACGCAACTTGGAACAGAGACTCTGAACATCCATTCCATCTGTTAGCTTTCGACGGGAATCCGTTGGTTGGTTCTACGTGTGTGCGTGGGCCCGCCACTGGTGACTCTTCTAGCTTACAGTGCATTGCTTTGCTAACTGATGTAATATTTTCGTTCGTAATGACATTTAACATCATATTGGTTAGCGCACAGGGCGCATCTGAGTAGATATCTCGAAGCGGCGCTATATAAATGTTCAATTGCAATATCATTACATTTACGTTACACTGAATCGTTTTAGAAGTAGGCTTCGTGTGATGAATAATTCTTCTATACCATTGTGTGAATCAGTGGAGAGGAGAGAAGTATCGAGACAGCCCAGACAGCTCCGATCGTCTTATAGGTGTTTCCCATCGTACACCATGAACGAGACTTCATCGGATGAACGACTACGATGTACCTGGAGCAGATCAATATACAGATCAATACAGATCAATATTCCAGATGACGTACGTATTGCGGTTCGATACAAAGATTTCGATATGGCATATCTTAGCAGACTTATATGTATAGTAGATCACTCCACAGTAAATATCGTATAGATACAGGGAAAATTAATATATATTTATATACACGTAGCATATTGGTACAACTAGGTTCAGTATAATGTATGCATCATCATCATCATCATCATCATCATCATCATCATCATCATCATCATCATCATCATCATCATCATCATCATCATCATCATCATCATCATCATCATCATCATCATCGTCGTCATCATCATCATCATCATCATCATCATCATCATCATCATCATCATCATCATCATCATCATCATCATCATCATCATCATCATCATCACCGTCAATCATCATCATCGTCATCGTCATCATCATCATCATCATCATCATCATCATCATCGTCACCGTCATCATCATCATCATCATCGTCATCATCACCACCGCTAAATCTGTTAAACAGGGCGCATGGACATCCTGATAAAGCGCACTCACTTCTATGACATACCTTTGTATATCGATATCAAATAAATCAGCATGATTAATATTCGTTTATTATTGGCACTCAAGACAGCTGACATAGCGCAACTAATTACAACCAGTTCAACAGAATAATAGATAGAGTTCAAAATATAAAACTAATGTTAACTTGAAGGTTCAGGAGATGGAACAAGTATTAACTGGTAAATTTTGTCAAAGACTCAAATTATTGGCACCAATTTTCAGTACAGGAATGATGTGCTTAGTAGATCGATACTCAAAAATCAACGTCAGAAAACCGCAAGTTCAATACCATGATATACCTTTGCAAATCGGTTCAGAGAAATCAATATGGCATACATTGGAGATCGATACCTATAGGGAATGGATCTGGCAGACTGAGACAAAGGAATTCAAAGCAAATTGTATTGTATTGTATTTAAGCATTTGTAAAGCGCCTCTGTTAGGGTGAACCGTTCAGAAGCCCAACTTGGTGATCGAAGGCACCTATTCTGAATGTTGTCACATGATGTCAATGTCCGGTGCATATGGCACGTTTTGTACTTTCCGAGGCGAGTCAAGACAATTATACACGTTAAATCACTTTTGCCGTGGCTGGGCTGGGAGCGCTCCTGAGTAGATTTCTTGAAGGGGCGCTATATAAATCTCCAGAATGAATGAATGAATGAACGAAACTGTATTTGATACTGCATTCTTTCCAAAGTTCAGAAATGCACACGCGTTCAACCTTTAGCCAGTTGACAATTGGATTTATTGAATTAAACGAATATTGACTGATTCATACGACAGGACATCGATAGCACTGAACAACTGTGCGTGAAGGACTTGCTCAAGGTTCCTACACGTTGACCGCCTGATTGGAGTATTTATCGCGCACTCTCTGCATTACAGGACAAAACTCTTTATCCACTCGGCTACCGTGGTTGACTGATGTTCCGCATTGGGAGGAGTGAAGTCGTGCATTGAACGAACTATTAGCATTTGCTTTTATGCTAGGGTATACATTACTGCAGGGTCTAACGTTAACACTAAAATAGTGTGTATTCTGACGCAGTGTGCAGCGGACATTGCAGTTGACTTGTCTGGAGTATGCAGTGTGTACAGGGGGTGCAAAAAACCAAACTTTTCAAAATGAAAAGTTGGTTTTTTTTCATGTTTTTTTTGTTTTTTTGTTTTTGAGATTTTCCTATTTCGGATCATAAACTCATAAAATGGCATAATAATTACCGTTCAAATTAATCAGTTGCATATAAATGAAATTAACTAGAACAGTAGAACCGTAGAATGTCATAAAGCGAAGTTAACAAAGACCATACAACAATTGCCAAGAGAATTGAACAGACGCCATTTTTTGGCATTTATAATTTCAAAATTTGTAAAAAAACAAACAAAAAAAAAAATTGCGGTTTTAAAAAAAAACCAAAAAAACAAAAACCAATAAACCAAACCTTTAACAGCCCTGAGTGTGTAGTAGGCCTATGAATTTGTGAGAGATTAACTCAAGTCGACTACACAAGATTTCATTCTAATACCTGACATTTTGCCTACCAATCAATCAATCAATATTTGTTTATTTGCAATAACAGACTGAAACAGACACATTTCTGCTGACATGTATAAAGAGTAATAAGAACAGATTGAGAGTTTGAGGGAAAGTGTGCAATTGACATTTTCGAGTATTTTAGGTGCCGCTTTTCCCGCAGCCCTTACATACGTGCAACCTTCGGCCGCGATACCTATTGAGATGCGATGAGAACTACACATTCGGAGGAAAATTTTGTGTACTTGCCTTTGACAGGTTCATAAAAGGCTCTATATCAATGCGATTGATTGATTGAAACTGTTTATTGAAACACCACACAACAGACAAATCAAATTATGACAGTTTCGCCAATAGCATTTCAAGTGCTGGCGTAAAAAGGGCAGTCCAATATGGTCACTGGTCAAGTCCCGTTACAATCTGGATTATCCTCTAAAATTCTGACATGTTATCAGCCAAGGCATGTGAGTAGATTTGCCCCTATTACTCGTTCAACGTTTCCACGCAGCACCGGTCAGGCAGATATGCAGGCAAAAAGAAAGACAAACAGACAGACACACCCCGCAGAAAACCTACAAGCATTATTTCCAGGCAAAGATACAGAAAAACCAACCACAAAACAGACTGAAGAGGACTATGAGACAGAGACTAAAACAGATAGAGACATGAGCAAGACGTACATGTACACACACGCGCGGACAGACAGAGTGACAGCGAAAGTGGACTAATTTGAAGTTGTTAGAAAGAGAGCCGTCTTCCCAGCAAACAGGGAACCAATTTTATTAACAAGGCATAAACAACGGATAATAAGCGGCAAATTGACGGAAAATGGAATAGTGAATGCAAGTCAAGAGCGTACTTTATAGAGCATTAAGTCAAATTATTGCGAAGGAAATGGCGCATGAGATTGGGGGTGGGAGTCTTAGTCAGCGGGTGGAAGTGAGAGGGGGTTTATGCAGGTGGGTGGGTGCGAGTTGGCTGTAAATGAGCTGCATGTGTGTGTGTGTGGGGGTGGTTGTTTATGTGGGGATTTGTTAAGAGGGAGGGTGTTTGGGTGGTGCTAAAGGGATGTATGCAGGTGATAAGATGTCAGACAACATGGCAACCGCTGCGGATTCCAATTCGCTGGCTCTGCCATAGGAACAGTGATAATAAGGCTAGTAATAATAGTGGATAATTTGGATGGATTACTTGCTAATACTGCTGTTACAAGTAGGTCCATTAATGGTAAAACATCAACAACACTAGCATCGCAATAATACTGGTAATAATAAGGATGACGAGGTTCGATGGATGGGCGGACGAACTGTTTGGATTGTGAGAAAGGAAGAAAGGAAGGAAGGAAGGAAGACAGGAAAGAAGAAAGGAAGGAAAGAAGGTCGGAACGTAGGAAGGGAGGAAGGAAGGAACTTCAAGGAAGGAAGAAAGGAAGGAAGGAAGGAAGGAAGGAAGGAAGGAAGGAAGGAAGGAAGGGCGGAAGGAAGGAATGAAGGAAGGAAGGAAGAAAGGAAGGAAGGAAGGAAGGGCGGAAGGGCGGAAGGAAGGAATGAAGGAAGGAAGGAAGAAAGGAAGGAAGGAAGAAAGGAAGGAAGAAAGGAAGGAAGGAAGAAAGGAAGGAAAGAATGATGGACGGAAGGAAAAGGGAAGGAAGGGAGGAAGCAAGCAAGGAAGGAAGGAAGGAATGAAGAAAGGAAGGAAGGAAGGAAGGAAGGAAGGAAGGAATGAAGGAAGGAAGGAAGAAAGGAAGGAAGGAAGGAAGAAAGGAAGGAAGAAAGGAAAGGAAGGAAGAAAGGAAGGAAAGAATGATGGACGGAAGGAAAAGGGAAGGAAGGGAGGAAGGAAGAAAGGAAGAAAGGAAGGAAGGAAGGAAGGAAGGAAGGAAGGAAGGAAGGAAGGAATAAGAAGGAAGGAAGGAAGGAAGAAAGGAAGGAAGGAAGGAAGAAAGGAAGGAAGAAAGGAAGGAAGGAAGAAAGGAAGGAAGGAATGATGGACGGAAGGAAAAGGGAAGGAAGGGAGGAAGCAAGCAAGGAAGGAAGGAAGGAATGAAGGACGGAAGGAAGGAAGGAAGGATGGATGGATGGATGGATGGATGGATGTAAGGACGGAAGGAAGGAAGGAAAGAAGGAAGGAAGGAAGGAAAGAAGGAAGGAAGGAAGGAAAGAAGGAAGGAAGGATGGATGGATGGATGGATGGATGGGTGGATGGAAGAAAGGAAGGAAGGAAGGAAGGATGCGTGGATGGATGGATAGACGAATTAATGGATGGGTGGATGGACTGAGAACTTACAAACATTCGCTCGGTCGAAGAGTGAGGAAGGAGGAAATAAAAAAGGAATGGTGGGGAACCAAAGGGATGGATGGATGAATGAATGACTGGATGGATGGACTAATGGACTGTAAAAGGTATAAATCTCTTGGCATATCCCCGATAATAATCAGCGAAGCATTGTTTGCCGTTGAACC
Organism: Aporrectodea caliginosa; assembly: GCA_020284085.1. Classification (NCBI taxonomy): domain Eukaryota; kingdom Metazoa; phylum Annelida; class Clitellata; order Crassiclitellata; family Lumbricidae; genus Aporrectodea; species Aporrectodea caliginosa. The sequence continues at coordinate 566,131 of JACEVL010000479.1, read as the reverse complement.
CCTTATTCCATTTTCCTTGTTTATGTCCGCCATATTTCTTGCGGCGTATCCTCAATTTGAACAGCGGGCGGCAGAAAATTACTTCCGCTTCGTGATTTCGCGAGGTGCCATATAATGAGCGAAGCCATGGACTTCTTTTTTGATTTGAAAGTCAAACTCCGCCATATTGTGTCGTTTGTGTGCGTCGAAAGGCCGCTGGCAATTTTCTCGATCCGTCGATGGATTTCGCTATAGAGCGGAGCTACATCGTCTCCTACTTAAGCTGCCTCCCTCTCCAGTCTCCTCCATGCCTCTTCGTCCATTGGTCGTGCTTAGTCGTCTTCCCTCTCCAACTTCCTACCTGCCACTCCCTTGTTTGTCCCTTTCTTCCTCTTGATCTCCACACTGTCTGTCATCACTTGCTCGCCCCTCCTCTCCTCTTTCCAACTCGCTCTGTCTGTCTCTCCCTCTCTGTCTCTCTCCGTCTGTCTGTCTCTTTGTATATATATATATATATATATAATCATATAGTCCCTTCTTGTCGAGCTCCCTCGTCACCTCTCTGTCTGTCTGTCTGTCTCTGTCTGTGCTCTGTCTCTGCTATATGTATATATCTCTGTCTCTGTCTCTGCCTCTATCTCTCTCTGTCTCTGTCTCTGCCCTGTCTCTGTCTCTGTCTCTGTCTCTGTCTCTGTCTCTGTCTCTGTCTCTGTCTCTGTCTCTGTCTCTGTCTCTCCTCTCTCTCTGTCTCTCTCTCTCTCTCTCTCTCTCTCTCTCTCTCTCTCTCTCTCTCTCTCTCTCTCTCTCTCTCTCTCTCTCAACACTTGCCCCTTCCTTGCACATGTCTCCTCTCTATACTCTCTATCTGAGTGGTGTTGCGTGGAAATGTCGAACAAGTAATTAGAGCACAGCTACTCTCACGCTTTTTGCCCGATGTCGTGTCGAGATTCAGACGACTGATATAGCGCCATTTTGGAAACCTGTCAGAGGCAAGTACGTAAAAATTCCTACCTACCACGCCCTTGTTAGCACTCTCTTTCGTCACTTGTTCACCCCTCCCTTTCCAAGTCATTCTCCCTCCCTTCCTTTCGCTCTCCTTTCAACTCCTTGTCCAACCAACTCCATGCCTCTCCTTCTCTATCTCGATCGCTTCTCTCCAGATTCCTCCTGCTCCCTCCTTCGCCGTCTTCCTTCCTGATCTTCCACAAACATTAGACTCTTTTAAAGGGTCAAACACGCACATTGCTTGTGAATCATACAGCGCTACTACTCAAAGCAGCTGCTGTTGGCTTGTCGCATGCAACATGTCAGCATTCGAGCAACTAGATCTGCATTGCTATCCTGATTTTAATCGAATGGTTGATCTCATAAATTCTAGACACTGCAATACGACCCGTGGCCTTATGGTTGTCCCTCGCATGCGCTCTGCTACGGCCCACTCTAGGTGCTTTGCACGTGTTGGCCCATCAGCTTGGAACTCTCTTCCCCAATCTCTTCGCCTTGAGTTACTAGCCCTATCACCTTCTCAATTCCGTAGACGCCTTAAGACATTTTTGTTCCCTGACGCAGGCACTGAAGCAGGTCGAGAGCGCAGCTGATTTTTGAGCAGCGCTATATAAATGTTCGATTACAATTACAATTACAATTACAACATATATGCAATGCACAAATATATTATGCAATGCAGATCTCATGTCTAGGAAATTCTCATTGGTATCTTTTCTTAAATACCAATGGCAAATAAGAGGCCGCATCCAAGACGGAACGTGAAGCGATTCAGTTATGAATTTATGTAGCGCTTTGTCAATTGGTTAGACACAGTGAGATATATTTTGAGCTACTAAAAGGTCAAGGCCGTTTTGAGCGGCGACTTCAACATAGATAGGAGATGCTCTCTCTCTCTCTCTAGTGATATATTTATATATTATACATCTCAATGGTTAGGGATTCCGCTGCATGAATGTGGATTTAATAATAAGAGATGGCAAGTTCACCTGCACATGCTTCATGTAATTTTGTGTTCATTGGATTTGTTATTGGTCAAATGTGCGGTCGTATGTAGAAGTTTGCATGCGTATAAAATTATCCGTATATAATTATGTCTGTGCATGATTGCGTGTTTGCCAATAATTATATGTGCCTCAAATTTAAGCACGCGTAATTAAAGTAATCAAAGTGATGTGCATTAAATACACATCACTTTGACGTACGACAGTGAAAGCTCTGACCATTTCTGAAAATGCGCTATATGCCTACCACGCTTCTAGTATACAGGGAAGCTCTTGCCGGTGTCACAAAATAGAGTATCGCCCCCCAAATGAGTATCCCCTTAGCGAAATGGAGTATTCGGTTTAGTTTGCATTGTTGGCGGTTTATAAGAGTGTATTCAGTAGTACTGCTTGGATTTATTGTACACATAAAAATTTTTAAGTTGCGTCTCTTTAGTTTGTACGTCGACCTGAAATTAGGCTAATTTACTTCGTTTTGGTGAGTTTGACTGGATTTTCGTCTTGGCTATCGTGATGCGTATGACGATGGGGGATAGAATGGTTTATCCCCGGATACTCTACACCGGTTTATTCCATCCGGGGGATATGCTTTGGGGGGGATAGAATATCACGGGGCACCGACATCCATGCCTGTCTGTCGGTCTGTGTCTGTCTGCTTGTCTGTTCCTGTCTCTCTATATGTCTGTTTGTCGACCCGCGAACTTTAATCTGTCCGTTTTATCGTCACACAACGGAACCAATTTTATTATCCTACAATATATATATCTTATTTCGCACAAGTCGGGACAAGTGAAAGGTTTTAATGCGAATTACGACCATAAATTGCCAGGTACACTCATTAAGCTAAACAATGCAAGGTGAGGTTTATCTATTGGAATTGGATTAAGTTGAATGGAGACCAGCAAAGAAGAGATAGTATAATAGCGATTAAACAGGCGATTTTTCCTAGAAGAGACATGCTTCCACACTAGCGCGCAGATGGTCCGTCCGTGTGGCAGAGGTTACATTATTGTAAAGGATTAGGCCTAATTGGTAACGTCAGCAAGTCATATTCTAGTTAACGAAGGGAATTTTAATCGTGGCGACATACACTGTAGCCTAGGTCTTTTTTTTACAAAAGTAGACACCAACTAAATTTTGACCCAGTCAGTCAGTCAGGCTCGATGCAAATACGGTTTGTGTCAGGCGTGTTCGTCTGCGGAAACTAAATTTTGAAATTCCCTCCCTGTATCAGTTCGATCTGCTCAGTCACTTGTGTCATTTCGTGCTCAACTTAAAACTGAGCTGTTCCCGATTGCTTATCCACTATAGGACCAGGGCTGCAAAAGGTTTGGTCTTTTGTTTTTTCGTTGTTTTAACCCCCCCCCAAAATTGTTGTTTGGTTTTTAATAAATTTATGAATGACAAATGCCAAAATGGCGTCTCTTCAACTCTCTTGGCAATTGTTGTATGGTCTTTCAACCGTCTTTGTTATTTTCATTACATGGCGTTTTACGGTTCTAGGCCTACTGCTCTAGTTTATTTAATTTCTAAAACTGATTAATTTGAACAGTATTCATGCCATTTTTATGAGTTTTGTGATCCGAAATAGGGAAATCTTAAAACAAAAAGAAACAAAGAAACAAAAAAAATATGCTTTCATTTTGTAAAAAACTTGTTTTTTGCACCTCTGCATGGGACTGATCTTTTTGGATGTTGAATCGATTACAGAGTAGCTTTGTAGAGCCATCGGTTGATGCCTTGCGCATTAGACAATGGACACCGGTAGTTTAGAAATTACTACTTGATATAACATTGTTGGGCACGTACGCTATTATTAGTTCTTTTTCTTGATGTGTGTGCCATCGCTAAGGGTCGTGAATCAACAGATCTCCGCAAAGACGGTGAACAAATTTGTTGCGATCACGGCCAGTCTTTGTTTTCCCATGAACGACGATGGAAGGACAGGCGCGTCTAAGTTTGAGTAACGTGATCGGAAGACCAGTCGGGGTCTAACCGTGGATACACAAACGTCCGTGGATACACAGACGTCCGTGGATACACAAACTAAGTAGGTGTTACCGTTGACGATTAATCCGGATAAGGGTCAATGTCTGGCTCGATATTATGGATTCATTTGCAAATATATAGGCGTGTACTGTGGACTCAGTAGCGGCTCATCCGGTCCAACGCTCTGATGGGTAAAGAGTGACTGAGGCAGGTGGTCGTTTGGGGTTGCCTTGACGACGTTCGGCATCCTAATAGTTATTCGGAGGTTTTGTTTCTGGAGAGTTCGAGGATTCAGAGGAGGATGAGGCAAAGCAGAGAAGAGAAAGAGCGGAGAAAAGACAGGGAGTTAAGAGTTCAGGAAGTGAGAGAGAGACAGAGAGACAGAAAGAGAAGAGAGAGAGAGAGAGAGAAAAGAGAGAGAGAGAGAGAGAGAGAGAGAGAGAGAGAGAGAGAGAGAGAGAGAGAGAGAGAGAGAGAGAGAGAGAGAAAGAGAGAGAGAGAGAGAGAGAGAGAGAGATGGAGAGGACAGACAGAGACAGAAGGAAGAGCAAGGAAGGAGAAGAAAACAGAGAGAGACAGACGAGAAGAAGAGAGTTAATGAGGGAGGGAGATGGAATGAGCGAACAGAAAGGAAGGAGGCAGGAAATTGGGTGGTTCTAGCAGAGTGAAATACGAGATATGTGACGATGACACGGAGACAGAGGCAGAGAGAGAGATACTCAGGCGCACAGACGCAGAGCAATAATAGCACGGAGATAGGACAATAATAGCACGTAAACACCAAGTAATAATAGCCAGAGGCACAGAGCATTGATGGCAGAGAATACAGAACAATAATAGAACAGATACAGAACAATAATAGAACAGACACAGAACAATAATAGAACAGATACAGAACAATAATAGAACAGATATAGAACAATAATAGAACAGATACAGAACAATAGTAGAACAGATACAGAACGATAATAGAACAGATATAGAACAATGATAGAATAGATACAGAAAAATAATAGAACAGATACAGAACACTAATAGAACAGATATAGAACAATAATAGAACATATACAGAACAATAATAGAACAGATACAGAACAATAATAGAACAGATACAGAACGATAATTATAGAACAGATACAGAACAATAATAGAACAGATAGGCTTACAGAACAATAATAGCACCGATACACGGAGCAATATTAGCAGACAGACACAGAAAAGTACAGGAACAGAGAGATGAGACAAAGCCTTGAACTATGCTTAGTCTGAGAATAATTGGCATTGTCAAAGAACAAACGCCAAAGAACATAGAGGGATTATACGCAGAAGGCTTAAGATGATGACGACGACGACGTTTGCACGATCATCTCTGGTAGTCGTTGTCATCACTTTCTTCATTCTTCACGTCATTCTCCCTTTTTCTTCCTCTTCTTTCTTGTGTTTTGTCTCCACGCCATTCCAATTATCTTCCTCTTCTATTCATCCTTGTTTTTTCAATTATACCTAAAACCTCGCGAATAGCGTGACTGATACGGACGGTCATGCATACGAGACGCAATTTCTTCTGCTCTTTGACGTCGTGTGAAGTTCAAACAGCAATTAGTTTCGCTGTGGTCGAGAGAAACGACTTATATCACGGGTTCTGGTTTTTTAGCGCTTGTCAGAAGAAGAAATTTAAGAGAAGCCGACCGTATATAGGAGAATTTTTTGCTCATTATCGAGATAATGAGAATTTTAAAGACGCGGATTAGGTTCCGCAGCTGCCGTCAGTTGTAAATTCACTTCCTAGACTCCTCTATACATGTTTATGGTTACGCTGAATGCGTCGACGTGGACTGTTTCGTTCGGGGGCATCGCATCGGATAGAATAAGAATAGGGATTTTTAGAAGGGTTTGTTTAATTAGCAGAGCTAAGAAAGAGATAGCGGTATGTTCTGGATTGTATTAATAATAATTATATAATATTTTCGTTTATTGAAACAATCCGGTTGACAAACCGCAACCGGTTACAGTGTACAATTATGCAATTGAAACAATTCACAAGAACACAAATGACAGAAGACATAAATCTTAACTACTAACAGAGCAGACAGCCTGCAATACACGGCACTAATAGCAGCCTACAGAGCATGTCCGCCCTACGGGACTCGAACTCGGTACCTCTCGCTCTCTGTGCCAGTGTGTTATCCAATGCGCTATCGGGTTGGGGTCAATGAACGGGTTTAAGCAAGTGAAAGCTTGGGGCTAAGGATGGTGATAACGACAGCTGATTCAAAGTGTGTCTGGATCTCTTCCTCGTGTGTTCGTTCTGCTCATTATCTTATGTCACTTAAGTCTCAACCGAAGACGTCATTCAGCTGGCTTATCCAGAAATATTCACCACAAGCTGACTCTCTGTCTGTGAGGACTGGTTTGATTGCGGTTTCGTTTACATAACATAACAAGGGTTTAAGTGGTTCAGAAGACGTTTAGTCTGTGCTAGAACCACCGCAGATAACCTGGAACGCTTAATAGCTCAATTATCCTAGCTCTCTCCTAACAGCCGTGACAGTGTCCACTGAGACAGTGTTATCGTCCAAGCCATTCCACGAGTCAATAACTGTTGCACTGAAGAATATTTCTGCTGTAATGTTCCTCTCGGTTTCTTAAATAATTTACACCTGAGTAGTCAAGTAAGTCCCGTGACTTGCTTACTTACCTGTATTCCCAAGTCGCCTTGTTTGCCAGTGCTAATTCAAAGAACCTCTCCCACTGTAGTTATTCCTTTCAAGTGAAAATAATGAGCGCCTCTGAATAGGTTCCTTGAAGGGGCGCTATATAAATGCTCGGAATGAATGAATGAATGAATCTTATGAGCTTCGATTATATATATATCTCCTCTGCGCCTCTATCTCACCAATGTTGTTAGTCGCGCCATCGGTCAATGCCTTGTGCCTTAATCACTGGCGCTATAGAATATGGAAATTATTTTTCTGTAATTATACTCAGCGACTTCTTCTGTGGCTACTCCCTCTGAACGTAGGAGCAGAGTCACGATCGGCGTGACCTCTGGAATTGCCCATAACACCTGCTCTTTGTGTATGCACCGGTTTCAAGGACTTATTGGGGACGACTGAATAGTCGGAGTGGACCGTTCCTGAAAGCGCCCCTGGGAATAACTGCGGATTATGGTTCATAACTGCGCTAAGAGAAAGTTCTTTCCTTTACGAATAGACATAGTTATAGACTCGCTGGCTGATTTTATCGTTTTTACCATGTTCCACCCTGCCTCAGATGGTCACTGTGGCACTCTCTGCCAGAGACTTAGGCAAATCCCAACGTCGCATAGCAAGGCAGAAGATCTCTAAGTCGTATCGATCACGCTTCCTTAAGACAGCTACTGTGCTATAAATCAGCCGATTAGTATCTGGTACTTAGGCCTCAATCCATACGGAACAGAGGGCCATGTCCCCTAATGCAGAAGTTGAACGTGCACGCGTGGATGTGGCCTTCCAATATGTGAGGATTGTTTCAGAACGACCCATAAAGAGAAACAGTTATATTGGCGAATTGTGGACGGGGAATGACTGGCGAAATTGCTATGACCATTAAACGGTCACATGAAATATTGAAGACAATTATAAGCAATTAAGAAATTAGCCATTTGTGACCGAACATCTGGAAGATTTAAAAGAAATTAAAGGTGGTAATAACTGACATAAAAATAGACAGCCAACATGAAGTTGTCATCAAAGGTCCTGTCGTTATAAACTCCTTAGCGAAGAAGGTGTTTCAACAATCTCAAATATCAAGTGCCTTGGCTATACCTGCTTTGACTGAAAGATTTAATTTATGCAAATCCTTGAACTTTGTCAGCAATGCAGTCTTTTTATCTGGGAATTTTAAATGTCTAACAAATGTGAAAGTGTCTAACAAATGTGAAAGTGTCTAACAAATGTGAAAGTGTCTAACAAATGGGAAAGTGTTAAAAGTATCAAACAGGGATCGAAAAAACTGAATTGCCTATTCCTATCCAAAGTACGAGACGGTTTACTTCAAATGTTGTTATGCATGAAACGCTGTGGACCTATTGAACATAAATATGTCCAAAGGTTGACCGTCCTATAATTGGCATTTATGACAAAGCGAGTGGCCATTATCAGCTATGTAACAAGTTCAATGACTTTTATGGAGCTCTGAACCATGGTTTGTATTACTTTCAAATTGTGAAATATTTCTGCTGTCTTCTGCCTTGATAGTTTTATAATTCAGCCTTCTAGACACTGAACTATATTGCTTTCTTCAGTTCTAAATATAACTCTGCTTCGTCAAGAAAATATTCGCACACCAATATACGGCATGGATCGCCTCAAAACTCGGCTCTTGGCATTAATATAGCGAATCCACGTCACTTAGACCAGGGGCCTGGTTTATGTCGTTCATTAATTCATTCAGTAAAGTTGTTAGCTGACAAATATGAACGAGGAAGGCTTAGGTTATAACTGATTTGGAGCAGACAATCTCTCCAGTCTGCATTGATAGTGTTAGGTCATTCGTTCCTGACTTCCGATAAAGAACGCCTGGAAAAACTCCTAAAAAGAGCCAAACGCCTAGGTTACCTAGAACAATCCTTTCCAACAGTGTCTGAACTTGCTAATAATTATAGCCGATGAGAAACTCCTCTTCTCTATATTATACAACCCCAAGCATGTACTTCACCAACTCCTATACCTCCACTCCGACCCCTCTACTTTCACCAATTAAGACCTAGAGCACACAACCATACTCTCCCACCCAAAGACAACTCTCAATTTATTCCAGATCATTATATAAAAATATTTACTAGCTTATATTAAAAATTTTCTAATTAACTTTCATTATCCATTATCACTCAAGTTAGCATTTCTGCGTTTTTGTCAGATTGTTTTTATCAATAAAACGAATAATTATACGATGATGGATGATGCAAACTGATGATGCAAATTGGGTTATTAATCATGTTCCAGGTAATTGCAGTGGTTCTAACACAGACTACACGTCTTCTGAACCACTTAAAACCCTTGTCATGTTGTGTTAAACCGAAATCTTACCCTGAGTCGTGCGATTGAACATTTGCCGCCTATAGTACCGATACAAGGGTTTCGCAACGGAAACAAAAAAGGCGAAGCCTTGACGTCATATCCGCTCCGTTGGTCTCATAAACAACAACGCTGGTTGTCGGTAGGTGGCAGCTCTATCATTATAGGATCGCTATCGGATAGGAGTTGGCATCTCTATAGCTGCGGGGTTTGGCCATCAACGAAGAAGACAACGCAAATTGGCAACTGCCAAGGACATGTTCATTAGCGCCTCTGTAGGCGAGAGGAGGAGGCACACTCCACACTCCCCGCAATCTGGTTCACCTTTCCTTGCCCTTCAGGTCATCCGCAATCCCCCGACAGTCTTCAATTACGTGTCATCCGCCTTTTCCCGTCAAATTAACTCACTTTCGCTTCCCAGATTAACAGGTTTAAAGGAAAATAAGATCAAAGGTGCCTTCGATGTTCTGGCTCATCTGGAAGTCAAGAAAAACGTGATTGGTATACCATTATTAACTAACCACTAATCCCTAGAAAAGACATTTGGCTGAAGTAGCATGCAGTTGCTCTGAACAGGATAATTGCGTTACTAATTACTAAGAATTGATTAGGATTATATATTGGATAGATGATCGTAGCACGCAGTTGCTCTGAATAGGATAATTTCGTTACTAATTACTAAGAATTGATTAGGATTCTATATTGGATAGATGATCGTAGCACGCAGTTGCTCTGAATAGGATAATTTCGTTACTAATTACTAAGAATTGATTAGGATTATATATTGGATAGATGATCGTAGCACGCAGTTGCTCTGAATAGGATAATTTCGTTACTAATTACTAAGAATTGATTAGGATTCTATATTGGATAGATGATCGTAGCACGCAGTTGCTCTGAATAAGACAAGTTCGCTGCCAATTACAAAGTATTGATTAGGGTCCTATAATTATTAGATAGATTATCGTTTTCAGCTCACTGTGGGTACAGAAGCTGGGGATTCATCGTGGTTGATATATATATATGATTATATATATATATATATAATGATATATGGGGCTGTTTCAATAAATGCCCGACAACGCATTGGATAGCACACTGGCATAGAGAGCGAGAGGTACCGAGTTCGAGCCCGTAGGGCGGACATGGTTTGTAGGCTGGTATTAGCGCCGTGTATAGCACGCTATCTGTTCAGTTAGAAGTTATTTATGTCTTCTGTCATTTGTGTTCTTGTAAATTGTTTCAATTGCATAATTGTACACTGTAACCGGTTGCGGTTTGTCAACCCGATTGTTTCAATAAACGAAAATATTATTATATATGCGATGAGGTTAGAAACTTTTTATAGCCAATCTTAGTCATCACCACTTTCAAGGACTATAAGACTACTTGCCGCATCTTCGCTTCAGCTAAAGTGCTTGTCTTGCCTGATCGATCGCTCGATCGATAACTCGCCAACGACATCTATAGGATCATCCAACAATGTTCCATCACCAGCCACGTTAATCTAATAACCTGTGACGCACACTCACTGCCGGGAAACCAGAAGACGAGCGAAGTAAATTCATGAAGTGTAATGTGATCCGAGAACTTTTTTAATGCCGCTCGGAAATAAGTCATTGTCGAGTACAGGGTTTCGTCTAATCGGTTTTCGAGTGCAAATTCTCGAGCATAAATTACCGAGAACCGAGTTTGAGTTGGCCGAGTTTAGAGTACACAAATTCTCGAGTTTTGAATATTAATGTACGAGAATGAAGAATACAACCTAGAGTATCATCACTGTTGAAGAATCTATAGCTATACTCACGTTCTTAAACTCGATTTCAGAGTTTTCAACCTAAACGCTAAAACTCGTGACTCGATGTATAGAAGTAACTCAAGTAAGCCTCCTAGTAACTAATTACTATAATTATCCATGGAAGGCGCAGTGCAGCAGTTCTTAGATCTTCCACCTAACGAAGAAACTCAACTAATAGCAATCGTACAACTGAACAACCTTCAGTAAGGCAGCCGACAAAAATCTGACGCAAGGAAATTGAACTCGAAAACAGTGTCAACGCAATTCGAATGCTTGACGTAGAGATGTGAGGCAATTGCTTTCCCACACGACCATCTTACCAAAAAAACTGGTTGGTCGAATGGAAGAGCAGGCGATAAAAAGGCAAGTGACGAAAGAAGAAGTGACAAAAGAGCAGTTGATAAATAGCTGCATGTCAGACCTAAACGGGTGAGTCGTAAAAAGCATGGGACACAAAATATCTCACGGAAAAACAGCAAGTTTTGCAAAGGTCATGCAAAAGTTAGTAAAGAGCAGTTTAAAATAAATCAAATATTTGGATAAATTAAATTAAATTTATTCAGTCAGAGCGGCTTAATTTTCTGGAAACATTCAGTAGAAACGTTTTTCGGACAACATACAAGTTGCTGTTGTTGCTGATTCAAAATCAGAGGATCGTATTTCTGAAACCAGAAATCTTCTTGCGTCAGATTTTTCTCGGTTGCATTACTGAAGGTTGATCAGTTGTACGATTGCTATAGTTCAGCTTGTTCTTCTATCTGCAGTCGAGTTTAAGAAAGTGAGTATCCCTATAGATTCTTCAATAGTGATACCCTAGGTTTTCTTCTTCATTCTTGAAACCAAAGTTGTTCACGATGCAAGCAGTCGCCTGAGCGTTTTTACTGCAACTTATCACTCAAACGAACATAAGCACAAGGATTTTAGACCTTTGATCCTCGTATTACATTACAATATACAATGCAACACGACTGTTTATTAGATTTTGTCCTTCCAAAGTTCAGAAGTGCACACACAACCATGTGACAGATCATCGATGGCGCAGAGCAATTGTGTGTGAAAAAGATGCTCACGGTTATCGCCCGAGTGAGGGCTCTAACTCGAAGGCCTACTGTCTTCGTTATAGGTCAAGTACTTTAATCAATGGACCACTGTGCCCCTCCTATTACGTTAGTCGTAACTACCTCATCAAAAAGCAGGATTGACTTCAAAAAGGTTACGTCGCAAAAGTAATGTTTCGAGAAGCTAATTATGGATCCAAAACATGGATCAATTTTAAATCCTTCTACAATGTGTACCGTTTTCATCATTACCTAATAAGCTATTGTTAAGTAGTAAACAGTAAACGTGCGTCCTTCCCAGAGCGTTTTCGTGGTCTGGTGGAATCTGGAAGCCTTCGAGTGGGGGTAATTTCCGGCTGAACCCTAACCCTTCAGCGCGATTTCGTGCTTGCAGTCTTCGGCGAGCCATGGATGATCTCCTGTGAACACCGGGAAGTGCTTCCTTAGTCGGAGATGCAACAGCTGTAATAATTATGCGTCTCGGATGCGCTTTACGTACGCGTTATGTTCTGAAGTTGGACTATTTTGTTCAGCAACAGAAACTGTGCCATGGTCACAAACGCTATGCGCTCCTCGCACAAACAGTATTCGAGTCTTAAAAGTGTAATGAAGTTGACAAGCTGACTGCACGGCAAATCGACTACGCCTCCAGTTGAGCATTGTATTGCTTCTGTTAGGCTATTCAGGCGAGGGAGAAAACGTCGGAAATGAAATTTTTTATTTCCTCTCGTAAATTTCCACGACTACTGACTCTCTTTTGTCTAATACAGAAATTTGTAAGAGTGAGGCCGAAAAAGAAAATCGGAAAATACAGTATTACAACAGCGAACACGAAGAACAAGACATTAGATACAGTAACATGAAGTGCATTGTGTGAATGCGTAAGAAAGTAACAGCAAGTTAATGTAAAAACCAGTTAGTAAAAAATTTAATGCAGAAATACAAAAACTGTCTGGATATTGACATTCATTTTAATCTGTGATGGAAACAGGCGGAAGGAAATTAAGAACAAATTGAGTTATTAAGTGCGTTATTTAATGAAGATAAACTTTAAGGAAATGTTGAAACAAAAATTCTCAGTAAAGACCCTACACTCAATGCCTCTGAGCTGAAGGCTTCTGAATTGTAGCTTTGCTCCGCATATGCCCTTTTATTGCGCCTGTTAAGCCTATTTCTTATGTTTATTTTGTCCAAAGTGCTTTTGTGAGGTTACCAAGATTGGCGGAGAGGTAAAAACTCAGAGCCATTAGTGTCCTTACGAGCTTGGTGGTCTTAAGTCAAATGCCTTCTTTAAAATGCTCTATTTCCAGTAAGCTCTTTCGTCCGTGTTATTTCTAAATGCCACAGGCTTTTGTCATATAAAGTGACATGCTCTTCTGATCTTCTGCATGTATGTGTATATGCATGTGTATGTATGTATGTATGTATTTAAGTATGTATGATATGTATGTATGTATGTATGTATGTATGTATGTATGTATGTATGTATGTATGTATGTATGTATGTATGTATGTATGTATGTATGTATGTATGTATGTATGTATGTATGTATGTATGTATGTATGTATGTATGTATGTATGTATGTATGTATGTATGTATGTATGTATGTATGTATGTATGTATGTATGTATGTATGTATGTATGTATGTATGTATGTAAAATGTATGTATGTATGTATGTATGTATGTATGTATGTATGTATGTATGTATGTATGTAGTATGTATGTATGTAATGTATGTATGTATGTATGTATGTATGACCCTATATGTATGTATGTATGTACGACCAAGTCCGCCACCTGTGCAGGGACCTACGCTGCACATCGTGCACATGACTTTGTACTTCAAAAGACTCTAAGAACTTTATACCTAGAGTTCTATACAAGCGAATTTTTAAGCCACGTGTTGACCCAAATCTATAACATTACTCCCTTTTTTCTTTATAGTAGCCTTTGTGTATGTAAGTTGTAAGCGGTGTGTCTTCCTGCTTGATAAATAAACGAATATATCATCATCATCATGTATGTATGTATAATGTGTATATATGTATATATGAACGCATTTATGTAAGTAGCCTATGTATGCATGTATGTAATGTATGTATACATGTATGTATACATGTGTTTATGTATTGTAATTGTAACTACTTATGCAACTTGATTTGTACTTGTAACTACAATGCAGTTACAATTGCAAACGAAAATTTACGCATGGCCAGTTCAGGAAATTCATCAGTGGCAGAGAAAGGCAAAGCATCAGGTAGGTATGTAACTAAATCAGGAAGATGGACCGACCAAGGCGAAGCTTACACGACGGACGGTGGAAATTCTGACCGGCAGGACAACCAGGTCACTTTGCGGGCAGAGCGAAGAAATGCGCGACCAGAAAGTCAATGAGATGAGTGATTGACAAGTGTTTGTGTGTCGTCTAGTCTGTTTGTCTGTTTGTACGTAGCATGGCCACACTGCGATTTAACACCCTTCAAGGTTAAAATAATGATTGTGTGGTCAGAAGATAATTTATGAAGACAGGGAGAAATTGGATCTCTGTGAAGTGACACTCTGAACATCCATGTCATCTTCAGCTGTCGACCAGAAATTCATCACGTGGAATCCAACAAACGAATGTCTGTTGCATTCCACGTGTGTGCGGGGCCCATCACTGGTCACTCTTTCCTCTGACTGCGCATTGTTTTGCTAACTGATGTAATATATTATTCGTTCGTAGAATGACAGTTGACATCATAATTTTATAGGCTAGCACAGAGAGCGTCTCTGAGTAGATATCTTGAAGGGGCACTATGCAAATGTTCATTTATACATTTGCATTTCTGCGTACAAATCACAATACTATTACTTCCACTACCATCATTTCCTATACAACTGATTCATACATACAGACACAAATACATACAGGAAGACATACAAACAGATCTTTAAGTGAAACTATATAAATCGCAGTTTGAATTAAAACCGGTTTCGAACCGGTCTTCTCCGAACAATTACGACCACTGTCTACAGTTTCCAATTATAACGGCGCTATAGAAGTCTCGAGATTAGATTAGATTTGATTAGACTAGATAACATTAGAATAGCCTATATAGAATATATATTAGATTAGACTATAATAGAATAGATCATATTATATTATAATGAAATAGATCAGATAACATTATATTAGATTGGAACAGATGAAACTAGATTGGATTATATTAGACAACTCTAGATGGTACTAACTAGGATTAGATGCGATGTCTAGCATTTGTTCCACCAGATCCGTTCAGATTAAATCATCGCTGATCAGATCAGACCAGAGTAGATTAGATTGGATTTGATTAGATTGGATTTGATTAGATTAGATTTGATTGATTAGATTAGATTGGATTTTATTAGATTAGATTAGATTGGATTGGACTAGGTGAGATTAGATTCGATTAGATTAGACGAGATTAGTTTAGAGTAGATTAGATTAGATTAGATTAGATTATATTAGATTAGATTAGATTAGATTGGATTAAATTGGATTGGATTAGACTAGATTTGATTAGATTAGATTAGATTAGATTAGATTAGATTAGATTGATTAGATTAGATTAGATTAGATTAGATTAGATTGGATTAGATTGGATTAGATTAGATTGGATTAGATTAGATTAGATTAGATTGGATTGGATTGAATTGGATTTGATTGGATTGAATTGGATTTGATTGATTGGATTGGATTGGATTGGATTGGATTGAATTGATTGGATTGGATTAGATTGGATTAGATTGGATTAGATTGGATTAAATTGGATTGGATTGGATTAGATTTGATTGGATTGGATTGGATTAGATTGGATTGGATTGAATTGAATTGGATTGGATTGGAGATTTGATTAGATTGAATTAGATTAGATTGGATTAGATTAGATTAGATTTGATTGGATTAGATTAGATTAGATTGGATTAGATTGGATTGGATTGGATTGGATTGGATTGGATTAGACTAGATTTGATTAGATTGAATTGGATTGGATTGGATTGGATTGGATTGGATTAGATTGGATTTGATTAGATTGGATTATATTAGACAACTCTAGATGGTACTAACTAGGATTAGATGCGATGTCTAGAATTTGTTCCACCAGATCCGTTCAGATTAAATCATCGCTGATCAGATCAGACCAGAGTAGATTAGATTGGATTTGATTAGATTGGATTTGATTAGATTAGATTTGATTGATTAGATTAGATTGGATTTTATTAGATTAGATTAGATTGGATTGGACTAGATGAGATTAGATTCGATTAGATTAGACGAGATTAGTTTAGAGTAGATTAGATTAGATTAGATTAGATTATATTAGATTAGATTAGATTAGATTGGATTAAATTGGATTGGATTAGACTAGATTTGATTAGATTGGATTAGATTAGATTAGATTAGATTAGATTGGATTAGATTGGATTAGATTAGATTGGATTAGATTAGATTAGATTAGATTGGATTGAATTGGATTAGATTGGATTGAATTGGATTTGATTGGATTGAATTGGATTTGATTGGATTGAATTGGATTGGATTGGATTAGATTGGATTAGATTAAATTAGATTGGATTAAATTGGATTGGATCAGACTAGATTTGATTAGATTGAATTGGATTGGATTAGATTGGATTGGATTAGATTGGATTTGATTAGATTGGATTATATTAGACAACTCTAGATTAGATACTAACTAGGATTAGATGCGATGTCTAGAATTTGTTCCACCAGATCCGTTCAGATTAAATTCGCTGATCAGATTAGACCAGAGCAGATTAGATTGGATTTGATTAGATTGGATTTGATTAGATTAGATTTGATTGATTAGATTAGATTGGATTTTATTAGATTAGATTAGATTGGATTGGACTAGGTGAGATTGGATAGATTCGATTAGATTAGACGATTAGATTAGTTTAGATTAGATTAGATTAGATTAGATTAGATTAGATTAGATTAGATTGGATTAGATTGGATTTGGATTGGATTGGATTAGATTAGATTTGATTAGATTAGATTAGATTAGATTAGATTGGATTGATTAGATTGGATTAGATTAGATTAGATTAGATTAGATTGGATTGGTTGGATTGGATTAGATTGGATTAGATTGGATTGGATTAGATTAGATTAGATTAGATTAGATTGGATTGAATTGGATTTGATTTGGATTGAATTGGATTGGATTGGATTGAATTGGATTGGATTGAATTGGGTTGGATTGAATTGGATTGGATTGGATTAGATTGGATTAGATTAAATTAGATTGGATTGGATTGGATTGGATTGGATTGGATTAGATTGGATTAGATTGGATTAGATTAGGATTAGATTAGATTGGATTAGATTGGATTGATTGGATTGGATTGGATTGATTGGATTGGATTGGATTGAGATTGGATTGATTAGATTGAATTGGATTAGATTGGATTAGATTAGATTAGATTGGATTAGATTGATTAGATTAGATTGGATTGGATTGACTTGGATTGAATTAGATTGGATTAGATTGGATTAGATTGGATTGGATTGGATTGGATTGGATTGGATTAGATTAGATTGGATTAGATTGGTGATTGGATTAGATTAGATTAGATTAGATTAGATTGATTGATTAGATTAGATTAGATTGGATTGGATTAGATTGAGATTAGATTAGATTAGATTAGATTAGATTGGATTGGATTAGATTTGGATTGGATTAGATTGGATTAGATTAGATTGGATTGGATTAGATTGGATTAGATTAGATTAGATTAGATTGGATTAGATTGAATTGAATTGGATTGAATTGGATTGATTGGATTGAATTGGATTAGATTGGATTGGATTGGATTAGATTAGATTGGATTGGATTAGATTGGATTAGATTGGATTAGATTAGATTGGATTAGATTAGATTAGATTGGATTGGATTGGATTAGATTGGATTAGATTAGATTGGATTAGATTGGATTGAATTGGATTGGAGATTAGATTGGATTGAATTGGATTAGATTGGATTAGATTGGATTATTAGATTAGATTGGATTAGATTAGATTAGATTAGATTGGATTGGATTGGATTAGATTGGATTAGATTAGATTAGATTAGATTGAATTGGATTAGATTAGATTAGATTAGATTAGATTGGATTAGATTGGATTAGATTAGATTAGATTAGATTGGATTGGATTGATTGGATTGGATTAGATTGGATTGGATTGGATTGGATTGGATTGGATTAGATTGGATTAGATTGGATTGGATTAGATTGATTAGATTAGATTGGATTAGATTAGATTAGATTAGATTAGATTAGATTAGATTGAATTAGATTGGATTGGATTAGATTGGATTAGATTTAGATTGGATTAGATTGGATTGGATTGGATTGATTAGATTGAATTAGATTAGATTAGATTGGATTAGATTAGATTAGATTGGAATTAGATTGGATTAGATTAGATTTAGATTGGATTAGATTAGATTAGATTAGATTGGATTAGATTAGATTAGATTAGATTAGATTAGATTGATTGGATTAGATTAGATTGAATTGGATTAGATTGGATTGATTGGATTAGATTAGATTGGATTGGATTGGATTAGATTGGATTGGATTAGATTGGATTGGATTAGATTGAATTGGATTGGATTAGATTAGATTGGATTGGATTGGATTAGATTAGATTGGATTAGATTGGATTAGATTGGATTAGATTGGAATTGGATTGGATTAGATTGGATTAGATTGATTAGATTGGATTGGATTGGATTGGATTGGATTAGATTAGATTGATTAGATTGGATTGGATTGAATTGGATTAGATTAGATTGGATTAGATTAGATTAGATTAGATTAGATTAGATTAGATTGGATTAGATTGGATTAGATTAGATTGGATTGGATTGGATTAGATTGGATTAGATTGGATTAGATTAGATTGGATTGGATTAGATTGGATTAGATTAGACTAGATTTGATTAGATTGGATTTGATTAGATTAGATTGGATTAGATTAGATTAGATTAGATTAGATTAGATTGGAGATTAGATTAGATTAGATTGGATTAGATTAGATTAGATTGGATTAGATTGATTAGATTAGATTAGATTAGATTAGATTTTGATTGGATTAGATTAGATTAGATGGATTAGATTGGATTAGATTAGATTAGATTAGATTAGATTGGATTAGATTGATTAGATTGGATTGATTGAATTGGATTGAATTGAATTAACTTAGATTAGATTGGATTAGATTGATTAGATTAGATTAGATTGGATTAGATTGGATTGGATTAGATTAGATTAGATTAGATTAGATTAGATTAGATTAGATTAGATTGGATTGGATTAGACTAGATTAGATTAGATTAGATTAGATTAGATTAGATTAGATTAGATTGGATTAGATTGGATTGGGAGGATTGGATTAGATTGGATTGGATTGGATTAGATTAGATTAGATTAGATTAGATTAGGATTAGATTGATTTGATTAGATTAGATTAGATTAGATTAAATTAGATTAGATTGGATTTGATTAGATTAGATTAGATTAGATTAAATTAGATTAGATTGGATTTGATTAGATTAGATTAGATTAGATTGGATTAAATTGGATTGGATTGATTAGATTTGATTAGATTAGATTGGATTAGATTGGATTAGATTGGATTAGATTGGATTAGATATGGCTGTCATTATGTCCCAAATCAAAACTGGGAGTGTTCGTGAATCATGTTTACTCATGACATCAGTAAATAATGTGAATGCATAATTAATAATTATGCTTTCAGCTTTAATGCAGAACTGACATGCAGTTGGGGCCTACGACGACCTTAAAACGACCCTGGATTAGATTAGATTCGATTATATTGGATTTTGATTGGATTTGATTTGATTTGATTTGATTTGATTTGATTTGATTTGATTGGATTAGATTGGATTAGATTAGACTAGATTTGATTAGATTGGATTAGATTAGATTGGATTGGATTAGATTGGATTAAATTAAATTAAATTAAATTAAATTAGATTGGATTGGATTAGATTGGATTAGATTAGATTAGATAAGAACCGACGACCGATTAAGACTGATTATTGCTGACCTTTCGACGCTGACCGCGGTGAGGTTGAGAATGGACGCCAGAGCGGACAGCATTTCGGCGAATCCAGCCAGCTTACAGAGAGCCATTCCACCGATCCAGTGGAAGACGAACTTAATGGACGCCTCGTAAGGGATACAGATGAGTAGAAAGACGAGATCGGCCACGGCCAGGCTGGCCATGAAGGCCGAGGTGACGTAGTGGGTCTTCCGGTCGATGAAGAGGGCTGTGACGACGAGGCAGTTACCGACGACCCCAACGACGAAGGTCAGGCTGTAGGTCACCGTCGAAGGGTAGAAGGCCTTGTCTTCCACCCACGGGGAGATCAGGCTGAGATCCGAACGGTACATGTCGTAGTCGTAGGCCGACTCCGACGAATCGGTGTCGATGACGGACAGATGAGCCCTCTCCTCATCTGACGACGTAGTACAGTTGCTGTAGGAGCAGGGAGCCAGCGCATGTGACGTCGAATTCATCGTCTCTGGAGGGTGAGTTCAAAGGTCAGATGATGTCACAGGATCTGCAATCAATATTATTCAATTTTCAATTCAAAACTTTGTATCGACATCAAGCACCAAATTCCTCACAGCAACAATTCGAGCAATAAATGTTCACTTGAGTCCAATTATCAATATTGTACACAGCAGCGTTGTCTATTATGAAACAGTCAAATGCAGTTTATAACACTGTATTGTATAAGTCCTACACAGACGTATCAATAAATCAAAATTTTTAGCTGCGAGTAAACGACTTGCTCAAGATCATTAAATAGGTCTAAGGTGATCCTGCGAGCTACCCGTCCCATTACAAATGTGACATTTATGTCTAAAATTTTGAAGCGCATCGTTGCCAATCAACTAGTTGTTTATCTAGATATGAATGGTTTATTTCCTCCCCTCCAGTCTGGATTTCGGAGAAATCATTCTATCGAAACTCTCTTAGTCCGTCTTCTTTCAGACTTCTATGGCGCCATCTATTGTGGTCAGATAACTGTTTTAGCTCTCTTTGATGTCAGTTCGGCATTCAACTCTGTCGATCATTCTATCCTTCACCGTCTTTATGTTTCATTCGTGCTGGCTGACAAACCGTTGGGATGGCTTTGCTTTTTCCTCGCTGTGTTATTGCTGGCTCCACTATATCCAGCTGGTTCCCTGCCCCTTTTGGTGTACCACAAGGTTCAGGTTTGAGCCCTTTACTTTGCATTCTTTACACGTCCGATGTTAGCCCTCTGCTGGGCTCATGTGGTTTGTTGCACCAGCTATATTGTATTGTATTGTATTGTATTGTATTTGAACACTTGTTATAGCGCCCCAACCAGATTTCCCATTCAGAGGCGCTCCCGACTACTGCGCGAACGCTGAATCGGAGTTTCACGCCGAAGCGCATGAGCAATTGCGAGTGAAGGACTTGCCCAGGGTCCCTACGCGGCGACTTTGAGGTGGATTCGAACCCGCAACCCTCCAGCTGCAAGGCACCGAACATACCCCTACACCACCGCGCCCCAGTTGTATTGTGATGTGTTGTATTGTGTGTTGTATTGTACTCCACGTTTATAATGCGACCGAGCCACCTGCAGTAAAGATCCGAGAAATTAATCTCTGATAATCCGACCCGACCGGGAAGCGAACCCGGGGCGCCGGCGCGGCGAGCGGGCACCAACCCACTCGACATACAAGCTTATGCCCACTGCCGTTTGGCTGAAGCAGTGGCCTCTGTTGAGCGGTTGTGCTATTGATGCTCTGTCTGGTTGGATGGCTTTAAACCCCTTGCTTCTGAACCCATCTAAAACCAAGTTTATCTGGCTTGGTAATCGAAGACAACTGGCTGGCTTAGATCTGCGACTGTTAGCTGAGGTCTTCACTCATGTCACCTTCTCGTTTACTGTTCTTGATCTTGGGGTGACGCTTTACCAGGAGCTTATTTTTGACAACACGTTAACTTGGTCACACGAATTTATTACTACCAGCTTTGTCAACTCCGTGTTGTGCTTCGCTCCCTATCTCACGATGCTGCAATAGCCCTAGTCCTTTGTTACCAGCATAATTGACCACTGCTGCTTCATTCTTGCTGGTCTCCCATGAGGCTTGATGGGGTGTCTGGACGGGGTTCTTCGTTCGGCTTATTGGCTGTATTCCAAAATATGTCCCCAGTCACTGCCTACGTGCGCTATGTTCTGCACTGGCTTCCCGCCTCGCAGAACATCTCCTACAGAATAGCATCGCTTGTCTGGCGATGTCTCTCTGGTTGTGCTCTATCGTACCTGACTGATGTCTGGCGTCCGGTTTCTGAGTTGGCCCTCGTCGAGAGCTGCGCTACTCAGCTAACGGAGAGCTCCTTTTACCTCCGGCCCGCTCCTCTCTCAGGCAGCGCCGAGCCTTGTCGATCATTGGGCCCTCCACCTGGAATGGGCTCCCGCTTGAACTGCGCTTACTCCCGTGGAATAATATACCTGCTTTTTACCAGCAGCATAAGTCGTTCCTATTTAGCCATAGTTGGAACTGAAGCGCCTCTGAGTAGGCACCTTGAAGGGGCGCTATATAAATTTTTGGAATGAATGAATGAACAATTGGAGTGAACAGTGACCGCCTCAATGAAGGCTCAAATTCGTACTGTTCATGTTTGTCAGTAGCCGAGCGCTCTAACCAATAGGCTATCGTGCCCCAGAAATACAAATATGACCGAAACTTACCGAAAATCTCCACGAACTGCTAACGTATATCTTATAGATTTAAAGAAACGTTCAGCCATATAATTATCTAACGAAAGAAATTTCGACGAAAACAACCGAACAAATACGAATCCGGCCGAAGTTTGATCGAAGTGTTCCGGTCACTGAAATGGATGCAGGCTTTAAGAGAGCGCACTGCACGCATGGATCCGGCAGGTGCTGGACTCACGCCATGTTGCGCCCGTATATTGCATTCACACACACCCAGTGTCACCCACCCACACACATACAGGCGCACACACACCTACACACACACACGCCTACACACACCTACACACACACACACACACACAACTCACGCACGCACACACCACACACACATGCACACACACACACACACACACACACACACATGCACACACACACACACAAACACACACACACATACACACAAGCGGAACACAATCATCCAAATATACGTCGTATCACAGCGATGAGACGCCACTATGCATGTACGTATGCACTTCTGTTTGCCTGTATCTGTACATGAGTACATGTACTCATGTACATAGGGATGTCTGCGCCTACGTTTTCATGTTTCAGTGTATACGTATATTTGTGTATATTTGCAAGTGTGTTTGTACGCATGTTTGCATGTACCTGTATATAAGTATAAATGTATGTACGCACGTACGTTATGTGTGCATGTATCTTATATGAGTATCAATCAATCAATCAATCCTTTTTTATTGTTTCCATAGAACAGCCTACAAGCAGTGATCCAGAACAATCACAATCAATGATCACAAGTTTGGAAATTAAACAGACAGATCACCTGATTATCTTATTAACCTTTTATGGGAAACAATCGGGTTCCCAGAAGGGACGGACTGAAGTCCCGCTAAGTTAGGGATACCCGTTTACCATGTTAGCAGAGGGATGTATGCGTGTATGTACATGTATATACGTACGTATGTTTGCAGTTATGCTCGAAAGTATGAGTGAATGAAAATATATAGTCAACGTTGGTTGACTATATTATTTGCAGAGATCTAACAATGCGTATTATATGCAACAGAGATCTAAAAATGAGTAATATATTGGCAGATGTGTGTTCTGTTTCCTGTAGCCTAATCGATACATTCAGTGAACCAAAACAGTCGATAGCTTTGCTTTCCGACGCATCGTGTCAAAGGGGCCGTCCATAAAGTACGTCACGCTATTTTTGACCATTTTACCCCCCCTCCCCCTGTCACAAACTGTCACAAAACTCGGACCCCCCCCCCCTAAAGTACGTCACACTTTCAACATAGAAATAATAATACTTCCGAAAGCAAGGCTAATACATAAACAAGGCTTCGCAACAGCATTATTACTAGCGCTCCTAGCGAGAGGAATCGTGAAAAACACATTCAGGAGATATGCATTTCATGCTATTTTGACATAAAACTAATTAAAATGTTTCAGAAAATTTTTGAAAATTATTTTTAAAGCTATGAAATTCTGCTAAAAAATAAAAATAAATTATAAATAAAATTTAAAAATAAATGTGTGACGTCACACATGGCCTGACCCCCTCCCCTGTCACAAACTGTCACACTTTCTTAAACCCCCCTCCCCTTGGAGCGTGACGTACTTTATGGACGGCCCCAAAGTGGAGGTCAAGAGAGGTCAACCAGCATCCAAATGACTAACCTCAGCCGACTGCGCCATTCCAGAGTCAGTAGAAAAATTACGAAGATGATAAGAAACATTCCACAGCGGAAAAGAGTATTTCTGGAATGGCTAACACGCAACGGAATGATGAAGCTGGAAGACAGTCCTATATGCAGCATCCAAGTGTAAAAGATAATTTACAAAATCGATAGAAAGTATGTAAAGAGCAGACGACAAGAAGAAACAAAAAGATATTAATTTATCGAAAACAAGAGTAGGCTATATTGAGAAAAATCCCAGAATTCGATAAAATCTCTGGAAATTTAACAGAAACCGATAATAATGACAAAAGACAATAAAAATATGTAATTGGAACTGAGAGAATATTTAAAAAACTTTGTTCAGTTGACCTGTGAACCAATGCAGATGTCAACTAATCGATTTGTTTGAAAAACACTTTATTGAGCGTTATTTAGTATGTATTATTTAGATATTATGTTACGTATGTATAGTACAGATACTTCATATAACGAAAATAAATTCGCGCTATATAAAGTATGTGTATGCAACTATAATGCATACACATACGTACATACACACGAATACATACATAAATACATTCATAGTTAAATGCATGCATGCATACCTACATACTTACTTTTATAAATTTATAAATACAATACAATACAATGTACGTATGCAATACATGCACACATGTTGCACTATATCACAACACCATGGATTTTATTTATGATAATTATTATAATGATGTCAGCAATGCCAAAAGTAATACCTACTCAAGTTCAATTGAACCTCCCTAACATAATTTTTTCATTTTACCCTCGGGACATAATTCTTTATGTGTAGAAATAATAAAAACATTATGGTACGGTTATAGGCATTACGGTGATAAAAGATGGCGACACATGAAGCGAATAGTATTTGGGTCTGTAATAAAAATGCTTAAAATAACAACTTTTATGGACCATTATGAACCATAATATTCAAAATGAGGTCGCACATTTTTCCGAGATTAATTTTCGGCCTTAACTCCGATATGCGTCCGCGGGTAGGGCCATATTTACCAGGACAGCATCAGCTGTAAATATGGCACACTTGAACTGACGCAGACTTAAGCAGGCAGCAACTAGAAACATTGCAAAAAACTACTGGTGGAGACTCAAACTGTTAAGGGGCGATATAAATATCTGAAATGAATCAAACTGTTCAGAGGACAAACCGTTCAATTTTTCTAGGATCTTGCGAATTGGAGGTCGGCTGATGACACTGTCCAGTCAACATTTGGTGTTGTAACCCTGTCGATCAAGCGTCGTTACTGAGGTCTTGGATGTCACATCAAACTCTCACGGAAATAACACAGAGCTGGGTATGTGTGGCCGAATTTGAATAAGTTGAATTAAACGCTGGCTGCCTATCGTGACGAGCGTGGCTGGTCATCAAGATTCATAAAACGAACCGCAGTGTTAAGAGAACAATCGCAAACATAAACAGTCGGGTCATAAAAAATAATCTACCATGTTTCGATCGATTTTTCGTTTCTTGCGGAGTGTTCGGTAGTCCGTAAAAATCTAGAATGATATCGATCTGCGAATCTCTAGTATTGAGAATCGCTGCAGAAAATCCTAGCTTTCTATTCTCACTATACTCGAGATTCTTTACTCGACGATCGATTGCGTTGAGACACGAATTAGACTCGGAAGACACGCCTACTCGCCAAGATATACTCGACTGTCGTTTGACTGATTGCTTTGACGCGATGGCAAATAAACCATGTCGTACAGAATTGTTGTGTCGTAAAGTAATAAGAGAAAAATATCTATCTACAGGGTAAGGTGAGGAAAATGACTGGTACGAAATGGTAGGGAAATTAAAGTTAGATAAAATGACTCACACTCTTATCTTTAGCAGAAACCTATGCTTATCGCCACATAGGTTTTCATTCCAAATTAAAGCCCTAGGTCTTCAAGGACGAACATTATTTCGTCCCTCAAGTATTATATAAACGGGTCCCAAGAGCAAGCTCCCGACCAAATTAGACAGTATGATCATCAGGCAACTTATCCCACCAGATTGGACGTAGAAGATAATTAGTCTATTAAACATATTATTATTTTCTTTTTGCACTTAGTTGCGGTTTGTCAACTTAATGCTTCAATAAAGGAGCATATAGCGCCTTCGTGAGTTTCTTGTAGGGTGCTATATAAATGGCCATATATACATATATGTACAATTATAATCCAGTCAATTCGCTGCCCTCCAAGCCTTCTCGTCCTCAACGAAACCAGTCTTAGCAGCAGCTCTCTCTCTCTCTCTCTAGCTCTCTCTCTCTGTCTCTGTCTGTCTGTCTCTCTCTCTCTCTCTCTCTCTCTCTCTCTCTCTCTCTCTCTCTCTCTCTCTCTCTCTCTCTCTCTCTTTCTCTCTCTGGCACCCGGACCCGGATCTTCTTTTGACATCTCTGAGCTTGAAAACCCCTCTGACAAGACGCAGCGCTCGTGAATAAGCTGGTGCCCTGCGCTAAGCTTTAGAGGGGCGCTTTAGAAATATGGAGTTTACGATTTAGATTACATTTGAATAATAATTTCCATTAGTCATCGGAATAATTCAACAGTTCGTCTGCCTCCGTTCACAGTATAGGACAGCACCTAGCGATTGACCTTCAGTGGACATCGATTTAGCGCCAATTTGAATGCACGCATTTCCACCGGAGATATCCACAGACAATTAAGAAGACAAATGCGCGTGGAAAGCACCCGGAAATTGGAACGAAAACCTGATTCATGGGAGAGGTAGATAAGGAGACGTAGGTCGTCGATGGATTTATTGAATGGCGACGGCCACTATACACAGGAAACGATGAATGGAGCGGCAGAAAAAGACCGATTCCTAGGTGACCAATGGTGCTGACGATGGCTGTGATCGTATAATATATTATATGTATGTACCGGATGACTAAAAAAAGTCCCACCAGACAAAATGCAATTTCTCCGCAACCAATCGAGATATTTCTACCAAACTTTCATGATTTACAGAGGAATGATCTTTCAACAATCTCTAAAAGTTTCACTAATAATATCAGTTAAACTTTTATTATTTGCTTATTACAGCCGTTTAAATATTCTATTCGGTATTTTCAAAATTACGCAGAAAAATGGACAGTCACTTGTAATTTTCAATGTGAAATAACATCATCTTTCATTACAAATTCAGAACTCTGTTAAATCTCAAAGCATGCTTGAAGTGTCCACCCCAGCTTTCACACAAGCTCGAAGTCTTTTGTGAAGTTCATTGAGTTGAGTATGACCTTGTGTGGTGTGACAGGTTGGCCGACTGGTTAGAGCCATCGGCCTGTAACGCGATGAGTACGGGTTCGACCCCGTCCGAGGCAGTCACTGTGTAGGGACCTTGAGCAAGTCCTTCGCATACAATTGCTCTGCAATATAATTGCATCTGCGCCATCGAGGCGTGTGCACTTCTGAACTTTGGAAGAATGGCGATATCAACTGCGGTTGTATTGTATTGCATTGTTGATTGAGTCGTTGAACAACAGAACATTCATCGATCGTCTGTTCAACGAATAATAGTGCAACGTGATCTTCATCTGTCTGCATTTCGTCGCGTTCCAGCTCAGATCATCTCAGATTCGGTCAAAAAGCAGACATACGTGTATCTATGCATGTATGTCTGTCTCTATGTACAAACACTCAATACAGCGCCCAAGTATCTCTGCAAATCTGAGTATACGCTGAGCGGCGTCAAGTGCAGCGGAAAGTATATGAAAAATTGTATACAGTGTGTTTGTGCGTGTGTGTGCGCGTGTGTGTCTGTGTGTGTGTGGGGGGGTGGGTGTGTGGGTGTGTTGTGTATATGTGCATGTACCCCTGATCGCCGCTGTATTGCTGTCTAAGAACCTATCGAAGACGTTGTCACACTCCTTGAACCCAAATCGACAGAATCCATTGCGCAGTTGACGATGAGTGCTCATTGCTCGCCTACCTCGCTTCTCCTCAGGACTTTTTTTAGTGTGCAGTTCTACACAAAAAGGCAGTTCTAAATGAGCTTGTGCAGCTGTAGAAGCATTTTTGTGCACTTAAAAATAGGTAAAAAGTTTCATCGTCATCCGATTTGGAATTATTTACTATGGCATTTTAAGGGGTTGTGCTGTACTAAAAATTCCTCTAAAAAGCCCTGCTGCTCAGACATTGCTACATTTCTACCCACGTGACCGATGTCCTACACTGGCTTCCCGTTGCCTCTCGTGTCCAATACAAGGTACTGCTCTTGGGTCTTAAGAACTCAGCAGGGACTAGCTCCTAAATAGCTTTGTGACTTAATGCGCAAACCTCTCTCTTCTCGCTCTCTCCGATCTGCGGATCGACTTGATCTCCTAGTTCCCAGGGCAGGGACAGCCATGACCCAACACCGTGCCTTTGCCATCGTAGGCCCTTTTATGCGGATTGACCTCCCCTCAATCCGGAGTAAGATTTTGGTCGGGGTCCCACCCTCATCCCTCCGCTGCTCCATCTTTCTTATTTCCCTGGGGCTGTCACGCTGAGAGCTTGTACCGCAAGAGGCGCTTTATAAAATCTCAGATACGATACTATGACGGTGTTTTGGCCTCACATCAACACGCGCTATCTTGATCCCTCACAGCTGGCAACAGCATAGGCGCCG